>JAJAGP010000067.1:472039-1021165 GCA_025084515.1 Ancistrus triradiatus | reverse complement strand
CACTGATTTGCAAGCTAATCACAGGCGGCTGCATGAGCTCGTCACTGTTGAATGACTATATTTAGGAGGTCAAGGCAGTTAGTTTTAGTACGTGGGACATCAGAGAATAATGTGGATCCTGCACTTTAAATCTAAAAGCTTCTGATAACTCTGTGACACACACTGGCTAGATGTAAAATATCGGACCCCACTTTATAATTTTTCAACTTTATAATGGAAGTCCATTAATACACACTGGCCAAAAACCTTATTCAGAATTTGTCATTTTGATTTTTCCCTTTGTAACCGATACACATTGAGGTCACTAAAGTTTCCTGTCCTGTTTTTCCGGGTTCTGCCCCGGGTCTTACATGAGGGTGACCTCTAGGGTAAAGGGGGTTTGGTCTGTGATGTGCCCATTATCCAAACAAATATCATGACACATTACATCATATAAACATATAGTCCATTTCTGAGCTACTGACCTTATTAAACAAAGTTCTGCAATAAACCTGTGGCCTTAATTGTTAGATTTAAAGCTTGCTATCACTGATTGAGTTCGAGCGATCTCAGCCCTTGAATGTTTTTTTAAGAGATGAAGAAAACAAGGAAGTGTGCGTCACAAGGCCTGGGCCGGGCCGATACTGAGCGGGCAGAGAGAACGGGTGGAGTGCCACCGTCTCTATGGCTGGAAAATGGCCGACAGGAGAAATATGAATCTGAACCTGGCAGAAAGTGCACACACAGGGAATTCCACTTAGAGGGAGGGTCCTTGTTTTTGTCTGTGCTAGTGTATGAGTATTTGATGACAAGTTCAGATTAGAAGGTCAGGATAAAACCCGACAATGTTTAACAAACACATAAACGTAAAACGAAATCACTTAGGTACACTGTCTATACTTAAAATAGTATAATTATGTATAAAAGGTCTTTTTGAATCCCGAAGTTCAGCCACAGCTTAGTTTAAGGAAGATTTTTCTGATATTTCTGATATCATTGTTGGGAATAGTGTTCCAGCTGAAACCAGGGACTGAAGCACTGCAGGTGGAGTGAAATCCAGAAATCCTATTTATTGAGCATTATTAGAGTCTCAGAAACTGCAAATACTCTCTGACATTTTCAGGCCACCATTGGATTTGATATACTTTTGCTTTAGCAATGACCATATATAATTATTTCTCAGAGGGAGAGAGAGAGACTAACCTGTCTGTCATAGCCCTGATCAGCACAGCCTTCCTCCTCCTCAGACGTGCGTCCATGGTCTTCCTCAGCCGAACAGGATGCAGGGGTAGGACACACTGGGAAAGGCTCTGTGTATGCACTGAGATACAGAACAGAAAGAGAGATCATTTTTATGTTACAGACATTGAAAGATGTTCATATACTTTATCTCCTCATTAGAAAGTGGCTATGAAGAAACACAGATTGTTGGCACAGGTAAGCACGTACTCTAACCAGGACTGCAGTCCATTACAGTGCTGGGTCTGAGTCACAATTGCACCGCTGGTGGATATGAACCCTGGACCTGGCTGGAACTCGAACCTGCTGCACCACCTTAACCATCATTAGTGTTGATGCAGGTATGTGCTGCATTTTATAACGTGTGCCAAACAGAGAGGAAAGGTCTGTCCATTTTATTTTGAATTAAGTTCACCAGTCCATGTGCAGACTTGAACGGCTTTTATTAGGCTGCAGGAGGTGGAGAATTTCACCCAACTTTTTCTCTGATTCATAACTCAGGAGCATCATTCAGACGCACTGCAGACATACTGTCAGAACTTTCTGGAGATTGCAGTGTTGCTGTGTGACAAATGATCTGCAAATAATTCAGTTTAGAGAAGAAGAATGTTCAGCCTGCAGTCTTCCACAGTTTATATGCAGTACATAACACTGGGGTTATACTGTACGTATATCATAGTAAGACTTTTAAGCTTTTGCTGTATGAAACTCAGTATCATTGCGTTACTGGGTGTAGGCTGAAAGTGTGCAGCTTTGATCACTTTATACAAGGGGATTAATGGCAGAGGATGTGACTAAGAAAGTGCGGGAGAGGTGACAGGGGTCAGTACCAGTGACTCAGGACTGGACTGTGGACATTTCCTTTCTGGACTGAAAGGTACAAGGGTGCCAGTGAGATTTATGAAGAAAATACAGATACTTATTTATTAGGCTTCACTACTGTACCTACAGCTATCCTGGTATCTATTACAGGTTTAATGACAGAGGTCTTACAATGATAATAAAATACTGTATAATAGGAACAAAATATCTGTCTTTTATCTTCGCACGTTGCTTCCGAAAACAGCAGGTCACCTCACCCCATCCACGAGCAGAGGTGAGAGTTAAAGAGTAGAGTCCACCATCCATGAGTGTGTGAGTAACTGACTTTGGAGTGCAGCAAAACTGTGAAAACCCCAATCACTCTCTGAGCCATTCGACTGCACCAAACCACACTCCAACTGCTTGGAGAGCCAACAAGCCTCCGCCCGACCATCATGCACTCCTATTATAAACACGAGTACCCCCTGTGTCGCTCCTCAATGCAGATAAAGCCTACAAAACGACCCAGAAGAGGTTATTTCATATTAAACAGCACTGCAATATCCAGCAGAGCAGAAATGATCCTTTGCCATGGAGAACCCCTATCCCTCTCCTCATTTTGGACTAGTCCTGTGTGAATAGATTGTCTCTTTCTCGTCTTCTCGTTGTTCAGACTTCGTAACACGCATGGATGGACCATATTGGAAGGCATGGGCAGGTGGGGTGAGAGTGAGCTCAGCAGGCATGAACTGGGCACTTGGAACAGATGTGGCCCCGAGGAACGAATATGCAAAGACAGCAAACACTCGCGCATGCCTGTGTACCAACAAACGCGTTTTGACGCTGTTCACATATCATTGATGCGCTGGTAGAGAAAGATGGGAAACTTGAAGGGAGGGAACAGATACACAGACAGACGGAATCAGGAAAGAACCAGTACAGACACCAGCAGAACCAGTTCGAGATCTGGATGGACAGGGTGGCCTTGTGGTTATGAGAGGGATTGTTCGGTTGTTTCAACATTTTACGATGTGAGGTGAAAAGTCATTGCTAGTGTGACGTAGGGGTGTGCCATATGTATCGTCTAATTGCTGTTTTACCGATGTGTGAGCCGACATTATCAGTTACATCCCTGACTTTTGCATAAAAACAGTCAAAACACTCCTTCGCTCCTTCACGTAGCCAGCTAGGATGGACAGCTGTGCATGTTAGTATAGGCACCACAAGTCAAGCTAGAGTTCTACATGAAAGCACATGAAGTTAAAAATGCGTGAACAAACTGCGCCGGGAGACAAAATACAGACACCACCAGCCTCGTAGTTTAGGTCTTTAGATTTAATTGCTAGACGTGGCTCTTCCTCACTGACATGAATGTGGTTTGGCTTTGAAAAGACAGATGCTGATCAAAAGAGGCCAATCTGCACACCATGTCAGAAATCCTTTGCCATTAAAGACAGCTCGACAACTAACTTATTTAACCATACTAAACTAACCACCATGCAGAATCTAACTAACTTCGAGAGTCAGCTGTTCACAGCAGGCCTAAACCAGCCATGATACCAGCACAGAAACACACCCAGGACCTTACAGCAAGAAAAAAACCCTGCCTTACAACAAGAAAAAGCAACAGACGGCAAGTTTTCCTTAAATTTCCTTAAAAATCAGTATTATTTCCATTGATGTCATTAGTAACCAACAATTAATACCTTACGAAAACAAGCAAGCTAGTACACATTTTTGAAGGATGCAAAGTATCGTTTAATTATCGGTATCAACAAATCCAAGAAAATAGCTTACGAATGACAAATAAATACCCACATATATACCCCATTATACAAGGAAGTCACAAGAACACTTTTTAAGTATTTAAGGCATTACGGAACCAAACACACAACACACACACACACACACCAACCACACACACTGCAACATGAACACACTTCCGACAGCTCCCCATCATACTATAATATGAGGAAATGATATTCTGTTCGGAGATGGATGCTAATGATTTTACCTCACTGCTGAGAGGCAATGGGACTGTCATCGAGTTAGAGAGTTTAATATGTGTGTGTGTGTGTGTGTGTGTGTGTGTGTGTGTGTGTGTGTGTGTGTGTGTGAGTTACACATCTCCTATCTCCTGTGTACAAAAGGTCACTAAGGTGCCCAGCTGCACCTCATACTCATCCTTCACCAGGTCATGAGCTATGCAGACAAACATGCTCTTCCCACACGCTGCACTCACACACACACACACACACACACACACACACATAGCCGCACACACATAGACGCACACACACTCGCCACAGAAGAAGTCATTGCTCATTTGCAGATAAATGAGAGATTGTAAGCTTTCCTTCCTAAACGTTCGGTGCTAAATCGCATTTTGATGCGGCAAACTATAAAAAAACACAATTTTAACATGATAAGTAAACCCCAAGTTTTAATATCCCTATTTCTACAAAGTGTCTCATGGCAACAGTAGCACAACTCTCGAATACTGTATAAATTCAACTTTCTCATCCAGCCTAATCTCTCACCATTTCCGCTCCTCCTGAAGTCATCATTATAAAGAAGCAATTACGAAACGCGCCGCTTCTACCTTAACCGCCTCGCCATCGGGCTTTAGAACACCACAGGCTAAATATAGTCTAACGTTACTGCCAGAACGCAGTGGTTTCACGCAGTATAACATCCCCAGTTTTAATTCTCTGCTTTTGTCGGCTGCTTCCATGATGGCCTGTGACATGTCGTTTCACTGATGTATGGGGTAAAGTGTGTGTTAAGAACAGGCATTGGTGATTCTCAAGCAATTGCACCATTACAGAAGATAAGCAGCGCTGGAATAGGTTCATCATCCAACTTCATTTACCATAACACAAGAAATTTGAATGTAGATGATGGTGGAAAAGGAGGATGAGTAGCACTCCTTATAATGGCTTCCAGGCACAGTTTGTTGCAGGGCTTGAAATGAACGTCCAACCACCAGTTATCATCGGTGTTGCCAGATCTCACAAAAGAAACAAGCAAGCAGGTCTATGGACACAAGGCCAAAAGAAGCGGCTTCTTGAGCTTCGTTTGAGCTCTAAAAAGGGACCACTTGATCATTAATAATCATCGTAGTGTAGCGACAATCATCAGTAACGATCATCAATAAAATATGAATTTATTTTGCATTTCATAAGCGACCATTTCAAAAATACTGTAACTTGAAACCATTTTTGCTTTTAACTCATGAATGAATCAAAGAAAAAAAACTGACCAAGCAATTACATCAGTGATCCGCTCTCTTTCTGCCACTCTTCATTGTATTTTTGTATTTTATCCGACCAATATTTGTAATTGACTTTACAGAAAAATAAGCCTAAAGTCACTTATAATATATATAAACATATTTCACACCTTATGGCAGTGTTAGTAATCTTGTGGTTGAAGTTACACTTATGACACTTAGGACACTGACTATACTTAAAAGATTTACATTTCAAATATTTAAAGAATGGCTCCAATCGCAGACCTACATCATCAATAAAGCAGCCCAAACTTTATTCCTCTACCCAGCGTCTCTGTTCTGGACTAATAAAGCATTCAGTACTAAGAATGTTGGGAACCATGACAACAACAACATCTTTGGGGTGAGCCGGTTTTCCTGGCCGTGCCACACCTTGGCTTGTTGTTGAGGGCCGCAGGGGAGTCTGGGAAATATGTACTGCCTGTCTCCTCCCCATCCCACTGACCCTGTCTCCTCGCCCCTGTCCAGCATTTCCTGTAAACACAGGTTTCCTCCCCTGGGATGTCCTGGTAATGATTTCAGAAGGTCGTTCGGGCACCAGGTTTGAACAAGACCAGACCGGACCGGACCAGCACTTCACGAGGAACACAAGCCAGAAAAACACCGGTTCCCAATCAATCAATACAGAATCCCAGTTTTGTCATTACTTTGACTTCCTTCATCTATATGACATCCAGAATAATCTGTTTTTACTTTGTATAAAGGTTTATATACCAGCTATTGGACAACTAAAAAGCTTGTAGATTGACAGTTTTAATCTCAGTGCATCACTATTTTATCATCCCAAAGAGCAGTTATAAAAACCCTGCAAGAGGCATCAAACTCCCAACAGACTGACCACGGCAGGGGAATAAACAATCGCAGCGTTTTAACAACAACCTGCCGACAAAAACAGGTCGGGTAGCTCCAGTGTAAGAGGATCTTCCCCAGACGATGGGCAGCTAATAGGACTGCTCTATCTGAAGAAAGCCTGCATGCAACACTGGGAGATCGTGAACACACAGGGAAAGAAATCAATTAATCAATCAATCAATCAATGTCACCCAGAAAAAAAGACCTCAAGGACACAAAAGCACCTTGCAGACCAGTGAAGGACTTTCAAGATACGAGTGTGGATCTTACACAAAAGAAGCCCAAAATAACTGACCAAGAAGAGAGAGGGAATCAAGAAGCTCAATCCAAAAACAGGTCTTTATGTCTCAGTGGGTGACAAAGAGAGCAGGTTAATGGATTAAAGAATAGCATGTGTATAGGTTTACTATCGCTCTACATTTATGTCCAAACCATATTAATGTAACGACGATATTAATGACTTTTCCTGATGCTCCTCTCAAGGCAATCTATTAAAACGCTGCCTAGGGGCCGCTTGAAATGGTTAGTGTCTGTTGCACCACTGGAGCTCATTTACTAGCGCTGTGTAATGATCACTGCAGGGCCCTCACACTGAGGAACAGAGGGTTAGAGAGGGTAATTTGGACATAGCTGGGTTGGAGATTGGCCCTTACTTCCAAAAGTGTCATATTGAACCCATCCTCAAAAACATGAAGAGCCCTGACTCGACCCCCCCTTTTTTTTTACTTTTCACCTATTTTTGCTATTGTTTACCACATAAATGTCTAATCAATTTATTATATAAACATATATAATGTACTATACTTATTCTTAAAACGTTAACATATGGTGTAACAGCAATCTTGGGTGTAATGAACATTTAGTTGATTCTGGATGAAAAACAGCTGTAAAACCAGCTCAATTTTGGACACTAATCTCATGGAAAGTGTACAAGGAATTTGAAAATGTCAAGACAGGGTGGTTGGGTTTGAATAAAATCAATAAGCAGATCTTGAGGCTCGTGGCTTTCATTATAGAAAGTTTGTGCTAGCTAGTAGACAGGCTATCCAAGCCCCTCCTTTCTCACCCTGCTAACGCGTTATTAATCAGATCATTTTAGGACGGCGACACATTTGAAGGATGACTCACTTGATAAATAAAATTACTCTTTCACTATGCCTAATCTAGTTACAGTACAAACAAATGAATTAGGGCCGAATGATTGGCTATTTATATCGTTTCATCTCCATCGAAACTGTTTGTTTATACTACTGACTTAAAATCACTGGCATCGGTTTCATCTAAGCTTTGCTGGGGGTGAGACACTTTGGGTTTGGTGACATGATGCACTAATTTGCATATTTGTGATCATCACGTCGTATTTACATGCTGCCTAGTTTCAGACAGTATCAGTCCTTTATGTCTTGTTGCTTCTCTCTTACTGTTTACAGGATAAACCAAACTATGTATTTCAACACTATGTACAAAAAGCAACTCCTCCACAGTTCCCAACCCTAATCATACATAAATAACTTTTAATAATAATTAGGATAATAGCAGCCAAATCTAAGTGCCAGCATAAAACGCATGACACTGTTACAAAACGATATCATATGAAGGCTGTGGGCAGGAATTATCGGAGGGTACATTTTAACCCCCTTCAAACTTTGTCCCCAACCTGACCAAAACTACGCCTTTTGCTTAAAATAAATCCCCATGAAAACAACAAAAACTGTTTTCTCCAAACCCCTTTCATTTCCTTCTCATCATTCAGTAGAGCACTGCAATAAACATGACAAATCTCTCAGGTTTGTAACTCAGGTTCTATCAGGCACGTTCTAGCTTACACACGCCAGCAGTACCATGAAATCCTGCAAATGAGAAAATGAGATAAGCCCTCCCACAAGCACAGTTCATCTTCTCGAGCCCAATGAGCCTGTACCCTGCAAGGCTGCTCTTCTAATGTACCACACAGATGGGGATCTCGGTTACCAGGTGCTAGGAGTTTATTCAAATCTGTCTTGCTCGGTGCGGAAGGGGTTATTAATCAAAGCTAACGTACCCCTCGAGCGTATTATATATGGGTAATATGTTTTATTATTTGTACATCATCTGCACATCTGTTTACGACTACAGGCATCTGATTAAACAAAAAAGTATTATCTGATTAAGAACGAATTAAAAACCACGGAGCACCAACAATACAATTACAGCATAATGAATGGATGCCGGATGGACGGATGGAAGACAGTAAATGTGTTAATGGGTAGAAAATCGTTAGATGTATACAATACAGGTGGTTGTAGTGGAGAGTTACGTGCACTAGGACTTTGCAAAATGATCTGACTGCATCCCAGAGCGGGGCGTTACCCCCCTCGAGGGAAGGAACACACCCATACGAAATACAGCAGGAAGGTAATGCCCAAGCACAAGTCAGGGGAGTAACTGGTGATACCTGAACAGTGTTTTTCCTGTCTGTCTCTTCAAAATGAAACAAATCTCTCTTGCAGGCTTATACTGGACGTGCTGGACGTTATACAGAACCAGTCCCCACCGCAAGTGGTGCTGACACCCAGCAGCCTCTGGCCAGGCACAAACATCACATTCAGGACTCACATGACGTGCAAGCAGTCTGAGGGTTACAGACCACGAGGCCAGCTACCAGTCAGGATTCAAAGTGTTGTTGTTTTGCAAACAAATCTTTTGCCGGGAGTGTTCTCAGACAGAAAGGTGAAGGCAGAGCTATCAGCCTGGCCAAACACTGATCCCATTTCCTGCTGACATTGTTTTGGCCAAGACTTCCTCCGAAACTTCTGTGATGGTACTGCCATTGTGTGCAGAGGAAGAGCTTTCAACATTCCTGACATGAGAACCCTCTGGTGACTTACAGCATGACTTACTAACATGACAACACACATGCAGGACCAAGTTTTGGATGGCCAGAAGGACATCCTTTGATCTGACTTACCACAATCTTTTAAACATCTGCAAGCTTGTAAAGAGAAGCATGTTCTTTATATACGTTATATATAAATATAACTTACTGTACCAACAATCAATAACGAATACGTGTCTTACCTTTCCGTCTCTTGGTCTTGAGTGTTATTTTTGTTCTCGATCCCTGCAAAGCTGTTCATGTCCACATAACCGTCATTCTCATTGGCAGTCGTGGTTCGCTGCTGGTCGTCGAAGAACTCGGTGATGGTAACTGCCCGAGTGGGCCTCCCAGGAGGAATGGGAATATTCTCATAGTCTGAGCTCATGGCTGGAATGTTTTCGTAATCAGACGTATCGGCGCTTGGAAAGGAGATGGAACGAGGTTTGGTGAGCGGGAGTGGCATGAAGGGAGGGTGAGATCGCTCCTCGAAAGACTCCACTCTGGAAATGCCCCTGTTCCCATAAGTCCTGGGGACCCCCTTCTTCTTTTGCCGGTCCTTGTAAACTACAAAGGGGACGGGAAAGTCTGAGTTGCGCTGTGATTTTACAACGCGGGATTGAAGCTGAGGCGAGCTGGTGGTACTCCTCCGGTCAAGCTCTATCACCCGGACTGGGCCATGGTGGCTCGATTCCGACGATGATCTAGAGGAACGTACGCTGCCATCTCCGTGCGCTTTTGAGTCTGTTTTTCTTCTAAATTTGAGAGCCAAGAAACGCTTGAAAGATGTCTTCTTCTTTTTCGGTTTGTCATTTGAGTCGTGTTGGATGAGCAACGATGGAGAGCTTTTAGTAATAGGCCTCTTGGTGATGTAAGCCAGCTCGAAGGGGGGTGGGATGTCCACAAGAGACGTAGGTGTAGACACACCGCTGGAGGACTGGTAACTTCTTTGAGAGAAGCTTCCAGAAGACGTGATTACACACGGTAATGAGAGAGTGTCATCTTTCCGCTTCACTCTGTCCTCCAGTCTGGGGGAATGATCACTTGATGAATGGGCAGACAAAGGCATGTCTCGACCCTCAACAGAACATGAACGCGGATAGAGCAGGAAGCGCCTGGGCTTCAGCGAAAGGATTGCCCGATTGACCTCGGGGTTCTCCGGAGACAGATCCCCATTTTGGTCCAAGGACACAGTGTAGTAGTCATGAGTCTGAGATTCGTTCCCTGTTTCCTCAGGGACGGTCTCGGGTACGTATCCAGGTACTTTTCCGGAAAGGGATCGTGAACGAGTCACGATGGTCTTTCTGTCCAAGGTGATAAAGTTCTCCCCTTCCGAGTCAAATCCTGCCTCTTCATAAATGTGCTCATCACTGTCCGAGTCCGAGTCCTCAAAAAATGGCACTATGTGACAGTCGAGGTCTTCGATGTCCTCCTCGAATGCCTCCGTGGTGTGGGCAAAAACTAGACGATTCGTTAGCTCGGGAGTCCTGCCTAGGTCCAGATCTGGCGGCACTGTAATGTTGCAGAGTCTCAGGCGAGGCTGGCAACTGTTTCTAGGGCTCACATCGACTTGCCTACGCCGGGCCGAACGTTCCTTGGTGCTTATTCCTTTCATTTTACGCGTCATGTCCAGCGGTTCGTCTTCATCGCCTATCTCTACGTAATCCTCAGATGACACGCACTCCAGCTGCTGATCACTTCCATCCTGGCACAAGGAGTCATCTATGTCGGCGTACTCGTCAACTGCGTTGCTGTTTGCTGTTTCATTGTTCTCCTGCTCTGAGGACGAAAAGATGTCGTCCTCCAAGTGAGCCTCGTCTTTCTCCTCGTCTGCCAGGTCATAAAAAGGCTCTTCAGTGGATGCGCCTGCAATCTCTGTCTCAGTGCCCTTTACTTTCTCCTCGCCACATTCCACATCGGTACACTCCAACTCAGGGTCTGAAGTGCTCATCAGATCAGAAGGCACCATCTCTATGACTGAGTACGGCTCAAACACATCCTCGGCTTCCTCCGAGAATCTGAAATGACCCGAATGGTCTTTGGTGGCACGTTCTGGCTGCCACGCACTAGTGTCATCCAGGGATCCGATGACATCGTAAGGGTACTCTTCGCACAGAGAGACCTGACTGCCCTTTACAGAATGGGACGAAGATCCAGCCATGGCACTTGTCGTATCCTCCGTGCTTGAACGTGTGCCCTCTTCAGAGTGCCCGGCAGCGCTGCTGGACGTCGGCTCGTCAGCGCTGTCTATCTCTGCATATGTGTCACCCTGGTTCGAGGCTGACTCGATTTCTTCATAAGGCCTTTGAGTATCATTGCTAGCCTCTGATTCCCCTCCTGGTTGGTCTGGAGGTGTGAATTCTGCTGCGTCATCAGTCTCACCTGTGCCCTGAGGTGGGTCCATATCCCCAGCATCTGTCATGTCATCTAGAGTAACCGAATCAGTCATTGCAACAGCCTCAATCAACGAGCCTGCATTATCTTCTTCAATGCTGGTCTTGCTCTCCTCATCTCTTTCCTCTACCCCCATATCTAACCCTTCTGTTGTGTGTTTACCACAAACATCATCAGGGTTGCTGGGATTCTCCTCCAAGTCCTCCTCTGTAGGCTTACATGACTCCTCCAAAAGCTCCTCCTCGCAGGTCTCTACTGGTGAATCGGCTTCATCCTGCGTGGCTTCCGATTCGCTGTCCTGCTCCAACTCCAGCCTATCAGACGTGGCTACTTCTGCATTATTGCACTGACTGTGCTCATCTTCGTGCGGCATGGAAAACCTTGGCTTGGGGGCAACAGGAGGTTTAGAACCTCGGGAAGACAGACAAGGTCTTGACATGAGGGTGGAGCTCACAGTGATGGTTATACGACTTGATATCTTTCGTGGAGGAGTTTGCAATCGCTGCCGATAATCTGGAAAAGAAGAAGGAAACATTGAGCAAGCGATCTGCCACATGTTTGGTGTCCAGAAGTTTCCTTCTGTAGCTACAAGCAAGTAACTAACAAGTAATGCCCATCTTACACTAAACAATTTTCCAGCAGTCGGGCCATTATCAGGCCACCCACGCCTACTAAGGCAACCGGCACATTGTCTGTCTATCCAGTGCCTCACCAGAAGCCTAACTATCTGATGTTCAGAGTTCCCTTCAGCATGACAGTAAAGACTGACAGAAACCGGAGGATATCACTAGAAGCCAGAAGCTGGCTGCATAAGGACAGGCGCAGGACAACCATGAAGTGAAAGCATGTAGGATGAAGTGCCATCTTGTGGCTGCTCCATCCTGACAGGTGTAGTTTGTCAGGTATCAAAGAAAAAGTGTAAGAAAAAAAAGGTTGATCAAGTACATTTGGAGTAAAGAGAACTTTACATTAAAATTAGGGTTTGCTTTTTTGTGGTTGCTTGTTTCTGTGCAGAACTCTTGCATGTTTTGTAAGCATGTGTGCAATATGAACTAATTATGTCGAACTGCTATTGTGTTAATAGTAATTCCTGAGTTAAACAATGACATTCTGCTAAATCAGCAAAATCAAAAAAGCTACTGTGAAAACATTTTTCGAACCAAAAAACAGAAACAAAAATAACAACTCCCGTAGTGATAAAAGTCAACAGCTTCCTTAAACAGGGTTAATGTGAATTTTAGACCTTTTCGGTGCAACACACCCTTTCTCTTAACAAAACTCGTACACCCTTTGTCTCTTCCTGTTATTTAGTACCTGCCCTGACGCACGTCCTACTACACTCCCTCTGCTCTCTCAGATCTCCCTGCTAAGATGTTTTCCAACAGCACAAATAAGCCATTCCTGCAGACGCTCCTGGAAGGGCAGAACCGGCACGCTTAATTTAATCTGCTTATGTTTTAAAACTGTCTTTTGGTTTTCTTGTATCATCCCCTCCAGGATTGACACTGGAGATAAAACCCTGCTTCACACCACATTCTCAGAAAACTTCCTTTCGCCACGTCAAAGAACAATAAAAAAAGAGAAACAATACAGCCGTCCGAGTTCAAAACAGGATATGAATTATGCAACAAAGATTTCGTTTAAAACAGGACAGAATGGGAAAGATAGTAGGCTGGACCTTTCGAACTGTGCCAAGACAACAGGACGTGAGCTCAGCTGTAGCTCGTGAACATTTCAGCCATCTGATCACGCTGTAGTAGGAGCATCAGCTGTGCATTTGCGATTGGACTGCTAGAATCACTGCAGACTAAAATAACACCTCTGAAAGTGAGAATGAAGGTGAGAACGACAGACCCTCCAGACTGATCAGAAAAATATAGTAATGTGGCAGCCACAATGTTTTGGGCCCTATATTATTTAACTACTCACCTTACTTTGATAAGAAGTCCAACATTTTGAATATCCTTCCATTTTTACACAAAGAATATGACCTAAAGTAGGTACAAACAACTGTGAATGTGTTTTGTTAGGGCTACATAACCGTAGAGGAACAGTACACAGTACACAACTGGGCAATAGAGACTTTCACTTCAAGCTTGGCAAGAAATAATCACTGCAGAACCATTCCCCTGCGACCCAAACTTCCTTTCAAGGTGGATCTTAAGAACAGATGAAACTCAAACAGGACCAGGATATGAACCAGAGCTCTACCGCTGAGCCGCCCTCTTTGACACTCAGAAATCTCCTGACAAGACGGAAACTCAGGAAACCATGATGGAACCCGGGCATGACGAGATGCGAACCTTGAACTGGGATGGAACCTGGAAGAATCCAACTCGAACCTCACCTCGCTTTGACAGAAGAAGGTTCGTGTCTTGTCACATATGGGTTTCATCCCATTGTCAGGAGGCTTCAGAAACTCAAGAGTTCATCAGGGGCTAGTCTGTGGTGCGGGACAGACCAGGGGTGCCCCTATGTGAAAACAATATTTAGTATTTCTGAGGCTTTCCTGGTGAACTGATAACAAAACAGAGCATCTTGCGTGCTCTCTGTGAATACAGGAGATGGGCTAGTGAGTTCCCAACAACACTGACCAGGATAAGCAAGACTAAAATCTGAAAAAAGGTACTTAAAAGGAAATGATGAAAAGAGAGAAAAGTTTTTAAATATATTTAATACCAGTGCGTTAAATGTTACAGTTACAGCAGATTTATGAAATCACTGAAACCACATCATTAGGTGCACCTGTTCAACTGCCTCGTTAACGCAAAAATATATAATCACTGGGATTTTCATGTGCCTCCATCTCTAGGGTTCACAGAAAATGGTCCGAAAAATAGAAAATATACGAGAAGAACATGCGAAAAGACAGATCAACCCAACACTAGCAAGGTGACCCTAATAAAAAAGCAAACAATCCTTCAAACAGCAGTTTTGTTTGTAATGAGTTCACCAAAAGGTGGACATAGTTACACTGCTTAATACACAACCTCATAGAGGCTGCCTGTATGGAACACTGTGACGTGTAAATTGTAGGGAAATTCCAATACATGGCTATACAAACTATACGATTTTGCACTGTGCTTTGAGTGTCAATGTTTGACACAGTTCACTTTATCACTTAAATAGGCAAATAAAACACCTGAATCCAACTGCAAATGCTCTCATATCTTTGTTCTTCCCAGCACAAACCTCACACCTCATGCTTTTTTCTAATGCAAGTACTGAAGGAGCATCTGTGGACACTTTTAATAAGCAATATTAATGCATAGCATCTACGTTTGCAAATAACTTGTAGACATTGTATGGGTTCCATACTCCACGTCATTGGCTTTTGTTTTGTGTTTTACTGATCAAAACTGCGCATATAAGGATTTGAAGTAGGAGTTTGTCAGGGTTTGAGAGCGATGGTTCAGACACTATGGTTTCACTTAGGCTACGTGACGTGTACTTACAATAAATGTACGAAAATACTACAAATTAAATGTATACACGTGGTTTCTGTGAACGTTTGCTCTTATATAGGTAGGCTACATGAACACACTTTTGAATGAGCAGGCTATAAGGTCTCACAAAAGTGTCCCTTATCCCTTGTAGTAACTTAAAATAAGCACAACTACCATGTTTTTGTACAATATGTCAATGGAATTATTCAGAAACAAGTTCTCACCTGTGTTCATTTTCGGATGTCATCCGACGTAGCGTCTAACGGTCCACATCGTTTCCCTCACGCGCAATATGTACCGGTATCTCCGCTTATTATCTCCAGCTGGGTTGTTTCTGGGCCATTCCCCAAATCTTGAGAAATAAAAATGAAACATAAATTGTTTTTACTAACTGAGATATTTGTCACAGCGAGCGTAACGGCTGATCACGGGCTGCTGCGCGAGCGAAGCGCGTGCCTGACTTTCAGCGTTGAGAGGCAGGAGGAGAGTCGCGCGCGCTTCCTGAGGAGGCAGAGTCTCTCCTTCTTGTACCACACAGATGACCAGCTCCAAGATTACTAACAACACTTCACGGAGCACACACGGACGAATATTATTTTGTCATTGTGTTATTCTGAGCGCAATACACACTAACGTTCCATCATCCTCACTGAAACGATTTGTCCCATGAAAAAAAGCGTTTCTACATGTATTTGTGCGCAATGAATCCAAATAAGTCTTCAGAATTTCTCTATCAACCACAGTTTTCTTGTGTTGGATTGGGCCTAGTTCATGAATAGTCTATACACTTGTCACTTTATTAGGTACACCTGTTCAACTGCTCATTAACACAAATCCACTCAATCACATGGCAGCAACTCAAAGCATTTAATCATAAGACCAAGACGACCTGCTGGAGTTCAAACCTAGCATCACAGAGCTGATACAAAGGCAACAGTACCTCGTACTTATTACAACTGAGGTATCACCAAAATTAGACCATCGAAGATTGGAAAAACGTTGCCTGATCTGATGAGTCTTGATTTCTGCTGCAGCTTTCTGGAGTCATCTGGGTCTGTTGTGGTCAATCTCTAAAGAATCTTCTCTTTCACTTTTAATTTTCAGTGTCCATGGTGTTTAGACCTTGTTTTTGTTCTTACCAGCTTCAGTCACATATACAACTGGAAAATAATGTGCAGGTGATGGAACAAACTCAAAAAACTCAAAAACTCAGATGTCAGGTTTTTGCATGATACGATTTATCAGACAAGGTCAAACTGGTATCTAATATTCTGCTAAGCATATACAGTAGATGTGTTGTGATGTAGCATAGAGATAAGTATAGATTAAGCCAGAATAAGCAATGAACATAACTGCAGTCAAAATACAGCAGCACCTTGTCCTGTGGAGCAACATGGTTGGGTGGTGGGCTACATGGTGCTTTAAAACATATACCGAAACTTGGATAACAAATTTTAAATGATGTAACTAAACGCTTAAAATCTGAGTTGCAATTCTTTTGCGTCATATGATTTATGAGCTGATTAGTGATGAATATGAGGAGAATATTAGACTTGATAATGCCCTACTTTAGTGTGGATTTAATAAGCATTTAGCCTTGAGCTACCATAAAATAGGTGAACATTCAGCTTAAAATAAACAATTTCAAAACCCAGATGTGGACCATTGTCTTTCTTTCAGCTGTGAAACGCAGCGTATCAACCTTCAAGTTATGCAAATTCGACTTGCAGAATGTAAGCGATAAACAATGTGATCTGAAGTGGAATAACTGAACGCAGTTTAAGCAAAGTATCTAAAAAACAACTTCCAAAAACAGTTTGTGTCTGACGCCAGGCGCTATCGAGCAGGCTTCCCAACTGGTCATCTGTTGCCTGATTGGAGGAAAGCAGCTCTTTAAAAGCCTCTCTTCATAACAGGAAACTGCTCTCCCTGTTTCCTGCACAACAGGCGACGCTTCCTTAGCAACTCCTGGACAAAGGTATTGACGTTAACCCCTCAGCTTCTAATCATGTTCAAGACAGATTTCAAGCTTGAGTAAATTCTACTTTGTTTATATTATTTTTATTTTCTATAATAGTAATAACGATAATAATAAATAGAGTAATTGATGCAGGGTTGGTAATGAAAATGAGATGCTTAGCCACGTGACTACTGTGCTCTTTGGCACACTGAGTCTTTGAGGCAGGAGAAATCACAGAGTCAGTTTTTTTCATAACTTCAAACCACTTTTTCAGAAGGGGAACAGGGTGAAAAGGCTAAGATATGCTAATGCTCACAAAGAATGGAATGATGGTCAGTGAAAAGAGTATCACCGTGTGACGAGACTAAGACTTTTACACGATACTGTACCTCTGCAACCTATTTAGGTTTCTAATGATACCCTTTACACATTCTCATGTCACATACTTCTTATTGGCAGATTGCAAGCCATCTGCATGAATCTGATTTTACAGAGTCTTCTTTTTTAAGCACCACCAGCTGTGCGTCTTCACGCCTGATGAAGAGCAGACAGTAGACCTGAACACCAGGAGAGGAGAGCTGTCAGTTACACGAGTCTTCACTTTGGCAGCCTATATTACAGGTTTAGCATGTGAACACTAGGGGGTAAAGTCAACGGGGAGACTTTTTTAGGCTTTTTGATGCTGTGAGATCGTCTGGGCATCTTCTTTTTTGTTCTCTGGAAGTGCCATCTGTCTCTTTATTCTGCACTTTCCTTTACAGGAAGGTCATAAGAGCGTTGAGCGACATATGGTCAATATGGTACTATCTCTCAGCTTGCATTTATTTTGTCCATGCATATATTATGTATTTATTACAATTTAGTAACACTTTGCATGTTCACATAACAGGTTAAGAATGGTGACCGGGTGAGGTGCATAATTAGCCTTCAGACCATTTTTCATGACTTAATTTGACCAATTTATTTAGCATACCCACACATCTGGAGGTAGCTCATCAGGTGCCACCTGGACTTGACAGAAACTGAAACACAACAGACCTCAACTTGCCAGGGACAGGAAACAAGCCAGGATGGTTCAGCACTTGAACCAGTGCTCTAACGTTGAGCCACTCTGGTTCATATACTGCCTCGGGTAAAGTGAGTTTCCTGGCACCACTGTCAATCCAGGTGGTGTGGAACTGCTGGTGCTCTTGAAGGTCAGGTTATCCTTCATGTTCGGAATGTATCTGCAGATGTCCCCCCTCAACAAAGACTCCTGAGTGTCAGTGCTCCTCGGGGTTGGGGCAGGGTTGGTTGTATCACATGATACCTATCAGGGGTACCACCCCGTTACAGGGTGACTTACATTCAAACTGTCTATAGATGATGTTTATAACAGTGGATTATCTGGAATAGTGATCAATATTTAGTAAATGTTTGAGACCCTGGGTTGCCTTCTGGTAAAGTTGGGTATCACTCAGACACATTACTGGCTGTGTCTGAGGGAGGGGAGGAGGAACGGGGCTGCAACAGTGACTTCTGCAATGGAGGATACCATGGACATGCCATCCTCCAATTTTATAGCATCTTATGTAAAAGTGCGAATGTTTTCCTAATGAAGGAACCTAAGCTAGAGTACCGTCAGTGCCCATTGGTCAGGTCAGCCACCATATGCTGATAAGATTAGCTGTGTGTAGGGAAGAGGAGGCTGGTCTGGGATTGCCATCTCATCCATGTTTTCTCTGCAGATGGACACAGGAGCCTCCTTGTCCCTGATAAACACCGCAGCAAAATTAAAATCAAATGAGTAACAGTATCAGCATAACAATATTTCAGACAGTGTTTACGACACAGGCTGTTCAGCTTTTCATTGTGTCATTAGACCATTTTCAGCTGCTGTGCCACCTCTTTGTGGGTGGAATTGTCAAGCCAGTCTAAAGATAACCGCGTCTGGCATTTAGCCCTGCCATTTGTAGTGGAAAGTATTCACAGGCACTGAATTTGACCCTTTTCACTTTTTGTGCGAATACATTTTCCTTTCTGGGCATCAAAAACAAGGCTTGTGTTTATGAACTTTGCACTGTTACTGTAAGAATAGCCCTGAGCGTAAATAAGCCTGCAGATGTGACAGGACTGGGTGGAAAACATGTTTTTGGGCTGAAAACACAAATATCCTTGACCATTCCAGGTTTCATTGGGAGCTGCAACACCCCACCCCACCTGCACTGCTACATATGTGTGTATAAGAGGGAAGGACTCAGGAAAACCATGTCAGAGACCAACCACACACACATACACACGCTCACACAACCGACCCAAACAGGAAACCGATTGGGATAAAGGGGTCAACGACTTGTTCCCAGATCTAAAAAGTGACACAGTGTTTCATAACTTCTGCCTTAAAAATGCAGCAGGATTGTTTTGGTCAAACAAGCAGGGGGTATATTATTATTATTATTATTATTATTATTATCACGGACAGAGTGTACTAGTGTGACCGGATGGTTAGGTCAATTCAGAGGTAATGTGGGTCTCATTTACATGTTACACAGAACATTTGCTTTATAGAATTGTCATGTAAAGATAGACCAACAAAGGCTGCACCTTTTATAGAAGGTTATCAATATGTATAGCTATTAGATGGCACTTGGGTGGCACACTGGCAATGTACAGAACAAGCACACATTAACAATCACAGAAACAAACATGCCTCGCTGGCTGCACACAACCAAGAGGAAATGAGTCCAGTTGAAGAAATACTCATTTCCAGACCAGGCAATGCAGCATCCCCTTATAAACACTTTAAACCTATAAGCAAAGGTCAAACCTTTGGCAGAAAAAATTGTAAGCTATACAGCTTTATTACCATTCTATTGCTTGCTAGATAATGCAGCACATAAAGTCCTGATCCGTTACTCTTCCCTAATATTCTGTCTTTAAAATCCTATTCACTAGAGAAAAAAAGCTGAGCGAGAGAGCGCTTATGAGATAGTGAGCGAGAAAAAGAGTGTGTTTATGGTGAGGAATCCAGATGTCAGCACTCTCAAACACGTCTGTGATAGCACATACACAGGAATGCTATTCACACCCTCTCCGGCTCCCTCAGGTGAAATCGAGAGTCAGCACTTCATCGAAATAGCAAATAAAGACTCTTAGGAGGATGCTGAGATCCGATCAATATGTAACTGTCAGCCTGCAAAGGTTCTGTAGCCTTATACACTGCAGCTGAAGTAGATTTTGCACCGTAAGCATCGCAAGTTGAAGAAAAACAAACTTTGTTTCCAGTTTAATCTCTATCTACAGCATCTGTAGCAAATAAGTGATTACCATGGACAATCATTCTGACACGTTTTCCCGTGGAAATGAAAGTCTTATGAGATATATGAAGAACGCATTTTTTTTAGACTTTCATGAATCCATCAGTCAAAAGTCATAGTAAACAATATCTCGGGTTGTACGTTGTTTTGCATCAAGCTAGCTAGTGTAACTTCAAATCTTTCTCTGAAAGATTCTATGGAATATGATTTTTTATTATAAGCATAGGAACAGGATTGGCAAAATAGAAGCATTTTCACTAGTGGTCTCAGACTTTTGGATCACACCATATGAAATGTATTTGTAATATAGAAATGCAATATTTGATTGATGTTTGTGTTGTATTGTTATGCAGCGTGCACACTGTACGCTTACTGTCTGCACTCTCACAGTTTCACTTTCTTTTCATCTTGATTATGTAATTTGCTATTTACACTGAATATTTAAGCCGCCATGCACTAGCTTCAAGCTTCTCGTTGACATGGTGCTGTGTGATAAATGTTAAAAACAAAAATAACTAAATGTTAACCTCATTTTAACAAGCAGGAAAATGTCTGCATTACCATTCGCACCTTTAAATTAATACAAGAGGGCATTGTAACCGCGGTGATTGAGTGTTTTGATACTCGCTAAGCAAGCTGCTAATGAGCGTTGTATTTATTGTTATACTCTCGTCTTGTTTATATTCTCATTCAGAATGACCTGCTCCTTATTACAGAGCCTTATACCATGGCAATTTAATGGTAAGGCTCTCAAGCAGCAGCATAAAAAGCAGCATTGTGGCCTTTAAAACAGTCATGCGCTAGCTGCTAGATTTATGCGCGCTGTGGTGCGCCGTCCCTTTGAGAAATTGTGTACAGCTTGCTACTTCACTGCCCTTTTCTAAAGCAATTAATTTCAGAATTCAACTGCTGTTTTGTTTAGGGTCATAACACAACCGCTCACACTGCAGTAAGTACCATAATGATGTTCTCAGGTTGTGCTGTAGGAAGGAGCTGATCCGTACTCGGAAACAGCTGTATCACTAATGTGAGCAGCTCCAACATTGGCATGACTTTACTGCCTGGTAGGGTTGGGTATCGTTTGCAGTTTATCGATTCCGATTCTGATTCTGCAACAGAAAAAAATGCAAGTTTGCAATTTTGCAAACTTGCAATGCAAGCAACAACAACAACAACAACAACAAAATATATATATATATATATATATATATATATATATATATATATAGAAAGGAGCTGATCCTAATCAAGTGAAAAGCCCTTTTATGTCTTAAATTTTGACTGAATAGCATCAAAATAACTTAACCGGTGATGGTTTGTGCTTAATTTTAGTCTAAATTATTTAAAATAAGGTAGGATTTCTAAGTGAGGGTGATAAAGGTGGTTCTTCTATATATAAGATAATTTCACGTGCTAAGACAGGCTTTCTGAGAGAGGGCAGGTCAGAGCCCTGCTGAGCCCTGTGGCGGACTGGCATCCCGTCTATGGTGCACTTCATCCTGTACCCAGTGAGTTCCATGATATAATCTGGAACCCCACAACCCTGGCTATGATAAGGGCTAAGGGGTCTCTCTGTAAGTGTCGCTCTCCATTTTCCAAATTTAATTTCTTAAGCTTACATTAAAAGTGAAACAGTGAACTGTGATCTCATCTCAGTGTGAAAAGGGATTTTCCATTAGCATCCAAGCCCCGCCGGAGCAACTCACTAACCTGTTTCGCTGCAATAAGTCGCCTAGCTGCTGAGCTAAACAATAGGCCTGTGCCTCGCCTGGTCCAACTTTTTTCCTGTGACTGTTTTCACATCTTTCAACCAAATGAAACTGAGAGGATGTAGATACCACGTTTATAAATATCTCTTTTTTTCAAGCCCCTAATGGCCTCCGTGGCTATCTTGCTTCTTGAAAGGTTTGAGCGTGAATAGGTCACGCTACAGTATCTGGGATTTGTTGTAAGAATTACTACACTGTGATTAATTATCAGAAAAAAAATCAGACATGATTCAGACACGATCCAGAGACAGCACCTTATGGAGTCCATCTCCCACGATTTGGTTTAACACCAGAACAGCTTGTCTGAGTCTCTGTGGTGCACCAGATCTGAGGAGTCAGCTGTGTTGTTCTCTCACCACTCAAATCTGACTAACAATCACAGATGGCTGATGTTTTTCGATTCTTTCTTCAAACTCAAATGATCTCTATTCAGTGTCATCCCACTTTAGATTCCCTGCTGCAATCACGCACCTTTACATTTGCCATCCTCTTAAATCGATTATAATGGGTGAAAGAACGCATTAGTTAAGGATGTTCTTGAAGAGGATATGAGATCCAACTCAACAGAGGCTAAATTATTCAGTAATTATAATGAAAGCCAGAAAACATATAAAAACCATAACAGAGGCACTTGATGCTGTTTTCCTGCAGCTGCTCCTGGCACGAACACTTACGGAAATCACCTGTGTGCTCTTCACACCTGCCAGATTGCCAGGTTGTTTCTGTGTGGAGCTCAAGTTGTGAATAAATAAAGCACTTGCCTTTAAGATTTACAAAAGCTCTCATAAGGCAGATCTTAGATCTTAAACACTACCAGAAAGAATGTAGCAGAGGTGATGACTTTTCATTTTGTTATTTAGATATGAAGTATGGCATTCGTGTGTCATAGCGCCCCACTTATGGACTGGTGCCCCAACCAGCTGTCTGCAACCCTTATACCTGCACTCTATGTTCTCGAGGATAGGCACAGTCTCTCACCCCTGTAACGCTGAACATGCACTCTGAACACACAGTCACCGATCACTTAAAGAGTTGGAAAGTCAACAAAATGTTCAAGAAATGAAAATACGGACACTTACAATAAGGATTTATATGACGTGAGAAGTTTAGGTTCAAACAGATTCAAATAGTATTGTAAGCTGTGATATTCTGGGGTGGAACATTTACTGTAGGCCAGGAGAAAAGGTTGAACCACTTATATATAGCACACATTGTATTGAAAGTGTTTCCGGACTCAAAGCTGCTGGGATTTTTAAGGTTAGCATAAGTGGGTCCCGCTTGAATTCCTCTCAGGCGACCGATGCCAGCGGCATGTCACTAATGATCTGCTCCTCCACGCATGTCTGTGGCGTGAGGTGCCGCTGAAGACACCTGAAATCCATATGCTCTTCATTCACATGCACATGCACAGGCACGCGGCCGGAGTCAGGGCTGAACGGGCAGTGACACATCATCCTTTATGCGCCCGCAACAGCAAAAAGCGCCTTTCCATTCTTGTTCACTCAATTAACATAACACAATACTCTCAATACTCTCTCAGTGAGGGAGAAAAGTCCGTCATACCTGAGTAATCTGTTGAAAACATTTCTGCACACCGAAACACTTTATCTTGTGGCTCCATGACATCACCTTCCTGTTTTGGTTGTGATTGATGTAACTCCATATGTCCTGCTTCAGGGCCCATCAATCACGTTTTCCTTTTGTCATGGTGGATGAAGCTCTCAGATGAAGCTTCAAAAGTCATTACTTTACCTAATGCTGCTTGTTATGGTCTGTAGTAGCTTGAACCAAATAAAAGTGGCAATAAAGCAAACTTTCAAATGGTTTTTTGTGAGGCTAACATTTTACCCGTCAATGTCTGAGCCACTCATACCAGCACAACACACACTAAACACACCACCCACATTGGTGCTGTGAATGGATCCACCACCCACATTGTACCTGATCTGTGCTGGGTCCTGGGGGGGTCCTGACCATTACAGAATAGAGTAAGAGGGCAATAAAACAAAGTATGTAGAGAAACAACTGGACTACAGACTGTAATTATAGAACTACAAAGTGCATCTATGTGGTAAACAGAAGCTGATATACTATATATATATATATAATATATATATATATATATATATATATATATATATATATATATATATATATATATATATATATATATATATATAAAATGCAATGATTATCCTATAAGTGTGGTGAGTCCATAAATAATTTCCCCAAAGTACTATAACCTATGGTGTCTATTAACAATATGTTATTCGCTGATACAAAATTGATTGTTCTGATTTATTTCCATAACATAACAGATAGTGTATACGGGTTTAGATGCCAGATGCCAGATGTTTTATCTTCCATCTAAATAAGATGACACCCCCTGTTCATAGTCCTGCCCCCCTCACCGGGTTTGTTTGGAATTAATAGCTCTATAATAACATTAAGTGCTAGCTTTAGGTGAGTGTGATTTCTCTGAGCCAGCAGGACACAGCAGGATCTGACGAGCACAATTCTTCATCTTAGATCCACTGATTGAGATCCAGTGCAGCGCTCCTCCTCCGCTGATGCGTTTATGTCACTCATTCTAGATGGGCTAATCCATTTAGGCCCATCCGAGCTGTTTAAATTTATTTGGTCATTATTGAAAGATTGCGGGTGATATTGCGGGAACACTTTTCTCAAATTCAATCAGGTACACATGACCGAATAGGAAGGATCTAAACGAATGGCACTTCAGCTCGTAAAGCGAAATGGGTTGTCATTGTGCTTGATTAGAATAATGGCTGTCTGCTTGTGTTAGGGTGTTTCTGACATGTGATTGTAGTCCTGCTGGGGTAATGTGATGCGACCTTGATATAGGCGGCTGAAGAGAGGAAAAGAAAATAGATATTAGTGCAGGCGGTGTTACGGAAAAGGAAAGAAAGCTAGAACAGATTATAATTGATTATAATATATAGTAATGCAGAAGGTTTTATAGAATAATGCTAAAGGTTATAAAAACACAATGCAATACAGTAGAGCAGATATTGATACAGACAGAAATGGACTGGACTGTGGACCAGAATGTTCAGGGTTCAAATCCCACCTCCACCAATCTGCTACAGTTGAGTCCTTGAGCAAGACAAATTCAAACTGAACATACCAGAATAAAATAGGATGGTAGTGCAGAGGGATAAAGCAGAAAAACAAAACTGTTCAATCAAGCATGCCATCTCAGTTCTGGTTTAACAATCCTCACAAGATCTAATCATGATCAGTTCATTTTCTCCCGGTAGGCTCATTAATCAATGAACAAATCGGACTTTCTGCTTATTGATCAGCTTTACAGTACAGCTCCACTTCTCACCTGATTATAATCAATGTTCATTACATCCCACCTGCCTGATAAACATGATTGACTGTGTTTGGCTTTATGCTTTTCTACACTCATACAGAACTTCGTTTCAGACACTGGCTGAGACATTTTAACAGCTAAAATAATATAAACACCCATTCCTGTTCAGGTTCAGTCATTTTGCACTGGCTTACAGTTTTAATCTGTTGTGTTGCATTTAATTTAATTTGGTTTGTTGCAAGCCATTTCGCTTTATGAGCCGTGTTGCGATCTAACACAGAGCCCAGATGGCCCATCACAAAACTTAATAACACAATTAACAACAGGCTGTACTGTAAATCAGCATGAACTCTAACTATTCTGTTCTTAACTTTATTGAGATTCAGAATTTCAGCTGGCGCTTGGGTGGCACAGGGGCAATTTCCTACCCCATCTCCATGCTGAGCTGGGATTCTAGCAGGCCTAGCGGTGCTTTCCTGCCGGGTCGGCCATCACGCAGGCATAATTAGTCATGTCTGAGGGAGGTGAAGCCATAACAGGAGAGGATCATCTCCCTGCACTGCAACAGAGACCAGAACTGTGATGGCCCATTCTCACCTGTGCCTTGTGAATTCCAGGATAGGGTCCAGACCCCCCAGGGAACCTGACCAGGATAAGAAGGAAATTAGAGCAGAACACAACATCTTATGAATTAGTTTTACTGTATATCAGTGCTGAAAAGATATTGCAAAATTTTCATTTTTGTTGATTTTCAAAATCAACCAAAGTGGACTTTTGACACACTCAAGCTTTTCGCTGCTGAATGTGAAGTGGCTCACATATCTCCGCATCTGAGGCCATGGTACTCTCCTGGAAATGAGTGGGGTGTTGTCGGAGGCTGCTGGAGGGATTGTAATTATATAGGGACAGTTTTCTTGGGAGCATCTCACAGGAGTCGTTGGAATTTGTGACCAGAGATAGAGTCTGCCTTTGTATTTGGTTGATTCTGGTCATATTAATGCCCCAATGCATTCTTCATTACACCTCTGTCCAGGGGTCATGTCTGGAGGTCTAGATGTGAGCGAAGGAGATCGATGCAACAAAATCTGCATGTTATCACAGGCTTGTTGGACCAGTAATACTGTGAAGCATGTGTTTCATTTTTCAATAAATGAATCGCGCGAGCCAGCGGGAAATGAAAAAGGCTTCAATATCACATTGGAGCAGCAGTAAGATGTCTCACAGAGATACCTCAACTTTAATGAAGTGCTGGACTGGGAGACCACCAGAGCTGCGGAGGCCACATGTGGGAGCACAAGCTTCTTTTCATCATAAATGGATTCAAAGAGACAGTGGGGCACGCTGTAATAACACACAATAATGGCGGGCTGAGCCGAAAACGTTCATCTCTTTTAAAACTGCTTATTGGACGTTGTCTCCTTTTGAAAGTGCTGAGCTCAGATTCTCTCTCTTTTATAAACTGTATTCAGATGGAAATAAGTAAACAGTGGACGAGGTTATCTAGACTGACCCAGTTAGGGCTAATATGCAGCTATGGTCCATTATGTTTACTGAATTCCGTTTGGCATCCAGCTACCTAGCTGGGCATTATTGGAAGCCTAACGTATTTGGAAGGCAGCTGCCCTCTGAGGTGATACTTTTTTAACAAATTTCTGGAAACAATGCCATGAATAACAGGCAAGAGTTCCATGAGGTTTTGTGTAGCAAGTGGAATAGATTCGTAGAAACTTAGAACTGTTGCTTGACCAGAGAGTCAGTTTACAAATGTATACACATATTTTGCTGGTCTGATAGCTAGCAAATACTTCTTATATTTTCTTTAATCTTTATTCTTTTTAGCAGACACTAAGATCCTTTTATAAACCAGTTAGTGAGTTAGCTAGCCAGTCTGCTGTTGCTCATACAGATGTAATTAAAATATTAATGGTAGACACAGAATAATTATATAACTTATATTTATTAATAGCAAAAAATAGGAACAGTTTCCAAGCTGGTACAAGCTTCTTTATACAGGTTTATGTTGGTCCAAGGCTTTTTTTGGTCAAATGGAGGGCTTCAGGATGAAAAAGGGGGATTTTTTTCATAACACCTCAAGTCCTCCTCGTTCTCATGTTAGGCTGGTTATGGATTTACAGCGATCACTGTCAGACAGTGATGTAAGATTACATCCAAACTGTGTAATGTCTCAAAATATTACAGAGAGATATCATAATTCAAAGCATTTTTTTCATAATGCCTACAAACTTCAACTGCTGTCTCCTTTATTGCTGTTTTTATGACTTCATATGCCGGGACCATGAAATTGATGTCACCCACTGAGAAATTCACAACTCAGCAATAAGCCATCATAGCTGTCCCCCCCGCTCAAACTTATATCTGTGCTCTGCACACAAGCTTAGAGGATCTGATGGATAGCTGAGTGGATAGCTGGGGTAGAATGGGCAGACAGGAAATAATCACTGCTTACTGTGAAACGTCATCCGCCATAGCGCTGCTTTATCTCCACTATTTGTTTTGATGTTTGTAAATGAAGTGTGAAGGCTCATCGTTAATGAACACCGCTGAGCAGGTCTTGCCTCTCGCGTTTACATGCCTTATATACAACAACAAGCTGCTAAGGAAAATTAACCTCGCTCAGCCCTGAACCATTGCCTAAATGGCTCATTAGCTGACGTTTTATAAAGACATACTTAAGTTCCAGAAAACAGCACTTGCTCGTGGTCATATTTATGCATTATCTTGGCGCAGATAATAAATAGAGCTAACACGTAATGGAAGTGTAGCTCAGCCCACATGTTATCCATGACCAAATCTTGTTGACACACATCTGTTGGAATTGAATGAAACTTTATATGTGTGGATGTGATGATGATATATGTAGGAGATTACAACATTAGAGCAAAAGGATAAATTATTGGGGAAACTGTACAGTTATTTATAGGAGGCTCTAGTATGCTGTTGGGCCGCCTCTAGCCTGGACAGAAGATGAGATCCGGTTTGGCATGGAGGCATACTGGTTCTGTACGGTATCCTGTGGCACATTTGCCCACAGATGTCACAGCTGGACCTGTAGATCCTGCACACTCTTAGGTTGCCAAATCTGGCGTCCTGGCAGGTCCCATAAATGCTCGATTGGTGATAAATCTGGAGACCGTGCAGGCCGACATTCCTGAGGCTTTGAATATGGATATGGCACTCATTTCGAGTCAGAAAAATCTCTTAGCAGTTAAGATCTACAGCAGGAACCGGCGTGTCAAATTTGGATTCATGTACTCCTTTAAAGGAATGCAAATCATTCATTTGATTTTACCTACAAACCAAGTAATATAACGTTTTAAATACAGATCTTTTGCTTTTAAATAATGCACTAAATTATGCACTCATGTCTTCAGTAGCGCCGTCTCCCCTGCCTTAGGTGACACAGAGATATGCATGTCTTACACTCGCTTTGAGCCCACGGGCTCCTGGATTTACACGCCTTATTACCTCAGCGAAGTGCTTTAATTTCCTGCGTTTAGGGCTGTTAGTGTTACAAGCAGGCGTATGCCAGAGTTAGCAATCATTTAGGGACACTTGGTGGCATCATTAGGTCCGCAATCCTTCTGCAGACTGTGTGTGTGCTTGTGTTTAAACAGAGGTTTACTCAGGCCAAGAACAAGACCTGTCATGAATCACCTGATTGATTGGAATAAAGCAACTCGTATAGATCTCTTCAAGAACGCCTGGGCAAAATGAAGTGTGCGTTACTGAAGCTATTGCTGTTAATCCAAGCCTCCACACGCTGAATATATGATGAGCTTCTAGGAGTTGCAGGCATGAACTCAGCTTTCTGTCCCCCGAGTGGTACTAGCGGGTCTAATTATTTCATCTAGCAACACTAACGGCAAGGATAATGTTCCTCTGCACGCACAAACCGATGGAGTTGTGGGCTGACAGTCAAGAGCGATGACACTGAGCTTCATTTATACATTAGCAAAGGAAATTGAGGTGAAATAAAATAGCACAGCCTTGTGACGACAAATCAAATGGATAAACGTACATGAAGGCACCAGTCTGCACCAAGGTGGTCAAG
The DNA here is from genome assembly GCA_025084515.1 of Ancistrus triradiatus. Lineage (NCBI taxonomy): Eukaryota > Metazoa > Chordata > Actinopteri > Siluriformes > Loricariidae > Ancistrus > Ancistrus triradiatus. The sequence goes on along the minus strand of JAJAGP010000067.1, from coordinate 991,871 downwards.
AAGCACCAGGATGCCACGCGGGACTGAATCTGAGATCTTTGATGATGGGTGTTTATCTAATGGTGGCTTAAGACTTTTGCACATTACTGTATGTGGTACATAAATATTTATTGACTGCCTCCATAAGTACTCTTAGACTTTTATTAAATGAAAGCTGGTGGTCTGGGCCTGTACAGGGAAACGTATTGTCTTTGCTTATCTCACATATGAGCTGTCACAGATGTGGTCGATAGAGATTGCGCTTAATAAGGAGAAATGCTTGACCTTACATACAACCTTAAATGCCGTCAGTGAGCCGGTTCATTGATTTTAATTTAAAAGTAGCTGGCTAAAGCTTCATTATTAACAATGTTTTAATGTTTAATCATGGAAACGCAACCTTGTTGCCGTTAACAGCCCTTATAGGAACAGAATGCAGTATTAGACCAGAGTGGCTAATAAATGATGCTGCTACTTAATGCCATTAAGAACGTTTCAGGATTACTAGAGCCTTGGTGTCATTGATACTAAATCGTCTAACTAACAGGCACTCCATTATATTTAAATGGCCATGTTGAATTCCTTGTACTAAATGCTAAAAGTGTGCCCCTTCACCATCGCGAGAAAACATAAAGGCACACTTCCGAGTCGTGGTGGTTAAGCTGAGAGTAAGTGCAGAATGATTAACCCCAGTCTGATCGTTTAACCTGAACTTAAAAGCCTACACACACACTCAACAAATCAGCGGACTTCATTACCAGTGCTATATTGCTCTGGATTTACAAAGTGCCAGCACCTTCAGTAATGCACACGTTTACTGCACTGGTAATGACCTGACTGCTGCTTTTATGAAGTCACATTAGCTTTAGCTTTATGTCAGTGTGGGTGAAGTCGATAAACAGGTCGCACTCCAGGGCTTTTACCGTCCCGCCCTGACATGGCCTCGGCAGGGAGGAAGGATATACCCCGCTTCCCCAAACTCCCAAACTCGATGCCACATGCCTGAGAGACAGAGAGAGGGGGTGGGGGCACTATTTTGCAGCAGCATGTACATGTAATCAACTTCCACATCAAAGTGAAAATGATAAGCTTGCTCTGGTACACACAGCCACATTCCAGCACACACCAGGCTAAACGGCCCCTCAATAGTAGTGGATTTGATTCCTTCTGATTAAAACAAGCTGTTTCTTGAGGATTTCACTACTAGTAATGCTGGGTAATACATAAAATAATTGTCATGGTTGGAAGATGCTTCCAAAAAGGCTCGTGAAGAAAGTCGTGGAAAGACAAAAGTAGCCTTCAACTGTCTATCAGGGTAGCGCTCAGAGCATTTCAAAGAAGAGGAAATTGTTTGGCACCACCTACACTTTCCCATCGCCAACATCCCCTTACAAAACTAGATGACCGAGACAGGAGGATATTGATTTGTAGTTCTGTAGTCCATCTGTTTCTCTCCATACTTTGTTTGTCTAATGGTCAGGACACAAAAATGAGCTGCATAGATCAGGGACTATTCAGGTGGTGGATCATTCTCGGAACTGCACTGACACTGATGTGGTGGTGTGTTAGTGTGTGTTGCACCGATACAAGTGGATCAGATGTTTCTAAACGCCTCAGTGTCACTGCTGGACTGAAAATAGTCCATCAACCAAAAATGTCCAGCCACCAACATCCTGCAGCATCCTCTGAGCACTAATGAAGGATTAGAGGCTGACTAACACAAACTGTACAACAACAGCTGAGCTACTGTCTCTGGCTGGGTCTTCCCAATCTCTACTTCATTTAGACCCTTGGAAGGACCTGAAAATGCTGCACATTGAGCATCAAGTGTATTTATACATTGTGCATTATAGTGTAGCGTCAATGCATTTGGGCACTTTGGTGTATGATTAGAAACGTCACTCTTCTTCTTGTGTCCTCATGTGTTTTCTCACCTTCGTCTGGTTGAGTGCAGCGCCACTTCCTCCATCTTACAGCAGCTCTGACGGGACAAAGCAGCAGCGAAAACATGTGAGGCAAGGTCACAATGCGCCCTCCACCCCATCAGGCAGGAACTGCCGAGGGGCCCGGCCCATCAGATGCAGGAAGTACAAAGTGCAAACTAGCAACGGTGAACCACCCCTACAACCGGGAAGTACACAGAACACACTCGCCCTGGTGCGTTACACAAATCAGGGCTGTGTTTGAGAAGAACCTTCCAGTTAGTATAGAAAAATAAACAATATATCGCATAACATTCTTAACTCTGTTACGTGGTGTAACAACACTATTTAAACTTGGTCCATGCTAATTAAAGACCTCAAGGTTCTCCTGAGTCGTCATTACCAGACTTGGGCATCCCATATTAGAAAAACATATTATTGAATCCACAGTCTTGATCCAAATGAGATTCCACAATGGCTTGAAGGTCCTGATGTTCTTTTCCTTTCCAAAAAGTGGGAAGAATCTATGTTTATCCAGAATTGTGCAGTGAACAAACCTATGTCATGAATCATAAGTTGTTGTAAGGTGAGGGAACTTCTGGTCTGGTCATGTGACAAGAGCAGACCTAGTTCCTAACGTGAGGAGCACTGAAACTCAGGAACTAGCCCCTGTTTTCAAAGCACTGCTCCTGTAGTCCAGTCTGCTTCACTGATAAATTGCAGGATACAACTTTGGTGGATAATTATGTCATTGTAAGCTACAAAGCTGGTTTCAAGAACAAATGTGTGAAGACTTTATTAGTTTCAAAACCATCAATTATGGAATCTGCGTTTTTCCAATCTCAATATCAAAATTTAATAGCTGCTCTAGCACAACCATGACGTGACTGACGATCAGAATTTCCGCGTAACTGGACGACGATGTAAGAGGTTGCTTAGAAACTGTTGAGTGTTACAGCACCCCCTATTGACACCAATATGGCGAACGAATGAGAAGAATTTTTTGTACCAAAACTGTACCAAATGTACTTTAAAAAAAAAAAAACTAGCTGAGGAGATGTAGTTGAATGTTTAAGGCTCTGGATTAATAATCAACAGGTTGAGTGTTTCAATCATGGTTGCTCCATTAGGACTCTTAAGCATCACTCATTGAGGAGCACCAGGAAATTTGGTGTTACTGGGAAATACAGGCCATATTTTTAAAAAAAAGGAAAATCAGTGACGGGGAGCAAACAGTTCATGAGTACTGGTTCATGTCTATGTGGCGTTTGTCATGTTCGTCCGTGTGTCCATATGGGGTTGCTCGGGGTAGGTGAGAGTTCTACTTAAGTATCAGTTCATCTATCTATTAAGAAGACATTTATTCTGTCGGACTCCCCAGAGTGAGACGGGTTATCAATCCTCTGTGTGGGGGTCGTTCACAATGTCATTCACAATGTAATATTTATGCTTTTCAAGCGTCTTATCATTCATCAAACTAAAAGTGTGGACCGAGCTTACAGAGCCCACCAGGATCAGACCTTTTAGTGCAGCACTCCATCATTCCCATACTCTCTCTCTCTCTCTCTCTCTCTCTCTCTCTCTCTCTCACACTCACACACACACACACACACACACACACACACACACACATACACACACACACACACACACACACACACACACACACACACACACATTTGTATTCTCACACAGGCTGCAATGACCTTTATCTGCATGATTTTATCTAACAGTTTCTTTATTGTAACTCAGAAAAGAGTAGAATAAAATATACTGTACATTTGTACTAAATCTCATCTAACCTGATTCACTAACAGATTCACAACTTGATTCACTAATTGATTCACTGTCTGATTCACTGACTGACTCTCATAATGCTTTCTCTTCTTCTTTCCTTTCCTTCTTCACTTTCTTTTTGTTTTCTTTCTCATTCTTTCTTTTCATGTTGTATCTTTCTTTCTTTCTTTCTTTCTTACTGTCTTTTATATTCTCTTATTTCTTACTTGTTTTCTTAGTCTTTCTGTTTCAATTTTTCCCTCTAGCTTTTCATTTTATTTCATTCCTTTCCTTTTACATTTGCTTGTTTCCTTTCTTTTTTATATCCTGTTCTTTATTTCATTTCTTTTTACTGTATTTTTTCTCAATCTCTCATCTCGGTCACTCTATTCCTGTATTTCCTTTTCTTATTTCTCTTTATTTATTTCATATTTTTCTCTCTTTTATATTCGTTCTTGTTGGCCTTTCCTTCTTTTTCATTTTCTTTGTCTGTTGTCCTTTCTTTCTCTCTCCCATTTCAATTCAAAAATTCAATTCAAAATGTATTTTTTCATCAGTACTTATTTGGTTTTCTCTTTTTGTGTGATAGTTGACGCTGAGTGTGTTTTGAACATTGCATCATTATTACACCTGACAGTGCTGAGAGAGGAGAAAGAGCTAATTTTCTTTATTAGAGATGATTTAGTGTTGCCGTTGTGCTTTGATTAAAGTGTCTGTGATTTATAAACAACATTGTAAGACTCTGTGTGTGTGTGTGTGTGTGTGTGTGTGTGTGTGTGAGAGAGAGAGAGAGAGAGAGAGAGAGAGAGAGAGAGAGAGAGAGAGAGAGAGAGAGAGAGAGAGATATGAGAAGCTAATGTGTTTTTACATCATTTGCCAAGTGTATCAGAATAAAGTTACTGATGCTTGTATTAAAGCAGCTCCTGCTGGGCTTCACTCACTAATTACATTAATGCTCATGTGATGGATGTGTTTACTGGAGCTCAGGATGGCCTGCAGCTTACAAAATGAACTGGTTCATTATTAGCCAGTCCAGTTTTACCTGTACTGACTAATAAACTAGTTATATATGGACCAGTTAATAAAACAGTTTCACATGGTAACAATAAAAAATAACAAACCAGTTAGTTATAACCAGATATGCATAGTTAATAAACCAGTTAGATATAACCAGTTACACATGGTTCAGTTAATAGACCAGTTGCATGTTGTTGTTAAATGTATTATTATTATTATTATTATTATTATTATTATTATTATTATTATTACACCAATTCATTGCTCATTATTGTCTTTATCAAGCCTATATTGCCACCTGCTGTTTTATTTTAGATATATTATAAGGTGCTGTATATAGGAACAATACTAATAAAATGTAAACAAATAAATGCACATGCCAAGTTTGATTTCTAGAGGAGTTCTGTTAGTTTATTTTTCAGAAAATTAACAAACAGTCATTTCAACATTGGTGCCAAACTATCTATATATGCTATTTTCAATGTTGGTCACTAGGTGGCGCGCGTTCACGCAGCTTTTAAAATCTCTCCCCATGTTACACCGTTTGATCCACCATATCCAATAAGATGCCTGAAACAACATCTTTAGACATCGCATCCCAAATAGCTCCTTGCTCCCTAGTCCCTAGAAAGTAAAAAGTGCACTCTAGGGCCGTTCGTTACCTAAGACGCTTCATTTATGTACAGTGCGTTGCAAGTATTTACAGACGGAAAGCAAATTTAATTGTATGCTTTGATATAATCAAGCAAATGGAAAAGAGTCATGACTAGTGCACTACTATTTTAAGGGACTAAGTGATTTAGGACGTACACAGGAAGGGTCTATTCCTATGTATTCGATTTGCTTGCGCTTAGCGAACCACAACTTTGTGAGAACAGGTTAGCATTGAATGCGATGGAAAAGAACAAATAATATTGTTACAGGCCAAGCTTCATTCGGCCGGGAAGCTTGTTTTGGGGGGGAATGGCGTCTAATAACACGGACGAGGCTCAACTCAGCAAGAAACATGAGGAAATGTAGGTATAAACGCTGTATGGAGCCTGCACGAGCCGAAAAACTTTGGAGTCGACTCAGATGTGTTGAGTCGAAAAGAAGCAGTCGGCTCCATTCATATATTTCCTCGATTAAAACAGTACATGATTCATTATTCATAATATAGGTCATTTTATCACAGGCGAAACATATTCAAGTATTCAGAATTACTCATTATTTTGTTTATTTTTGCATCTGTTTTGACTATAACCGACGGAAATGTTTAACTTGGAATCGACTCTTTTTCCTGACTGGATTTGGAGAGTCGGTTCCCTTTGGGATTTCAGAATTTCAAGTATAGAGCAGTAGGCGTGCATGGCAATGTTTGTAGTGCCTTTTGACTTTATTTGCGTCAAAGTATCGTGAGCTATTTGTTAATTTCTGTTATTTATCAGTTCTTTATTTAATAGAGTAACAGATTCGAATATAGTGGGTCGACTCTTGTTACAAGAATCGCAGAGTCGATTCCTTTTGGTGTCGTCTTTGACTTGACTTAATACATTTAGATCGATCATTGTTCTCAGATCCAGCCAAGATCATGTCCACTCAATATTTTTAGTACTTATTTGTGGAAATGTTGTCATATGTTGTAGTTGCCGTTAAATGTAACCATTTCATTCCATAACAATAACAATGACGTTTGCAATAGACATTCATACACACAAACATTTCAATACATATTCCTAGAATTTACTATGTGCCCCTGTGTTGTATATTTGAGACCACTGGGCTGAAGGGATAGACAAAACAAGCTGTAACTGCTGCATGGAGGCACTAGGCACCCAGCCCTCCTCTCTTGGCTGAACGATGAAGATTGGTGAGAAAAAAGGAGGGAAATGATACAAAAAGAGTATAAATGGATTATATGTCTTTTAGAACAACTAACCCTGTCATCCTTCCCAATCATCACTCATTTCTGGGGTAACATTAAGCTCATTAACCACATTTTTACTCTTTAGAAGCACTACATATTTTAAAAAACATGCTCCACATCCCCCTCTCTAAGCCCTAGGAGTACAGGAACGTGTGCTTGTTTTACTCGGTTCAGTCACTTTGTTGGCAGTGTTGTTGTGAGTCATGTCCTGACTGTCTCGCCATGTTCCTGTCCCGCAGTTTGGGAAGGAGAGCTGTCTTGCTGCAACAGATGGAGATTTGTTACAAGCAGCAGAAAGCCAAGAAAGAGCAGCGAGCTGCCATGTCTCAAGCTGCACGTGCAAGAAACGCACAAATTCTGGAGGTACTAAAAGCATATCGGGCGTTTGTAACTGTTCAAGTAGATCACCCGTATGGGCATCATGCAGACCTTAATGGTGGGTATTAGAAAGGACTTCATAATGCGATTATATTACGATACATTGCGATATTCCACATAGTTCACTGACAATATAAAAATGGCTGAAATAAGTTATGGTGTGCAGTCTGAGCTGTCTTACTATATCACATCAGATTGATAAACTTAGATATATCTTAAGTATACAGTATTTACAAAATATAAACAGACTGACTCTTCCTGTAATCTTGTTTCAGGATTTCCAGAAAGTAGAAGACTGCCTTCAGACCCAACAGCTCCTGCATCCTAATGTTCTCAACCTTCAGGTCCTTTCTAAAATCCAAATATCCAAAGCTATTACAATAACAGTTTCTAAACTACAAAAATCAGTGTTGAGAAAGTTACTCTGGAAAAGTAATGTGTTACAAATGACTAAGAAGTTTCTTTCTGGGGGAGGTTCTGCATTACTCATTTCCCCTGACTTTAATTTGGTGGAAAATATCTAATGAAATGTGGCATGTGCAAAAGCTTGGGCAGATATGGTCCAGTAGTGTTTTTGTTGTAAGGTCTCATACATTAATTGCTAGGTCTTAATCCCAGACAGGTGGAGACAGTTACCTCTTTTTCAAAATGTTTGTTTTAGACTCGTTATTGGGTGTCAGTGGAGCAGAAGCTTCCAGAATGGGAGGGCTACTTACTAGGGAAGAGCCAGCCTCCTGTGAGGGAACATGTACGACACCAGGAGCATGAAGGTACTGAGCAAGACCCGTTGCCTGCCCGGGGCAGGGGCAAATCTCCTCGACCCAAACCAAGATCTGATGTATGAAATGGGGTGTAACACAGTGTGGGCCCTGACCTTTAGAGAACAGAGTAAAGGGGACAAAATAAGTAGGTAATATGATAAGCGGAACTAAATTGAACTTCAGTTTAATGTAATAGTCGTTCCTATGTTTTTATTAGTCTCCCTGTACTCACTGGACATAGTCCCAGTCTGTCCTCTCCGGCGCACACCTTTATATACTTTATATAATGTATACAAATACAGTACGCCCATGTAAGGTCTGTGGTGTATTTCACTTTATGTACATGTCCACAAGGTGGCGGTACTTCCTAGTTTTGATGCAAAGCGATGTCTGTTATGAAGGTATAATGGGCGTACAAGGACGGATGAAGCCCTTAAAAGACAAATTCAGATAAATAATTGAGGAAGTGCCACTGTATGACGTGTTAGATGTGTTGGAAGTGACAACTGCTGTCGTATAAAAGTCTCATCCTTCTCTCATAAGTCTTTTTTGCAACTGTGATTATGCCATTTGCTGCTGGCATGACATTAAGAATAAAGCAAACAAAACCAAAACCAAATATTTAGCTTATTTATATTGGATTGTGGGTCATAGTTGGCAGATGTACTCATCTTTAAGGGGTGCTACTATTTAAGGAGGGAACTGTATGTATTTTTTCACTTTACCAATTATGCACCCCCTACAAAAAAAAACCTCTATATATACACACACAGTGGGACAAAACTGAATTGTCACATTTAACACAAAGAGCTGAAAATCTAAACTGATCTCCAAAAGGTTTGTGTTTTGTGTTTGGAAATGTAATAAAGTGTATATTGATACCTCAAATGACTAGTCCTGGTGCTCCGTCCTCCTGCCTGCTACCTGGGAATTCCGTGGTGGTCGAGCACGGAAAAAATAGTTTTGGACATGCTCGATTTTCACTGTCACACCTGCTGCCATCATTTCCAGTGTTTCCTGTTCCATCCCAGACTCTGTCGTCCTCTCACTTACCCTGAACCAGTCCTGTGCTGCCAGAGACTGGAGGAATATTTGTATGTAGAGAACAGTAACGAGACCATATTGCGCTAATTACGCGCTGTTTATTTCATGAGGTTTGAGATGCAGCCAAAGCTACTAACGCTCTGATTTATTCTAGTACTCTAAAACTATACCGACGCGGTCACTGAAATCCTTCCCGTGTTCACCGAACTTTTTTACTAGCAATTCAAATGTGTCCTTTGCAACTAAGCCCTGTTTTGGAAAGCCCCCCTGTTCTCTCCTTACCTGCACTTGTGGTAACGATGAGGTCATGCTTCTTTTCTGACGCAAATCCTGCACGAGTGCTTTCTCTGTTCCCAGTAATTGCTTTGGCATTGTCCCTGTGAAGGGTGATTTGACGTCAGCCACTCACCATATGCTCCCGATAACTATAGAAATGAGCCGCCCAATATCTGCTCTGCCATTAGGCTTCCTTCTCTGCTTTGTGCCTTGTAGCTCTTAATAAGTGCGGTTTATTTAAAGCACAATGTTGAACCTGAAATAATTTACTTGACCTGTAACCAAATCGTGGTTGGGAGGGAAAGGTGAATGATAATATAATTAATGTAGATAGACTTTATGTGTAATGGATTTTGGATGTCTTAATGTTAGAAACATTTTGAAAAAGGCTGTGTTGGTATCGTGGTTAAGGTATTTTGCCAGAAGGTCCAGGTTTCAAGTCCTCAAACTGCCATTATGTCAATGGTAAGTCACTCTGGATAAGAGAGCCTGCAGAATGATGTTAAATTTCTGAGTGGGTATGTGGGCTGTGGGTATTTGGAGAGAGAAAGCAGGGGAGAGGGGCTTAGTGGGTATAAGTGTTCATAGCAGTTTGCCTATAAACCTTTGTAGGCACTGTGGGACTAAGAGTTGTACGTCACATTGTGTAAGAAAACCTTCAGTTGTTAGGAAACCAAAGGTGACGCTGAAGAGTTAAATATTTAGTCTGAAATAAATTCTTAGCAGTGGACAAAAAACAAAACTAACAAAATATTTTTGGGTTCAGCATTAAAAACCTAGCAAGAAAAAATAAATGACTGATACAAAATTGGATTTAACAGCTAGTTTTGGTGAGTGATAAAAGCACCTGTCACGTCTCTCAGCTTTAGCTTGACTTTCTTGACTTTTTCTCTTGCCCGTCTCCTGGTCCGTGCACTAACTGACACGGTGGTCCCTGAATCGAGCCATAATTGCGATGATCAAATGCGCGCCGGGTGACGCGGAGTGGCGGCTTGACAAATGCGATCATCCGGAAGGCCGAGGTTGAAGTGGCGCTGGTTGGCAGCTGCCCATGTTCCTCAGCTGGGACCTGCTCCCGCCCGAGGTCAGGGCACCAGTCGCAGGGGTAGGGGGCGAGGGACCGGGGTGCCAGGGAGGGGCTCGTCATTGAGGGGGGAGCGAGATGGCGAATTATCTAAAAGGGTTTTGAAGAGAACGATCTGGAGCCATTCCAAATGACTAGTTATGCATTGTTTATTCTCGTGGAGAAAGCCCTCGAGGTGGGTTGGCCACAGATACCAGGAAGGAGAGGGCCACGGTGCTGTGTTAGAGACGGGCAGGAGGCCACACTCCTGGGCTTCAGCCAACTCCCTAAAAAGGGGTTCCTCTATAGCTGATGATTTTATTTAAGTTCCAGTGAGGGTTTTTAGTAATGCAGTATGGGCTTTTCACCCAAATAGTACCTGATCTGTGCTGGTCCTGTGGGGGTCCTGAACATTAGAGGGCAGAGTAAAGGGGATGAATGAGGTATGTAGAGAAACAGCTGGACTACAGTCTGTAATTACAGAACTACAAAGTGCTATATGGTTATTGGAACTGATAAAATGGACAGTGAGAGTAGAAACAAGGAGGCGTACCTCATAAAGTGATCAGGGTGTGTATGGTGTGCTTAAGGTTTTGTTTGTAAAACTAGTGATCATAGACAAGGAGGGAAAATGTGAGATAGGGATGGAAGAAGAAAGCACTGACATCTTTGTGATGCCCCCATTATGAAAGTGAAACCCACTGTTAATATATGTCAGTAATTGTTAGTCTTAAGAACTTTTAAAGATTTTATAGCAGTCAGACTTCATTTTTCATTTCATTTTTCTACCACATTTTGCTAGCAATACGATATAAATATTATATTAGATTAAATGTCTTTAAGCGTTACATTACGTCAGTATTGCTATTTTTTATGCATCTTCTCTCTAGGTCCATTAACACTAAGGACTCTAGTCATCTGCTTAACAGATCGGCCATTGTGCATCCCGTATGCTGAGGAACTTTGGAAGTGGTTTCCACGCTGATCCACAAAACGATGAGACGGCAAACGCAGACTGTCCTGCCCCACCTGTTATTTGGTCAATCAACCACACATAATCCTTCATTGTACTGCCCCGGTTTCAGCCTGTGTGTTAACAGAAGATCAGCTTTAGGGTAGATCTGCAGGTCTGAGTTAATTAACCTCCATCCTTTGTGACACGAGGGAGTGGAAGTAAGGGGGAATCCTGGGTCGGAGGATTAACGCCGGACATCTCGGCATTTAGTGTTCCACCCAAACAATGAGACTGTTTCCAGATCAGTTTTCAATAGCGTTCGTCAAAAACTACTGTTGACCGAGTCGTCGCACAGATGTTTTCCCTTTGGAGGATAAGCAGGACTAGTTATGTTCCCATTTATCTTAAATTGCAAGCCTGGCCGCATTGATAGCTGTCTTAATGGGGGATTTGGGAAGGGAGTAGCGAGAGCTCGGGTGAATGAGGAGCAGATTGTTTTGAGGTCAGACCTTCGCCTCTTTCAACAGACTGTGGGTAACGCGTTGGACGAGAGGACAGAAGTCTCCCTTCAGCTGCGTAGCCTCCAGGTTTGAAGACTGCTTCTGAACGGAGGTCATGCCAGCGACTGACATTGATGTTATTCCAGCAGGGCAGAGCGCCCACGTTCTGCTCCCATGCCGCTGCCTGGAGACCTCTAAGCCATAAAGCACCTTCTCAGAGCGTGCCCTTGATGATTCAAGGCCTTATGGGTGTTCAGGGTGTCTTTTGAGGCAGATGCAGAAGTGTAAGCGGTCATTGTATTTGGATTCACGCTGAAACGTTGACCTGTCTGTGTCATTTGTTGGTTCAGATTCATTGCTTGTGTATTTGTTCTAAATTCTGATTTCAATTTTAAATACAAACAGGCATGCAGATATAAAATACCAGTACTGGAGGGGACCCTTACCCCTGTTGCCCATTTGTACAGTGCTGGGGTACATGCAGTACAATGGTATAAGGACCATATCTAACATATTGTATGGTTGATGTTTGGACCCAAAAATGTCAAACTTGAATGCGTCACTCTGTTGAACTCTTTATCAAGCTGATTTCAATCTTTTGAGTGTTGTTTAGGACTGTGGTAGCCTAGTGGTTAAGATACTGGACTATGGACCAGAAGGTCCAGGGTTCAAATCCCAATCTTCGCCAGGCTGCTGGGTCCATGAGCAAGGCCCTTCACCCACAATTGCCTTGATTGTAAGACTATCAGGTATAAGTCGCTCTGGATAAGGGCGTCTGATAAATGACTTGACAATGTAAATATAAATGTTTAAACACCACACCCTACCTGAGTATTGTAGACCTTGTCCATCCCTTATATGACCACGTTGCACTTTTCTGATGGCTACATGCATGTATATTTGCACTACAACTAGTTTGGTTTATCAGTTGCATCTGTAAAGGTTGTGACATACAGTGGGCGTTCCTGATAAAAGAAATGACCAGTACATTTATATATACAGTTGGTGCTGTATGTTCTACCTACACGTGAAGAAAATTACAGGGTATCGTTTCCTGATCACTTTGTGTGTGCTGTTTGTGTTACACCTCGTCAAAAAGTTTTATACAAAGGCCTCCACCCGACATGACATCCCAGTGTTGGTGTTTCTGCTGTTTCCATGTTTTCAGTTGCGGTTCTGAAGGAACGGATCCTCCATTGCGCTCCTGAAGATGCTCATTAACTTTCCCCCACTGCAGCCTGGAAACGCGCTCTACAGAAGAATCGGAGGAGGGCTCTTGGTTTAATTAAAATTTCATTTGGGCTAAACGCGCTGGCAGGAGGAGGGGGAGAGGGAAAGAGAGGGAGAGAAAGCGATGTAGTTAACATTTGGTGGACTTAATTGGGACCTTTTCTTCACCGCCTCTTAACAGAAACGCGCCGACGCAACCCCCGTTAATCTCCCATTTACAATCGATTGAGTTGGCCAAACAAAAAAGTCCGGCTCTCCTTTTCTTCCTGTCTCGGCCTGGCCTTTTGTGGCGGCTCAAATGCCTCCGTTTGGCCTGATCAGGGTTTGTAGATCCCGGCTCTTCGTTGTTGACGGTTCATTATTACGCTCTTGTCCCCCCGCCTGAGCGCGGCCTCTGCGTAATGAGCTCCGCCGGCAATTAACATGTTTCCAGGAGCAAAGCTGGTTGCTCAGATGTTTGAGAGGTAAAGTGCGGAGAAAAGGGCAACCAGGACTCCTCCAGGTTGTTTACTCCTCTCTCTGCTCTCCGTGTCTCTCTCTCCTTTCTTCAGGATGGGCAGCTTTGCGCAAAATGCTGCTGCTTCCTTTTTACACTAACATAGCGAAACCCTTTTAACTTTACAGACTGCTGGTTTTGATTGGAAATGATCCAATGTCTCATGGGCCGCCGATTAAGGTGGAGGATGTATGCATTTCTCCGAGGAACTGACACTATAATATGATTTCCTTAGCTTACTTACACCAGCTAGTCTTATGGATCGTGTCTTTATGATGGATTGTGGTTGGTAAATCGTGTGATTCTATAATTAAAGGTAGAATTGTGCATAATTAGTCTGTTATACACAAACACGCAGTATTTGTTGCGCAATGCTTTAAATGTACACCTTAAAGGGCGTTCAAATTACACCCTCCATGTAACATAATACGTGCTACATCTTAAAGGTAGTACTCCAAAGGTACATCCATAGAAATGCGTTTTTCATTCAAAGGAAATGTACTGTAATGTATTGTACACGTACTAAATTATATCCACCTCAGTTAGATGCCAGTGGGAAATGTTCTCTTATTTGAAATGTATTAATAAGGTAGCCAATAGTATGCGCACATTCGATAAAGGAGTTTATTTTTGAAGCATTTCTCATTCTTATACTTGACTTAATGTCTGTAGGCCTATCACAAGGGACATTAGGGAATAAAATAAAGTCTTGTCTAGTAAAACACATCTCGAGGCTCTGGAGTCTTGGGGAGGTGAACAGGCCAGTCAATTGCTAGTATTTAGTGTCGCGCGCCGGTCTCTAGACGTGCCGCGTAATGGCACTGTAATTGGGAAGCGGACATTGGGAGTCACGTTTAGGATAATATTGTTCCAGGAGGCGCGTACGGAATACATTAGGGCTTATTAACGCTGAAGAGGACGGGGAAAGGTGGGACCGGTGTAGCGCGCACACTTTATTATCGGCTGGCTGATGAGCGCGGCTGGTCGCGCTAAAGCTTCCCCCGAGCCCCTTTACTTGATTAAGATAATGGACTTGGAAGAGTTCACGTTTTATCTGATAATTTGAGCCATTAAACCGAAGTCAAGTGCGCGTGACGCTCGGGCAAAGCGGTCGGTCGTCCGAATGAAATGCAGCCTGACGCTTCACCGGTTCCGTTATTAGAGAAAGAAATAGAGGAACATATAGGCTGTGGCAGGGTTATTTATGTAAGGATTATTTTCATGACATGTGTTTCAGAAATAACTGTTAATGTTCCAGATAATGCTGCAGTGCGCAACTGTGCTCCAGTACTGGTTATTGTACAAGGCTGGGCTGCAGTAAGCGCTGTTATACACAGCTAGGGTTTAGTGTCGACTGTTATAGCTACGTAACTGGGTCCTGCTAAGGACCACTTGTGATCCAGTATTATAAAGAGGTGGGTTCCAGTATACGACTGTGATCCAGTAAATAATATTATGCTGTGGTCCAGTAAGGACTGTTATACATAATTGTGATCCAGTAAGTGCTGTTATTGTGATCCAGTAAGGACTGTTATACATAATTTTGATCCAGTAAGGGCTGTTATTGTGATCCAGTATGGACTGTTATCCCTGACTATGACCCAGTAAGGACTGTTATACTTATTTATGATTCAGTAAGGCCTATTATACATAATTGTGATCCAGTATGGACTGTTATACATAATTGTGATCCAGTAAGGATTGTTAGACATAATTGTGATCCAGTAAGGACTGTTATCCCTGATTATGATCCAGTAAGGACTGTTATACATAATTGTGATCCAGTAAGAACTGTTATACATAATTGTAATCCAGTAAGGACTGTTATAGGCGACTTTGATCCATGCACTAACGTTATTCACGACTGTGATCTAATAAGGACTGTTTTGCACGACTGTGAGCAAAGGAATACTGTTATAAACGAATGTGATCCAGTAAGTGCTGTTATACATGACTGTGATCTAGTAAGGACCGTTGTACACACATTTTATGGGCACTAATTATTTTACTATTTTCCTACTTATCTTATATCATGATAAAGTTCAGCCAACATGAGCTTAAATTTGTACAATCAATAAATTTAGATTCTAAATAAATGTTAAATATTAAGCTCTAACCTGTAACACTTCAGCTTATTTTAAATAGCCTGTGCAGCGTTGCATATGACGGTATGTGATATACTTAAGAAACCATGCAATTCTGTAATAAAATATTAAATTCCGAGACAATAACTAACTTCTTAAATTAGTTATTGTCTCGGAATTTAATATTTTATTACAGAATTGTAATATATTATTATATATATAATATATAATAATATAATTTTATAATATACATATATATAAAATAAAAAAGCTATTGTAATTGTAATAGAAGCCCGATATTTTTCAGGTTTCATATTTGACACTCAAAAACACAAGATTATTGAACGACAAAATATATAGTAAATAATAAGCATAATAAATATAGCCTACATTAATAACACATATTTCATAAAGCTTAATTCTAAACCACTTAAGATGTAGTTTATTCGTTTCTGTAATTAGTCTATTCACACAAAACAGGGTGGCTTCTGTTTGTGCACGCGGAGTTATTTTTACTCTTCCTCCCTTTTGAGATGTGGAAATTATTTTTTATTCTATGCATCGTGTTTTTTTCTGTGGAAATATTGCACATATGATGAGCTACGTATTACCAAACATTGTGCATTACCAAATCGCCAATTCTAGAACCAAGACTCCAGACTGAAGGTGAATAAAAAGCTTCCATGTATTTTTTAAATAAGATTTTATTCTGTATTATTTACAGATCCGATGTGAAGCGCTTCCTCCCGTGCCGTCACATTCCATTATTTCTCTGGGATACGGGGGAATTTTGTACAGCAGGTACCTTGTGGCTCAAGTTAAGTCCGAGGGTAAATTGTCCTTGGTGTCTCAGTTCTGCAGTCTGGAGCTTTGTTCGCTGCCCGCTAAGCACGCGCTGTTTTCGTGCAGCTTCCTTACGTGTTTTTTCAGATCAAAGTTCCGGCAGAACCCTTTGCCGCAGGTCCCGCACGTGAACGGCTTCTTATCGTTGTGTGTGTGCATGTGGAAGGTCAGGTTGTAGATCTGGTGGAAGGCTTTGCTGCAGATGGTGCACTTGAACTGTTTCTCCCCGCTGTGCGTCAGTTTGTGGTTTTTGTAATTTCCTAAAACAGAAGAAGAAAAGAGAATGAATGTTTGAGAGGAAACGATGTAAAGAAAAATGGGGACTGTACATAATCACTGACAAGAAGTCAGTCAGTAAAGTTAGGACACACTTGAGAGAAAGCACTCGGACTGGCAGACTTTTTAATCAGTGCTTTGCATGCTCAAGTCAAAAAGTTGTCAAACTTGCTTATGATCAAACTCAGAAACAGCCTCAAAATGTCAGATTATAAGAGACACGGGTCCTGTGCTGTGACCCACAAAATCTTTTTTTCTTTTATAGCCTTTTATAGTTAGTGTAGCACTGAGTGGTTGTTCTTATCCATTCTCCTACTAGCTCTATCCCGACTTATAATCCGCCTCATATTTCACTGGCTACTCTCTGAAATGTTTTTCAACTAAATATATGAATTCAAACCCAATCCAAGAAAAGGAAAAAATACATGGGATTATAATAGACATGTAATAGGCCTGGTGCTGTAGTTCTGTATAAATATCAGTCCGTTGTTGTTTTACCAGTTTTATTGGTACCACAATAACAACACATTCCCGCCGTTGGATTGTAACCATTCAGTGACCCCAATCAGTTTTAGTAGCACCATCATCAAAAAGCGCACACAGTGCTTTCTAAACTATTTCGGCCCACAGCCTTAATTGAGCAAGCCTAGGGTGACAGTGGCGAGGCAAAACTTCCTAAGTGTTATAAGGAACAAACCTTGGGAGGACCAAAGTCAAAAAGGGACCTAATTATATTGATCTAATTGCTGTAGTCAGTTATACGAATAGTTTAAAAAACATAAGCTAAATATAAAAATGAAAAGAGAGAACATATTTAAATATCTAATAAAAATCAAACAAAATATGGAGTATAATCATCTAAAAAGAATACAGTGATAGAAAGAGTCATTAAATATTTAAGACAATAGTATATCTACAGTGAATAGTAAAATAAATATAATAATACAAATAAATACCGTCATATTTGTATTTGTAAAATAAGAGTAGTATTGTATAATACAATCGAATTTCCCTTAATATAATGCTGAACTTAAACAAATGGAATGAACGCTGACCTTTTTGGTGAAAGCCTTTCCCGCAGAACTCGCACACGAACGGTTTGTATCCGGCGTGGATCCGGACGTGCGTGTTTAGCGTCGAGCTCCTGTTGAAAGCTTTTCCACACTGGTTACATTTATGAGGTTTTTCCTAGCAGCAGGGACAGAACAGATATTATTCTTACCGATGATCAAGGCAATTCAATTTCATTTCACGCTCAAACGCGTTTTACGCAAAGCATTCGAGTCCGGTCTTAAATGCAGCCTCACGGTGCTGTGCGCAGACAGCAGACGGTACTCACTTGTGTGTGTATGATTTTGTGTCTGCACAGTGTGCTGGCCTGCCGGAAACCTTTCCCACACACTTTGCACACAAACGGTCTGGCGCCCGTATGCACCGGCATGTGGCGCGTCAGGTTGTAGTGCGCGTTAAACACCTACGAGAAGATGGCATAGAGTTATTATCTGGAGCAAGAACACAGGCCAACGCTTAGAGCAGGGTGAGCCTAGACTATTAAAGGTGGCATGAGAGCTTCCAGTTTGGACATCGCTTTGAATCGGTGTCTTGGTTCTACAATGAAATTCATGTCCAATCACAAAGACATGAACATTATGGTGGGGAATGATTTTAATGATTTGTGGCATCGAGAATATCCTCAGAATCTTCTGTCAGATCGGTATAAAGGTTTGATGGCATCTTTATCTCAAAGTACATAGACAGGTGATACAGCCTAGGCCCACTTTAGTAAGTAATAGTTGTTACATTATTAAGATTTGCTGTTGACCTAACTGGCATCACTTGCAGTGATCACCACAGTGATCCGGTCCCTTACCTTCCCACACACTTCGCAGGTGAAGTTTTTTGGTTTGCCGTCAGTGGCGCATGTGCTGCTTTTGCTGTGCACCTTGGCGCTGCTCTTTTCCGTCCCAAGTCCGTGATTCTCCTTCATCAGGTGGTCCAGCTGCCCGGGCAGCCTCTCCTTATGTGGGTACTGCGGGGTTGGCACTTTTTCGGCCAGCTTGGCGCTCTCCAGTAAAAGCAGTTTCTGGTGCGCGCTGATGGCCTGCGCTTGCGAGTTGGTGACCACGGAAGAAAACAAATGTCCGCCGAGCAGCTCGGATTGGTGATAAGCAGCATCCAGGTAATTGAAGTAATACAAAGAGGCGTTGGGCACGGCCACTGCCTGGTGGATCACCTGCGGTTTGATGACCCTGCTCCCCGACTGCTTGTAGCCCGGGTCCGTTTTGGTGCAGGGGTTGCAGCTGGGCTTGCACGCCGCCGTGCAGAGCGCACCGCGTAAATTGGCTCTCCAAAACTCGGAGTAGTTCACGAGCGTCTTGGTGTGCAGGTCGTAAGCCAGAGGTTGGATGGGGATCATGCAGGGAACGGGTGCGCATAAAGCCGTCGGTGCTCTGTCCGAGCCCCTGCGCTCATCCTTGGAGCTGGACATGATCCTGTCGATGGAGAACGCCAAGGATTTGGGAGCGGATTCCGCCGCGCTCCGAGAGTCGAATCGCGGGCAAGAGGACATGACCGTGTCCAGGTTGAGAGAGCTGGCCATTGCTTCTGTCCTTGTTTGCTGCCGAACGCGGTGTGAGCAGCGTCCTCCGAAGTCCTGCGCTGTCCTGCTGGATGCCAGGGACACTACATCAGTTTTAATAAGCTTTCACGATGTCAGCGCATTTGCATTCAAATGGCCAGCTCGGGAACAATAGCGTCCAGGGGTAGCAGATTAATGCTCATTAACTAGTACACACAAAATTAACAGGACATTACAGAGCTCGTTAAGGAAAGAATAAGAAAGACACGGCTCCCGCTCCCCCCTGCTCCTAAGTTCACTCCCGATTCGGCGTGGAAAAAAGGGCAGGAGAGTCAGTCTCGGTATACAGGTTACCTTTATTCCACCCTCTCCAATGCAGACAGCAAGTGATGGAGCCTCACACTGTCACATTTTCTACACTAGATCAACGACTGTGGCACTTCTGACATCACGCTGTCCCCTCTGCTACCGCCCATTTATACGCTGCCATGGGGGTGGTTATGCATAACAGATACTACAGCTTATTATTTATGGCCCAAATCTGTCTCTTACACTGACTGTTTAATCTGGAATCTAGAGATGCAGCTTTTTACCGGTTGCATTTGTGCACACGTGGCCTGAAAGCACCATACCTGCGTATACCTACAGATCACAACGTGTTTCTAGTCTTAATTTTTGATCGTTTTGCATCACAGCCACATCGGTACATTAAATATAGCTAATTGTTGTGCGTGTGGTGATATACATTTTATAGCGATCTCAATGTTAAATAATATTAATGAGTTCATAAATAAATGCATAGCAATGTGGAAATAATTCAGCTGTAAAGATCTGTGCGGCTTTTATTTCAGGTTTTTATTTTATATCCTGAACCAATACGAAATCTTTACACTATGATCCGTTTATTAGGATTTTAGGGTAATTTATTTATTGGGTTATTCGAATAATTTATTTGCAAACTCTGCACATGTTCTAAATTATTAGAACTGGTGGATTTTAAGCATGACAGGACGTCTGGAATCACGTGCGTAATTCCTATGTATGGGATAACCACGATACCCAATATTTGTTAGTCAAATAATATTAATCATATTTTCTGGATGGAACCGAAGTAATATGGTTTTCTCCATTTAAAGGTCCACATTATTATTTTTTAACGCGTCTAAGGTGGTTATTATTAACGCTTTGTTTGACACGCTGCTCTCTCCTGGCACTTGCCAACCCTAATTATTTTCACTGGCATTTCCATGTGGCTTAATACTCGCTATGTGTTTAATGGACGGGCTCCAGTTTCCACCTGTTTAAGGACTAGATTGCGGCAGCGGTGCCTCCCTCGGATCCTATTAAACGTTTTTCCTCCTTCTCCCATTCAGAAGAAGCAATTCTGCAGCCCGATTCAGAGCTCAGGCTCGGAAAAAAAGAAGCAGCAGCTCTTTCACTTTTAGCCACTAAAGCACTGCGTGGAACCTGGTTTTGTGTTTTTTTTTCTGATGAAATAAAGGGACGGATTAAAGGAGGAAAGAAAAGAGCCGGTCTGAGCAGAGGTATATACCAACCCCATGAAAAGAGGCCCTTTCAAAAAGCCGTGTAAGAAAGAGAAAAGTTTGCTGGAATCCAGAGTTTTGTGCGCTCGCTACAATGACCATTCGCCCTCTCGTCTTTTCTTCACGAGGGCCTGCTTGAGTTCATTTGTTTGCAGACGATTTCACCTGAGACTCAAAACAAATTGCTAGCAAAACGAACCGCAATCCGGTCCAACCGCGCGCTTTTTTTCCCTCCACATTGATTACCATGACGTCATGGTATTCGCGTCATTACTGGACGCTGCTTTTGCAGTTTGAGTCTGGACTGAAATTTGGTTAGGAATAAATCACTTGTCATACGAGTGGAGTTCCTGTGCTGTCCTGCATATTTATTATCGAATGATATATTAGTATTATAGATCATGATATTATCTAATGTTCTAATTTTGGCGTCATTTGCCTGCCTGTGTGCAAATTTGTCTCTTGGTTCATTTTTTTGGTAATGATCACGTTAAATAGCCTTCATAATAAAACGCAGAGAACATTTGTTTTAGTGATTTAGTGCGCAAAGTGATTTGCAATTCTTATAAGTGAATATTTGATAAGCAACATGACGATATTTAAAGACGGAATAAATAGCAATCAAGTGACAAAGTAGTTCGTTTTTTTTTGTTTCTTTATTTGTAATGTAGGCTGAATTATAGTTTTATGTATAGTATATAGAAAAT
The DNA here is from genome assembly GCA_025084515.1 of Ancistrus triradiatus. Taxonomy (NCBI): domain Eukaryota; kingdom Metazoa; phylum Chordata; class Actinopteri; order Siluriformes; family Loricariidae; genus Ancistrus; species Ancistrus triradiatus. The sequence goes on along the minus strand of JAJAGP010000067.1, from coordinate 970,536 downwards.
CATTTTTATTAGTTATGCCAGTGCAAATTATTATTAGCCTGGTATTACTAGTGCAGAACGTTCAGCTGGATTTTTAGTCATTAATTTAATGCAGATTCCACCAGTTTCCATATATATACGTATATACTATATAGATATATATATATATATATATATATATAGATATATATTATATATATATATTTATATTTAGATTTATATAGATATATTGATTTGATGCATTAATTATAAAAGTATTAACTAAAAAATGTAAAAATTACAATTTAAAAATAAATTTTAAAATAAAAAAATCTATTAAATTAACCAAACATTTTATTTTATTTTAGTGTCCATTTCTCACCCAGGTTCTCCGAGAGCCTTAATAACTTTTCTATAGTAGTTGCAAACCTCGAGTTTAAAGGCTTACTTTTAAATCTGCATATTAAAATGAACTTCATGTTTTGCAAAATATGTTCAACACTAAAATGCAGGCGATTTATTATTTTTTATCGTAAATGTAATCCTAAGAAAAGGTGTCTGTGTGTCATAGTTTCCCCGTGCTCTTTACAGGTGTTCATAAACGGTGGAGTGAGTTACATTAGCGAGAGAGAGAGAGAGAGAGAGAGAGAGAGAGAGAGAGAGGATGAGAATATGCGCGCTCTTGCAGCACCTGCAGTCCGGTCTTTAGGCGCCTCGGCTCCCGCGCGCACTCACTCATATGCTAATGATGCGCCTCTAATTTGAGTTTATTCAGACGCAATTACCGGCTTGTCCCCACAATAAACATTGATCCTATTGCTGTAGACCGGGGCCACCACTCAGCCGTAACGCGGCTTGAGGAGAGCCGGAGACGCACAGCCACATTTACAACACAAAAAGTGTTTAGATGATAACACCGCGTTTACTTAAGGGGAGGACATCATTTTAAACAGGCTGTGCCATGGCGTTTTATTCGGCACACACCTCCCAGATACATTGCAGCATCTCAAGTGTGAACAACACAGATCAGTTACTTGGGGTTTATAAAGGAGTTTATACACTTCGTTCCATGATCAGCACCCCGAAGATTGGTAGCTTCCCCTTACACTGAAGGTGACACGAGTATGCAGTTCATTCTGTGTAAATGTTTAACAGGGCCTAATAGTTTATCCTATGAAGCCTGGTGATAAAGAACAAGAACCAGAGAATCAATGTTCTGAGGTATGCAGGAGAGCATCTCGGAACACAGCAGTCCTTGAAGCTGAGAGGACAGTTCACACAGGATCACCACATGGCTGTATTTGCATAGAGTCATAACATGAAGACCACCTCCTTGTTTCTGCACGCACTGTCCATTTTATCAGCTCCACTTATCCACTTCCATCATATAGGAACACTTTGTAGTTCTACAGTTCTCCACCTGATCATTGTCGGATCACAAACAGAACCAGAGTGATCTCTCACCAAGAGGTACACTACCCAAAAGTAGGCTCTGGGAGTCTTTTTATAGAGCACCAGGGGATAGATCTGCCCGAGACAGAACTGCATGCCGAGTTTTTGCAGCTGGGTGTGTTATTTTTTTCAGTCAGTATTTAGATACTGTATATGGGTATACTGTATATGCGTGTGTGTGTGTGTGTGTGTGTGTGTGTGTGTGTGATTGTGTGTGTGTGTGTGCATGTGTGTATTTATTTATCTATGCATCAGGAGGTTAAGATGTCGTGGTAAAAAGAAGATTGTTCAGAAGGTGAGTCTATTTTACATTTACTCAAAAGCTCCTGAAGTGTTTCATATAAACACTGGCGGTTAGACACTTTCCTAATTACCGATCTCAGAAAGGTGCCAACAGGCTTTGTCATAATAGAGAGCAAGTAGAGTGTGTGTGTGTGTGTGTGTGTGTGTGTGTGTGTGTGTGTGTGAAGCTGAGAATATGCCAAATCATGCATGGCTGGGCAGGGAGCTGTTACAATGTGAACACACACACACTGATTGTTAATGAATGGCTGAACAGCATCTATGGTTCTCACGCTTCCAATGCGAGTCTTTCTCTTAACTGCAACCTGAAAGCTGAGAGATCAGCCGATCCTGCATGCTGAAAGTGAGACCCTAGAGAAGAATGTGGCATGCAAACCTGTCATGGTAGCTCTTCAGCTTTAAAGGAACTCCCCAGGATGTTCCAAACCCATCTCTCCATTTACATTTATGGCGTTTAGCAGAGCTCCTTATCAAATGTGACCTACAACTGATACTTATCTTTCAACGTACAATCCGAGGAATTGTGAGCTAAAGGTCTTGCTCAAGGGTCCAGCACAGCAACCTGGGAGTGCTAGGACATGAAACCGGCCCAAGAAATGGGTCCTTTGGTTGAGGTGACTTGAGGTTTTGATTTTTGCTCATTGTCTTACCGGGGAACATAACGTTCCTATCGTTGTATTCCAAGATGATATTTTTTGCGTTCACATAACTGCAAAATGTGACTGATTGGAGGTAAACTCATTTTTTGTCCATATTACTCTACATGTCATTTACCTGACACCCTTATCCAGAGCGACTTGTGGGTTATGGATCTTGCTTAAGGAGCCGACTGTGGTCGTTTGGTGGAAGTTGGATCTGAACTCTGGACCTTGTCATCTACAGTCCAGTAGCATAATCACTGAGCCACAAGAGTCCCTTGGAAGACGTCACACATTGTTTTATCTGATATTGGTATAGTGAGAGGAATTCCCTTAGCTCAGTTGGTATGGTAGAAGCAAGATTAATGTTCTTACCCATAAAATGCAACAGTTTTGATCAGATGGGCCAGAATTTGTCATACATATCATGAATCCATGGAGCCAACCTGTCTCGTGTCGAGAGTACGTTCACCGCCTAATAGCAGTCGAACACAGATTGAGTGATGTTGCTGACTATCCCTTGATGATCGCAGTTTAAATCTTCTAATGGCTACTTCCAGCGTGATGATACGTCTTACCACAAGCCGTTTGAACATGACAGTGAGTTCAGTACTTCAGTGCTGCCCCCAGCCACCGGATCTAAATCGAACCGAGCACTGTTGGGATGTGGCAGAATGAGATGTTTGAGGCTAAATCCGCGTGTTTGCAATGTGTGCTCTTTTCTAAAAAGTTGGACAGTGCGCTCCAGCGTTGCTGTGTTGAGGGAAGTAACAGCCGAGGACGTTTGTGCAGAGTCCGCATTGCAGGGCTGGCTGCTTTAATGGATCTGCGAGCGAGGCCTTTTGTCCTGAAGCTTGTCTGAATTTCTCAAGCCTGTCACATTCTGTGGTTCTACTCGCCATCACTCTCTCGCCTGTCTGCTCAGTTCTCTTCAACACACACACTCTTGCACAGGCACCTATACAACTTGGCATTCAGTCACTTAATTCTTAGCTCATGTTTTTCCCCCCATTTGTGAGTGAAGTGTAGTGTCTCGCGACCCTTGCCGAGCTTTCTGTCAGCTGCCTGCTCTCTTTGCCAGCTCTTTTCTGCTTTTAAACTGTCTTTTAGCCCACCTTTCTTCCCTCCTCTCCTTTCTCTCTGCTCCAGCCTTTCAATTAGCCAGCATTCCTGATCCCTTTTTTTAAACCTCACTCTATTTTTTTGACCCTCATCTGAGTGCAGGAGGTTCTCCATAATGTTAGTTCTGAATGGCTCGGCCTTTTCCAAAAGCGAGGGTGTTCTCTGGCGCACCTTTGAAGCTCGGAGCGAAAAGGCCTCAATGGGGTTTTCTTTTCTCTCAAGACAATACTGAGGAGGGCTGACAGGAGGGAGACATTAGGGCAACCTGTGTGCATCCACAGCCACTCATCTGTCCACCAAATTAGATCTGAACCACAAAATGGACAAGAGGATGTCCCCTCCGGTCCTGCAGGGTCCGAGTTCGGTGCTGCAGAGAATGGGGAATGTTTAGGGCTGTGTGAGCAAGTCTGTGCGTTAGCATATTTTCTGGAGGCCAGTGAAACGGCTGCATTTAATGAATCCATTTGCATAATGTTGCACAGGAAGTGAACCCGCTCAAGGGTTCGATTATTTACGTCAAGAAATAAAGCATATTTGTGGCTCAGGTGATCTGACAATCTCGGGCAGTTCAAGAGAATTTTTGCCCTGCAAATGAGCTTTTAATATTTGGTACATTGCTGTGTAATAACTGCCGTCCGAATGAACGCAGTCCCTCAGCCTCCCCGCTCATCTGTTCAATCAGAGCACATTTGATTAAAGAGAGAAGCAGATCATCTGATTATCATCTTCATTTCTGCTGTCAAAGCTGGAACACAGCGTGTGATTGGGTTCAACCCTAAGCTATTCATTCCATGGAAAAAAATTAATCAGGCACGTTGTACCGTCTCTGATCTACACATAAGAAGGTTGTGGGTAGGCATTAGAGCAAACAGAGACTGCTTTCAGCGCGCTTATCGAAAGGATCTTTTACCTGTTTATACGTGTATCAGCGCTCGGGCCTTGTGTCCCCACGCCTTAACACAAGCTGTTGAGTAAACATTTGTCTGGGTGAGAGCTGCACCGCATTTTGTCGCTTCACATCGACATCTATCAGACCTCCGCGGGTGACGATCTGCTCCGCCGGCCCGCAAATGAAGTGTTTAAGTCCGACGCGACATGGGCGCACGGATATAATCTTATGCTTCTTCTGTCTTGTGTTTGTTTTCTCCGATTTCTGCGTTTCATTTGCCTAGCGCATCCGCTCGGAAGTCACATGCTGCGCTTGCTGGTCAGCACTCGGGCCCCGGGGCCCCCCTCCTGCACACATCGCGCGTGCAAACCCGGAGCCGGCTCTCGCTGCGCCGGTCAATTGGAGAATCTTTTATTTGCAGACTGTTATCATTCCCATTTCCTAACCTGATTGGAGCTTAAAAGCCCACAGAAGCTCAGATCGTGCCTGACTAAATCTCCTCGTCCATTAATCTGTCGCCGGGACAAAATTGCTGCACCGCGACAGGATTTATGAGCAAATTAAACGTATGATATCCGAGCCGCGCCTCGTGGAGCTCCCGTCCAGAGAGATTGTGCTGATTTCTTTCCTTTTTCCTCTTTTGATTGCACAGAAATCAGACCCAGAGTGGGGTTTCGCCAGGGCTTATGCTACTATAACTAGGTCACAGCGGCAGGCCAGGGGTAACATATTCCGACAATGGGCCTCTCTCATTAGTCTTTCTCTGCCCTGTGCCCCCGGTGCTCAAGAACCGCCAAAATTGAGTCTCCACTAAAGAGATGAAATGTCTTCCGTCTCTTTTCCTCAGGTGCTGCCCTGCTCACTCCTCCCTGGGGTGTCAGATGCAGCACTTTTACCTCACAATGCCAATCAGTCAGGGTCCGATAGCGGGAGGGAACCCGATGGAAGTTGTGTATGTAGTGCTGGAAGGAATCACTAAAGCAAATTGCTGTAATACTGCACTGCATCGGGTTGCTCTTCTCTGAAGAGGCTCCTGAAACGTCTGACATACACAACACAATTACCAAACTTACCACCAAACTAGGCAGAAATAAGTACAAACAAGTGGATTAAGTGGTGCACGTACAACATTTCTAAATCTGAGCAGTGTTTAATGGCAGGAGATACAGCTCTATAAAGGGATTTCAAGACTAAATTACCTGAATGAATAAAGAAATATATTTGTTTAAGCATGCACTACTGGTCAGACGTTTCACCTGCTTTTTAACACATTAAAAATAGCTATATTATTCCCCTTACAGAAGGTTTGGACCGTATAGGACCATCACTTTGTGATCCCTGCATCCACTTTGCAGTTAATATGTTTGTAACTACAAAACTGGGATGCTGACTTAATAAAACCTTTTTGGATTAACTTGGCACTAGGTGGCCACTCATTATGAGGAAGCAGATCAATACGATGTAATCCAACGTCAATTTGGTTGAGGAACAAGCAGGTGTGATTACTGAGGGTTTATCCACACATCCCACATGCAGTCTTAAATCATATTTAATGCCCCACACAAATGATTTGGTAAATAGTAAAAAGTCCAAATTTTCTGTCTCAGTCTCAGTTCCCTGTGCTTAGCTGGCAGGAGTGACACCCGGTGTGTTCTTCTGCTGCTGTAGCCCATCTGCTTCAAGGTTTGACGTGTTGGCTGTTCAGAGATGCTCTCCTGCATACCTTTCTGTCAGCTCGAACCAGTCTTGCCATTCTAATTGTTGGCCTCTTTTCTTTAGGAAGCATTTTTTTTAATCTCTGTATGAAATAATTAAGACGTATCGTCCTCCTGCCATGTAGGGCATCGGTCACTCTAATCCCACCAGCGCGCTCCTTGTTTTGGAACGGTATAAGAATCATTTTAATCCGCGAGGTGGACCTAATATCGTCTTCAGCCTGTTCTGAAAAATATCTGCCCAGGCTAAGCTTTGACTTAATCCAACAATGGACCTCAGACTTCTTTAAGAGGGGATTTTTTTACAGGGGATAAGGGGAAGAGGGGTGGAGCCAAGACTCCACTTTTCACTGGGCTTGTTTTTAGTTTATTATACTATATCTCGTCTGAATTTATAGGCTTTCCTGACTGGATTTCATTTGAGCTTTTATACAACCTGAAATCAGAAACAGTTCGGACAGATTCTCTGTTGGGGACAGGTCAGGATTGCTGGCATGCCTTAGACTTGTACCTTTGCCCTTTATGCACTGAAATTCTTCCAGATTTCTTGAATTGTTTCATGATATTATGCACTGTAGATGGGGAAATATGTCAATCCCTTCCAATCTTCCTTTGCCCCTGAACAACTGAGCCTTTAGTTGAAGCTGCTTTTGTACAAAATCATGATTGCAGTCACCTGGAGGTTCCGCCCAAGGAGGTTGGGTCCCTTTTTGAGTCTTGGTCCTCCCAAGGTTTCTTCCTATAACACTCAGGGAGTTTTTCCTTGCCTCTGTCGCCCTAGGCTTGCTCAATTTGGGAATGGACGTAGATATTAGGAGATAATCTAAACTTGTAAAGTTGCTTTGAGACAATGCTCCATTGTAAAAAGCGCTATATAAATAGATCTGACTTGACTTGACCTGTTGACATCACCTGTTGACATCACATCATCATTCGTTTTTATTAACCTCAGTACTAGCTCTAAATCGCCCCATTTATGACAAGAAATAAAGACCATATTGTCAGTATGAAGAGTTTAATGTAGTTCTCTTTTTCCTTTTCGGAGGACTTACATAAGGCAGAGGCAGGACGAATGTGTAGTTTTTCCACAAAATCAGAAACTTTTTGAATAGAGTTTGGATACGAGGGACATGCAACCTCCTGCACAAATGCACAGCGTCATATATTACACAAAACAACTCATTTGCAGTAAAGGTATACTTGGTTTTGAACTGTATACAGAAATCGTTTGTGTTTTTGGTTCAAATAGATAATGCACCTGCTGAATAGAGAAAATAGAGCAGATTTATAAATCACAAAATCACTTAAAAACATAAAAATATTGTCAATATTGGTCAAAGTAGATGAGAATGAAGCTACTAGAATGTATTGCATTGCTAAAGTGTCTACGTAACTCATAAAACAAGATGGCTGTTCCTTTTTGGTGGTAAATTCGGTAATTATTGATTGAATATCGATTTATTGTGGAAACGGAATAGAAACGCTAGCTCGTAAGATACAACATGGTCAATCCATGGGGCGTACACTCAGAAACGTCCAAACTAAACCAGTCATAGTCAGAAGTCTATGCACAGTTCTGTACCATTCATATATTTACAATACACAGAAGAAGCGGCGTTCACGTTTGCATTGAACAGGGACACAACGGCCATTATTGATTCCTACCCATCTCACGCAAAAACAGTGTTTACAAGTAGTACACCATATTGCTTTGAAACATTCATTTTTTTGTTTGTTATCATAATCCTGACGAACATTTGAATATTGATTTTTGTATTTATTGGTAAATTAAAGGTGGCCTCTTATCAGTTGTATGAGTCGGCAGTAAAAAAATCATAAGGAAGCATGATGGACGGAGTACATGCATCGCTTTAGCAGACTACGACAAACACGGCCGTACCACGTGGCGTCTTAATTGTTCATCGCTAATCTTCTTCATCGCTGTCCTTCATGGAGATGCCCAGCATTCCTCCATCCCTCACGGACGCCGTGGCCTCCTCCAGCATCAGCCGGTTCTTCACTGTCTCATACATCTTGCTGTTCAGAGTGGAGTCCAGCACACCTTGCAGCCGGAAGTCCCTGTACTTTTTCTGCATGGACGGAGTTTAGTTTGCAGAGTCGCACGTATGAATTTAAAACTTGCATCATCTACCCAACCACTTGCCCAGCATCTACAGCATCTAATCCAAGGATCTATCAACACCAGCCCAATGGTTCTACAATCCATCCAATCAGATTTCCAAATGTCTCTTACCTTTACAATTCGGATGAGGATCTTCAGCTGGTACAGGTGAAGCTGCAGGTCCATACGGTCTGTCAGCCAGGTACCCAAGAGGTTCATGGTGCTAGTGTACCATTGCTACAACACAAAGGCAGTGATCTCCAGCAAGACAGGCAAACATAAGCACACAACTAAACAATTTGTGTACATAAACACAGGGAGAGAGACTTGGACAAAAGGTAAATGGGGTGAACCCAAAGTTAATCGTTATTAATCGGGGTTTTAATCAATAAACCACATGGACCGGCCAACAGTGTTGTCTTCTTCAGAGAAGTACACAGCAGCCCTCACACAATCCTACAGGCACAAACCTCTTTTAAGCGCACCGCTAATTGACACATGGACTGGGAGAAATGCTCAGTCTGCCATCAGCCCCTGTTAGCCTGAACTCATCATGCTTCACTGCTCTTGTCACGCTGGAGGAAATGGAGCCGTGTTGTCTCTACTGCAGCCACTGTGAAGTTGCCAACATATACACAAAGTGTCTTTACCCATCTACCTCTCCTTTCCTCTCTTATCGCTGAAAATGCGGGGCTGTGGGGAAAAACTTGACTGGAGTCTAATAGGAGGTCTGTTTTACCCCCTGAACACTTTATCTGATGTATTTTGGATTCCTGAACACAATGCTTAGTTAGGTTAGATGCTGGCAGACAGGCTATAAAAGCTGCTCACAATGAAAGATGTTTGGATTCACGTTGACACGTTCTTCAGGCAACAGCATCGTGAGCATATTTAACAAGACTTACTGTCTTCAGGAAGATTTAATACAGCACATGTATCTAGCGTTTCTGCTAAAAATAAGAAATCTGTTGAATATCTGCATTTAGAAATGAGCCAGTGCCAAAAGATGACAGTTTGCCAGTTCTGAAGCTAGATGAAGCAGATGAAGATCTCACAGCACGTGAACCAGATGTGGAAAACAATGTTGGACCCTTTACGCCTGGACGTCCTCATCTTATAACATAGTCAGAATGAAATGACCTTGTCAGGGAGTTGTGAAAAGCTAAAGCAGAATTACTGAAGTCGACATTGAAAGGAAGGGGTCTGCTGTCACCAGGTACAAAAATGTTGGAATCTTGAAGAGATACCTATCCAGTTAGATCTAAAGGAACATGGTGGAAGAGGATAAATCTTAAGAAGGTTGAGGCAGGTGGATCTCTGGAAGATGGATCTAAAGGAACATGGTTTGAGGAGGGTAGATTTATCTAAAGATAAATCTTTTTTTATAGAAAGGGGTGACGCAAAGGAGCCAAAGAGGAGCCGAAGGAGTTTTGGTGGAGCATTTGTGAAGTTGGGGGCTCAGTGGTGTGGTGGTTGTGATGTGTGTGGGAGTCAGGGCTCTGTGTTAATCTGGGAGTGCTGTGTGCCTGTGAACACTCGGGCAGCCGGTCCGTGATAGACCCCCGTGGAGAGGCCAGGCCTGGACAACTTCACAACTTACACATGCTCTCGCTCTCCGTCTCCCTCTGCCTCCATCGCTGCCTCAAACTTCTTTCATATCATTTGTTCTCTGTCTGTCATGCCATTTACTTTCGGCCACCGCATCTTCTCATTCTTACTTCTGGTGATCATTAGCATCACCGAAACTCATGCAATAACAACTCGAACATGGCAGCATATAGCAGACATGTTATTACAAGAATAGCAAAGGACAGGGATGACTCGGCGGTAAAGGCTTTGGACTTCTAATGAAAAGGTTGTGGGTTCAAATCCCAGCTCTGCTAATATAGCAGCCTTATGAATTTACGTGAAACATTTACTTGACATTCGGTCATTATACCATTGCCAAAATAATAGTATATCTAATCTAATGGTGGCCTTAAACTTTTGCACAGTACTGTAGATCCATAGGGACAATGGTTTGGGAGATAAATCTCAGAAACAGTGCTGAGAAACAGTGCTGGATTGAAATGGAGAGGAGATACACATGTAAATCGCCACTGGCACATCCACATAATATATTGCGTATCTTCAGTATTTAAACCTCACTAGCGATATTTGTGATGCTGCAGAAAAAAAACCCATGATGGACGTCGCAAAGCAGGCTGGTCTGGCTTGTGAAATGAACAGTGCTGGTTGTGGCACTTTGTTCAGCTCTGATGAGACGAACAGAAGTCTGTCTCAGAGGGCATTATGTACTGTGCCACTCTTTGGATATGAATCAGCGGGGAACTGGCAGCGTCTGCCAGCCGAAACAAGGCTACCGTGCCTCTGTATACGTAATGAAATGAATATGGAGGGAAAAAAAACCTGTGATCATTTAATTAGTTCCATCTGATATTGGGATTTTGGGGCGTGTATCTGTGCATGCTTTTGTGTTGGGTTTTACCAAAACGTGCACACACATGAACATCTGCAGGCCCTCCACACCTCTAAGAGGGAGTGTTGAATGGCTGTGCGACCTCCTGCCCCCTGCAACACCACACACACACACACACACACACACACACACACACACACACACTAGCAAAACACCCAGCTTTCGAAATGAGCCGGCGTTCGCACTCTCATCTTTGACATGTTACAGGAAGCCATGGCGCCTAGCAGGGGGCAACAAACAGAATTCAGTGTAAGGCCCCACGCCCCTCCACATGCACACACGCTTATGCATGTATGCTACTTTTTCCAGCGCTTGGCACACCTGAAAAGGATTGTCGGTGGGAGTTGGTGAGGACTTGATTTGACCCTTTGTGCATCCGAATAAGGTCCCTCTGACAAAAGCAGGAATGCTGTATGGTGGGAGTGGGGGGTAGAAGGGGATTACAAGCAACCTGTGACTCTGCCTCTTTCTGCCCTTACTGGTGGTAATGCTTGTGTTTGAATGAATTAGTGAGTGTGTGTGTGTGTGTGTGTGTGTGTGTGTGTGTGTGTGTGTGTGTGTGTGTGTAAGTGGGAATGAGTTAGTCTGATTTTACATCCTCTCTACGGCCAATGCCGCTCGAGAAGCTCTCCCGCTGGGACCCAGCTGTGTCTGCAATTAGCGGGAAGGGATGGAATGATGATTGCCGCTAGCGCTGATGCTAATGCAAAGTGACAAGCTGCTGGAGAAAGACTGACTCTTGCTCGGAGTGCCACGATGCCGAAGTCTCTTCACCTCACTATCCGAAAGCTCTTTGCTTTTCTTCGCTTCACTTTGTGTCGTCTTTCTGCTAATGAGAAACTCCCAAGACAGGCTCAAAACTAAAAAATAGTGTGGATGATTGTGCGATCATTCCCTCAGTTCAAATGGGGTCGTGTTATTTATTTTACGCATCATTTATATTATGGACGTTACCACGAAATGGACGTTACCATAGTCACATAGTTTGTTTAGGCTACCTTAAAGGAAATATAAACAAAACTGCATGCAAACGATACGTAAATGCGTCCGAGATACCGCTGAAACTGTGGTACACCCGCTAAACCTTTTGTCATTTATGGAAATTCACAATAATTATAAAAAGACACGTCATGTACTGGTACGAGCCTGTCTAGGAGAAAGCCGAAATGCTTAATACGGTGGTATGATGGACCTGGTACTTTTGTTTGATGGAAGCCAAAAATGCCTCGATAGACAGTGTTACGAACAACACGGAAGATCAGCCAGATGAACCAGAGACTCGACGAGGGAACGTGAACATGTTTATGGAGTTACAGAGCCTCATGTGAAAGAGAGGACCAAGGAACAACGAGGTTTGCTGTTTCTACTTCTCCTGTCTCGTTAAACATTTCGTTTAAGCAAGATTGACGCAATATTTCTCCCTAAAAAGTGAGAACAAAAACACCTCCAGAAATGTTCTTTTGCTTGTCAGCAAGTCCTACATCGGGAACCTGCAACAACTATGCTAGCACTTAAATGCATAGAACCAAGGAGCACCATCTCATTAAACATTACCATGTGATATAGCCTAGCGGTTAAGATACTGGACTATGGACCAGAAGGTCCAGGGTTTCAAATCCCATCTCTGCCAAGCCATCACCGCTGGCTCCTTGAGCAAGTTCCTTAACAGCTTGGATTGTATCAATTGTAAGTCGCTCTGGATAAGGGTGTCTGCTAAATGTCATAAATATATAGAAACATTCTTTCCAAAGAGGCCAGTTGTATCTGTTACACCTAGAACATGTATTAAAGTTTAAAGTTGAGTGGATCTTCTCTTGCCATCTTTGAAAGAGCTGTCTGCAAGCTCGGGCTCGAGGCCGAGTCACTGCCCCCCTACACTACACCCCCCCTCACCCCCTGGGTGTGGAGGACTCTTTAAAACTGACTACAAGACATTATGTTCTTAGGACAAAGGGACGGGCTAATCCTACCTGCTCGATGTTCACAGCCGCTGTTAGCCTATTATTGTGTGCTTTCTGGCCCCTGAGAGGAGGTCCATTGATGACGGAACTCAATTACCATGGTAACTCACACCGACCAAGCCACGTCTGTCGTCTTTTTCCCCTGTTGCACCGTGGGACGCGCTGACCAGGAGGAAAACTTTTCACAGGGAACACACGACCCCAAACATGTTCCTCTAACGTGCCATTGTGTCAGCACACAAATTCGGCTCTTTCTTTTCCTCCTCCGTTTCTCCCTCCGTCTCTCACTCTCTCTCTGTAGAAGGAGCTTTGGCTGAATGGCCGGATTGAGCAAAAGTTTTACGCTCAGCAAGCGTGTGAGCTTCAAACTGCTTTCGATTGTGTACAGAGTGGAGCCGCTCGAGGTTTACATGCCTCGATGACGCCTTAAGAGCAACAAGCCTCCACTGTTTCTGCTCAGGCTAGCGCTACATGCAGCAAGAACTTAAAAACATGATTTTTAAAGCACTGACTCATCGGAAGTGGTTCATTCATGTTATAGTCGGATAGATCCTTTAAGACGGCTCCGAACTCACATTTTTTCAGATTACGGAGGCAGAGGTGACTCAGTGGTTAAGCTACTAGACTGTAGCTAAGGTTGAAGGTCCCAGCACTGCCACTGTTGAGCCCTTAATGCTCAACTGCTTAGATTGTACCTCGTAAGGTTCTATTCAAAAAGTGTCCTAATCAAAAAGTTTCCTTGGATTAAAAAATAAAACTATTTATTGTCACACAGATTTACTTGGTTTAAACTGACCAGCTTTAACCTAACGTAGCCTATACGTGACAGCTTCGACACACTGTCTGATTCACAAAGCCGCCTTTCAGATTCGTCACATTTTTTTAGCTTGTTGATCCAGAGAGACAAAAAGCCCTCCACTATCGGACCTCCAGTAGACGAGGGCCTGTTCGCTAAATGGATAACAGTATGCAAACAGAGCTCTCTTCACCAAAACACGCTCGGAGAGAGAGAACGAGCTTGTTGGGATGAACTAAACGCTGGGAATTATAGCCTGCGTCCGTGTCATTGAGTAAACACACAATGAGCGGAGGATGGAGGGGCAAGAAAAAAGGGCAGAAAGAAAGAAAAAAAGCGAGTAAGGAGCCGTGAGCAAAGTGCTCACAAAGGAACGCTTAGAGGCGGATTGAGATGCAGCCGAATGAGGAGCGCAACACTTCTGGGGCTCGGGCCTGAATGGGGTCGGGAGGGGCTGGGATGAAGGGTAAGGGGGGGAGGGGGGGGGCAAAATGGAATAAGCCAGCGAGCACTTGAGAATCCCGCAGAGCACCTGAATGGGCCGGGGGAGGGAGGGGCACGGAGGGGGTGAGCCGAAGGTGAATGGCCTGCCTTTTGGGACCAATTTGTCTCTTTTCACCCCCGATTCCCCCTGCCTCCGTGCTGACAGATGTACAAAGGCGGACCCGCGCTGAGCCTCTCGTATACACGCACCCGCTAGCAGCTGTCACTCCTGTCAGACGAGTTAATCAAACAAATACCACCATACCTCGCTTTACATCATGGCGAGAGAGAGGAACGGGGGCAAGGTGGTCTGGAGAGTTTTTCCTTCTCATAAAACCGTCCAATATGTCAATCACACGTAATCCGGTACATACATGCAACACTCTTGTAGGCTCTGTTGCTACTTGCGTGAGTTTTCACAAATTGATGCCCGTCTGCAACATACCATTAACCCACAGGTTAACCTGCTGAGCTCCGAATCTGGGCTCCTGTAATTATCGGAAACCTAAGCAGCTTACAGCGTCGCCGCTGCCCGCACTCTCAATGAAGAGAAACCTTTTAACCTGTTTTCAACAATAACCAGTAACCGTGGGAGTACCTGTTGGTTCTCTCTTGGTCTTTCTTCTATTAAATATATATTTCTACCCACAACTGCTCCAATTACTCCTACAAAGCGGCTTTATGCCAACAGTTTATGTTCCTGAAGAGATTAGACAAGGGTGAGAAACACGAAGGGCGCATCACTTGATTTAGTGTAATGCTATCAGAGGGTTTTAACCATTTTTGGTTGTTATTGTTCTCATTTTTAAGGACGAATCATGACGGCATTGCACCTGGGGCGTTTCTAGATTACTTGACGTACTGGGGTGCGCACAGAATTTGGAGGGGCACGGCTGTACCCCTCTGCTCACCAATCAATCATAGGGGCACTATTGTGCCTAAAAATAAGTCTGATGAAGACTAAATAGATGAAGTGATTTAACACTAAAGTGGGCTGCCATGGATGAGACATGAAGGACAGATTAATTTTGTTTCTCCTAACATAACCGATGCCTGAATCATTTGCTTCAGTGGTCTAATAAGTCCTTCTAGTAGGTTTTATGGTTATAAGTGGCCAAAAACATGTAGCTATGAGCTATCATTACCTTGCCTGACTTTCTTTTAAATATTTGCGGACGTCCATTACTCCAGAACTGGCTCGCCACTCAAGCTTTTCTAAAGACGCTAGGGCATCATGGGGAATGCAGTGCCTGTAGTGAATCTGTGTGATATGTCCTGTAGTTCTGCTCAGCAATCCGGGACAAACTTGACATTTAACCGCTGTGATATTACTAGTGCGCTGACGCCCCTGCATGTCACACTTTCTAAAACTTTTCCATGAACAGCACCTTAAAACCATCAATGGAGTATCGAAAAATGGTGTTGCTGACATTAGAACTTGTGAAAGCACTAGTTCTTTTTGCGGATAACTTACAGACCGACGCCAGGCTAACACGTGACCTGCCACAGTTCATGACCCCTTGTACATGTGGTCAGGCTGTTCCCTGTCTAGCAGCTTGTCCAGTGTTAACTATGGTTGACTGTTCACTTGGGTTATCAGGTCATGACCGGGCCTGCGAAGTGGTGAAGCGTAGCAAACAGTGAAATGGTATAGCGAGAGCGGCGAAGCATAGGATGTAACGGCATCAGCGCTAATGCTTCATCCTCAATTCACCCTCCCAGCCTTGATCAGCTCGGCTAAATCTGCTTTAGCTCTCGTCATAAAGTCTCGCAGATCTGATAACTGCCAAGGTCGACGGAAATACCCTGAATCAATCAATGCAGAGCAGCCGTAATCCCACCCCCTAGTAAGGCAGATTAAGGGTATAATTGACCGGTGTAATCCGTCTGCATATCTGCGCCCGAGTCTCACACTCTGGGGTCAGTGCAGCGCTGGATTTAGAGATGGCTTTTTTTAATCAGTGATCTCCAGATGAGCGGCAGCGTGAAGCACAGCTGTCCAAATCTCGCTTTCTTCAGCCGCTCTTTCAAGGACTGGCGGGCTGGCAGAGGCCAAAATAAATTCATTTGCTCGTCCCTGGTCATCCTTCTTTTTTTAAACTGTCTGTGACCTTAACTTGGCAATTCCCCCCCTGGGTTGGCTTCAGCTCCATTCATTTATGATTTCACTTACAGCTCATGACACAGTTTCACATGGGTTCACAGCTCTAGAGTCCTGGATTTGAGTCCTGGAGGCTGCCTGTGTGGATTTTGTATGTTCTCCCTGTGTCTGTCTGGGTTTCCTGCCACATTCCAAAGTCACATGTTAGGAGCACTAGAGGAACTTTTTTGTAGTTCTTAGGCGCTTAGTCCTCAATCTTTCCACTGTACATTGGAAGATATATCAGTTGAAGTCCCCCTGCTAAGTGCACTACATGTAAGCCGCTCATAGTAGTACCACGATGGATAAACTAATGCTAAGCTTTACTTTAAGCCTGCACAAACTAAGTATGCAAACTTTCCACATTTTTATTGAATACTCTCAAGTGAACAAACAATGAGAAGCCATGGCTAAATATCTAACTGAACCAACACAGAGGACTTTTTCCAAGACCAGTCTATCAGTCCATGCTTCCAATACTGACTACAAAAAGCTTAAACTGTTCTTTTCAGCATCCGCTACACTGCATACTCCTCAGAATAGCATGTTTGTCATTATTTTTGCTATTCACATATATCCCCATATGCTCATTTCGAGCACATAATGAAATAGTATTATGAGAGCTAAGAAAGGGCGGGCATTTCAGAGTAACCTTATTGTGCTGTGCGCTGGTGAGAAATCCTCATCCTTGACCCCAATTAACCCGAGCTTAACACACTCAACACAAGCTTCAGTACAGCTTCCAGTCTGATCACGATCCTCGGCTAGATCTTCCTACAAGGAAGATTAGTTCGCTAAGGGGAGCTAAGAAGCAAAGTGCCAAAGGAACAGAACAAAGGAGAACGATTATGAGGAATTAAACAGTTCAGAAATGAAATAAAAGGTTTGACTTGTTAACCATGGACAACAGAAAAACAATGTTAACTTACTGTTGAAAATGGGATGGATGGAAACTTAAGACCACCCCCCCCCCACATGCAAAGTCTTAGGCCACCAGTAGATTACATATATCATTATTTTAGCAATGGTATAATGATCATAAATAATTACTTTTAGTCTCTTTATGACAAGCAACCAGAAAACACAGGACATTTGTATGCAGTATTAAAAATCAGAAACAGCTTCTGTTGGCTACAGTGCTAAGCATTTAGTGTGACCTCGCCTCACACTTGAGCAATAGCAGCATCTGGCAACTTTACCAGAATGCCAAGTTCAGCCGTCTACAGTCTGATGCCTGAACAGGGGAACAGGGTGAAAAGGCTAAGATATGCTAAAGCTCACAAAGACTGGAATGAAGATCAGTGGAAAAGAGCATTATCGAGTGACAGATATGTTATATATGGTCATTATACCATAGCTAAAACAACAAATCTAATGGTGCTCACCAGTCCAAGATTTAGCAACCGACCCTCAAACATATTGACCCGTCTTTACTAACAATTCTGAGGCTGACCTTAGATGTAATATAGAAGATGGACAATATTAGAATTGTCCCCTTATGAAGGCAACAAGTACTGGAAGTCTGTGTTAGATAGATTGCTGTGGTTTAGATCCTTTTAAAAGTCACGTTAATGCTTAATACTGATTCCTGCCCAAAACTTTAGCACTGGTATTTAAATACTAGAGTAATGTGGAGATGTTTGAGTTACCTACCGGTAAAGATCACAACTGGAGCTCATGTGGATGTGTAGGATTGTAGATGGTGGTGAAATTCTGCTTTGTTTTGCAGATGTAAAGAAAGTTGGTTTAGAAATCTGTGGTGTTTGAACTTATGGTTAACTGTAAGGTAATGTGATCATAGTTAAAAAAAAATACTCCAGGGTTTTTCATCCTAATTCCGTTGTACTACATCTTTATATGTATATATATATATATATTGCATATATATGTTGTATCTGTTATATAACATAGCTGTAGTGGAAGTCTGTTGGGATGGAACTGAACAGTTATTTTTAGAATGCTTTGCAAAACTAATTGCGTACAAAACTAATTACGCAGCATAAGTACTTCAACAAGCAAGTTCTGACTCAGGGTTTATATATATATATATAAAGCCGATTTATGTTCATGATTCACGAGTCATGATTCGGTACACAGTGATTCAGCAGGGTTCAGCACAGGTTGCTGTTGCATCTGTTGAGCTGATTCGCTAGAGTATTGATTCCTCTATCCTGTGCCACAATTCCCTAACCATGCCATGGAAGCAGGCGGGGCGAAGCCACATGTATGATATTGTAATAGTACCTATAATGGAAAATGTAAGGACGAGCAAATGTGAACACAGAAAGTCTTTTGCGAGCGCTGAATAGTGCACCGAGGACATAACTACTATTTATGGTAATAATATAATAAATAAAATAATATTTTCTAGATTAGGTGAGATTAGGCTGAGAAACTCTGGAGTATGTCGTTAATGACACTGTAAACAGGAGCACACCGGAGATATTAATATGGCATGATGATAATAAGTGTGTGTGCACGCGTGTGTGTGTGTGAGTGTGTGAGCACACAGCCTTGTTTCGTGAGCTGCTTTTAGATTGCTTGGCCTGTGCTTGCGCTCTCTGCTGGCCCAGCCACTTCAGCAGGTGGTAAAGGGGGCCAAACGTGTGCCCTGCATGGCCATCTGGGGTCGGATGGGGGGATGAGGGGAGGAGGGCTGGAGTGGAGAAGATGGCTTGATGTCTGTGAATGCATGTATGAGGGGAATTCTCCAAGGAGACGGGTCATGCTAGTAGATGTACACAGGAAGATTAGTCGACTCTGAATCATGCCACTCGAGATAATGTGATAAAAACAACTCAACAGGAAGGATAAGTTCCACTTTGATTCAGGTGGAGAGACAGAGAGAGAGAGAGAGAGAGAGAGAGAGAGGTAGTGGAAAATCTGGAAAACAAAAGCCAATGCAACAGATGGAGTGGAAGAGGCACAAAGGAAAGAAAGGATGTCAATATACGGAGTGATTTTTCTGGTTCTTGCAAAGCACACGCAGCAATAAATAAGCAACACACCCGAGGCCTCTCAGCACAGCGTACTCAGAGTAAGAGCAGAAAACAGAAGAGTGTCAGAGCCAGACGTTTTCAGTAAGAGGGAACAGTGTTAGAACAGAAGCAAACTGGTCTTAAATCTACCAAGCACAACGTGAGGACTAGTGTCACCTGAGCTGATCTAGGATCAGACCCTGTACTCAGATTTGCATTGAAAGTTTAATGATGAGAACTTTTTGGAACACACAGCTGCAGGTTAAGTACGCAGTCATTTGTGAAGACGAGTCTGCAGACGTTTTAATTATAGATGCAGAGGAAAAACTTCTGAATCTTTTTTGTTATTTAAATTGCATTTTTGTCGGTGTCTCTTCAACAAAACACAGCTGACATTTTACCATTTTAAAGTGTTCAATTCTGACACATGATCTTACATTGAGTGTCACGCCTGCTGCACCAAGGTTCCATCCTAGATTTCACTCCTGACCAGGTTTGCGCTGTTGTGATACCATTAACCAGTGTATTGATTCCTCGCACCTGTCCCACATTTACATCCTCTGCTAGGGCTCTCTGGTGGCACGGTGGTCTTATACCCAGGACTTAGTTTAAGTTCCGGTGGTGCATTCCTTTGTGTGAGGGAGGGGAGGCAAGTCAGGGGATAATCCCATGGAGTTGCATCAACCCCTGTCAGCTCGACAATAGGCTGGCATCCCTGTTTTCTCTGAGCTCAGTTTTTCCCCCATCTGTGTCCATCTTTGCTCTCTTGATGAGCCTGACCTTCTTTCAGTCACATGTTTTAGCTTTTTTTCTCTTTTGGCTCCAAACTGAAAGTGCTTTTTTGCCACTTTCAGCCGATATTTGAAAAATGTATTGGAGAAGCATAGTGAACTCTATCAGCCAACATCCTATGTGACTAGATTTGGGCCATCAAAAAACAAAAAGAAACCTCTCGTAAGGTTTCATTCTCATTATCTTTGGAGTCTTCTTCTTTGCCACTGTCGCCTGTTCGTTTGTGCTTATAGACCTGACTATCTACAATGCTCTGTTTTAAATAAACAGACATATTGTACATACATTTATATCTCTGTACATTTATAAATACATTGCAGGGTTAAGAGGTTAATGCATCTGTTCTTAGGAAGTTTCTGTCAGCGGGTTGATGCTTACAAACCAGTGACCCAGCTGACTAAAATACTTTTCCTGGCTCAGTTGTTCCTGAGGATAGGGGAATCCTGCCCCAAATCAGCGCTCTTTGCCGGTTGTTAAGATAGCTGGATCTGCTGTTAAACTGCTCAAAAGCAAACACGTCTGAGCCTCAGCACGCAGCCGACAAACTGGTCCACATGCATGACAAAGGATTAGGAGCAGGAGGATGGCCGAAGCCATCGCTTAAGACGGTGTTCTCCACGCTCTCCCCGCCCTCGGTCCCTCCTTCCTCGTTTACTCCTTTCTTTTTCTTCCTTAAGCCTTAAGACAATAAGCCAAAGTCTGGAGAATCTGTTCCTCTCTTACAGTCACTGTGAAAATGGGGCAGTACATTTGACCTTCTGTGTTAAGATTCTTTATTCAGCCTTTATTTATCTATACACATTTCTAGACCTAAGAGAGAAACAGCCACTGTCTAATTGTGGAATCTAATATAATTGTGTATTCAAAGTACAGGAAGTCTGTCTCACCAAAATCTTTTCCATAAATATAAGCCTCAAGATGCTTCCTGTTAATACGTAATGTCAGCCTGCTTTGGGACACTTCACATGAGAAACATTATGTTCAGAAGCGATCTATAGTCAATGTCAAAATCAAAGTGCGATTTATTTCTATAGTGCTTTTTACAGTGGAGCATCTTCAGCTTCACAAAAATCTAAAGTCCAAAGCGTAAGCCTGGGGCGACAGTGGCAAGGAAAATCCTAAATGTTATAAGGAAGATTTTTTATTTATATATACAATTATCTTATATTCTTTAGTTTTTTAAATGTTTTTCATAGTCAAATCATTTTTATTAGGTGTCATTCAAAAATGCAAATAATAATTTGGTGCCTCACTAGTTATACCCTTGCTATTTTTGGATGTACAATTATGGAAAGATTTTGGGTGAGATATGTGTCCAGTCCTTGTTAGAGACATTACTATCGTACCTCAAGTTTAAAAACGACAGCAGCAAACTTTGGAAACCAACAATATCCTGGCTGAGTAACTTTTTGTTTTGGTCAAATCCTTACCCATGACCCCCTTCTGTAATCATCAACACTTTAAATGCTATAAGTACAGCTCTTGTGTTTGTGCACTATTTGTGGAAACAGGTTTGGGTCTCTTAGTCATATGAAATGTTAACAACCTTTTAAAGGAACAAACTTGCATATGTCTTTCTTCTCATCGTCTGGAAAGCTGCACAAACATGTGTCCGCTGCACATTTTTTCTTTAGTTTGACCGATCTGTGACAATAGGCCATATTTGAGTTTGTCCTCATAAAAGGCATGCGAACGTTCCCTTCCTGCATCAATAAAACGTTGATTTGACCAAGGATACCCAAACCTTTCCAGACTGAAATGAACGCACAGGTGTGAAGAGCAAAACTAGAGCAGCAGTTCAGGTAGCAGCACGCCGGGGAAGAAAGGGTTAAAGAGCAGATACAGAGCTGCGGACTTAATAAAACAAAACAAAGCCGGCTTAAGAACAAAGAAAAGGAGGGAGAAACAAAGGGCAGGAAGAAGTCGATCTCAAAATGTGACCTATCCCTCCTCGCTGGTTGTTATGTCACATTTTGGGGGAGCTCCACCTCCTGTCAGAGGAGGAGACGCAAGCAGCATTTACTTACATCGAATAATCTTTCTATGTACATCTCCTCATTGACCTTGTCCCGCAAGATATCCTGAGAATGGCGCACAAACGTCACGTAGGCGTCAGCTACATCCATGCCAGGTTTCTACAAATAAGAGGAAGAAGAGAGAAGGTTAGGATGTCTTTGTAGATTAATGGCCCACAATACATTTCACAGTGCTATATTGGCAACTGGCAGCTTCATCGGGATGCCAAGCTGACCCTTCAGCAGTCTTCATTTTAACCCTTATGAGATTAATTTTGCTTAGGAATGCTTTTTGGAAGGGTAGCGCTCAAGAAATCACTCTTTCAGAAGGGGAACAGGGTGAAAAGGCTAAGCTAAAGCTCACAAAGATTGGAATGCAGATCAGAGGAAAAGCTAAATTAAAATGATCTAATGGTGGCCTAAGACTTTTTCACAGTACTATATGCGTGTATATACAGTCCTGTGCACGGTATCTGATCTGTGGGGGTCCTTTGGGGGTCCTGAGCATTAGAGAACAGAGTAAAGGGGACGGATGAATGATGTACAGAAACAGATGGACTACAGTCTGTATTTGTAGAGCTAACAAACAGAATGTAAATGGAAGAATACAGCATGCCTAAGACTTCTGCACAGTACTCATGCGGCCACTGAAGTTCAAGGTGGGCTATACTTTTTTAATATTGAATGCTGATGGAATGAGAAACTTCATTAAAATAATTTTAATCAACAATTTGATGAACAGAAAAAACCCAGACCAGCCTTTCACATCAGAGCTTTTGTTCAAAAATATTAAAAGGAGATAATTTGTGGTGCTAAACAAGAAGAAAATGATGCAGGGCAATAAGAGTGACATGGATTCAGACTTAAAAGCGTTAAAATGAGCTGTCGCGCTGTCTAAAAGAACAAAGCTGCATAAGAATCACATTTGCAAGTTTGGATGAGAGTATATCTTATTAAAAGAGCAGTTTGAAGCACTGACAGAACGACGACATGTGTGTGTGTATGTGTGTGTGTGTGTGTGTGTGTGTGTGTGTGTGTGTCAGACTCTTTTATTTGCAGCATCCCTGAATGAAATTGTATCTATTCAGCCAGCGGGCATCAGAAGGTCATCAGAACCGGTAATTGTCAGTCACTGCAAATTGAACTTACTTCGCACCTCTGCCGATACTTTCAGGGGTGCAAATGAGCACTTTTTTTTTTCCAGACGTAATTTTATTTTGCGCATTAAGCAAACAATTACCATGGAAACAACACAAAGATGTCTGGGCCTGAGGGCACGAGCGAACGCGAGAGAGGAAGCGAGAGAGGATAGGAATTGGTTTGCGCCCCCGACGTGTTGGCAGTTAAAGGAAGAGGCGTGATGCGATGCTGAATGCAGGATGTAGCGAGTCGGACCCCACGGCAGCCTCGCGACCCGCTTTTGTTGCACAACACACACATCGCACTGTCTGTTAGCAGAGAGAGAGAGAGAGAGAGAGAGGGCCACATAGCTGGCCACGCCGCTCTCCTCACATGCATATGAATGGCCATTTGGAGGTAAGAGACGGCCATCTGCACAACCCGCTGCTGCCGACAGACTGCCAGCTCACACGAACCGGCCCTTAGTCACTCAGTAAGGCTACAAGGAACACAAATAAGCACGGCAGCACAGACTTTAGGGAAACAAAGGTCTCACTCACGGGTACGTCCACGTATTTTGAGGCAGCTTTGACCTGTAAAGCAGAGACGGGGGAGAATGAGGAGCAGGTTTGTCACGGGGATGATCATTTTAGCCACTATCACGATCTGTCTCAGGACCGAACAGCTGGTTTTGCTGTCAAAGTCTGAGCCTGTAAAGACGCCCTGGTTATGGGCTGTGTCCTAAATGGTCCTCTATTCACTATTTCTTACATCCCTCATATTATATAGAGCGCTGTTAACCTATAGATGTGAGAGGGCGGTAAATGATTTTGGACTTGCCCTTAAAGGTGGGCGATCTGCCACAAATATATCACAATGTTTTTAGTATCGCGATTATTTTTCATGTCGGTTTTTAAAACTGATATGAAACTCAACACAGCAGTCATTTCTCTGCTCAGAGAAATCGAGCTCTGAATGAGGCATGTTTGAGCAAGTTTTCTGTTGTGCACAGAGGCAGTTTTGAGAAGATATATTGGAAACAAAGCATGCTGTTACCCTGTAAAAAATCAAGCCACATAATGTCACGTGTAAAGGTGAATTTCATTCAGTAAGAAGTTGCAGTTTTGTATGAATGACAAATATTCTTATCTACAAAAGGGGTGCACTGAAGAAGAAGTTCAGGAACCCCAACAAACTGTAAACAATTTTCTGAATGCCGCGCACCTGCAGCAAATCGGACAGGGGGCGATTTGTTCGGCATGAGTGCTGTGGGATTTTTGCCAATTTTCCATGTGCATGATTTAATGATGTTAAGATACATTTTAAGATGCGTTTCTAGCTGGTGCTTACATTATGGGTGTGCGTGTTATTTTTCCTTGTAACTCAAAATGTAGTCTGTTTATCATCTTAAGACAAAATAAACTTTGCGTCTATACGATCTGAGTAAAGGTAGCTTTCACGTCTACTGAAATCTGTGCTGCGTTTGTGCTGTATCACAAAATCCGAAGTATTTCTTACAGTAAAAGACAGGAAGGATGAGAAGAGTGTGCCTTCATCATAACGAGACAGCTTGGCCAGGATGCTCTCCAGGATCACCACAAACTGTGTGGAGAGAAGCAGCATGTTTACTACAATGTATCTATTCATCCATCCATCCATCCATCCGTCCACCCACCTCTCCTCCTCAATCTATCTCTCTACCTATTTATCGTTTTTTCTCCCTCTTTCTCTATATTTCTCCATCCACCCATCTTTCCCATCACTCTTCCTGCATTTTACATTTAGTCACTCAGCAGATGCTCCTATCCAGAGTGACTTACAACCGAATCCATGTCCCATACCTGCTTAATCCAATTCAGTGTCATGGGGAGAGGGGGACTAACTGGCAGCACACCGAGCGAGGCGGGAAACAACCCGCACATTCACTCACTTAATCACTCACGCCGGGACATTGTAGAGATGCCAGTTGAAGTAATGCATGTCTTTGGATTGTGGGAGAAAACACAAAAAGACATGGGGAGAAGGACTCAAACCCGGGGCACTGGAGCTGTATGCGACAGCACGATCCGCCATATCATAGAAGGGGTGTCCACAAACTTTTGTCTATGTAGTGCTTCACCCCTTCATCCATCTCTCTGTCCCTCCCCTACCTTTCTCGCCCTATATCCGTCATCTACGACTCTTTTCCATCTCTCTAAAGGCAAGTCATCATTAAAACAGAACTGTTTAGACATGCGTTAAGTTTCAGAAATAGTGCTTGATATTTTTTCTCTCCACTCTTAATATCTATTATCTAATGTCAATCATATTTATTAATGTTATCTTTTCGATTTTGGGTGCTCTTCTTTTTTGGCCTGTATATTTAACATATATGCCAATAAATTTTAGCCATACCTTTGCCACCAGTAAAGTAATCATTTCCTTCACCGTCTCCTCGATCAGATTGTCGATCTGAGAGTGATACTGACGCTGTAAGGGAGACAGATATTAGTAACTGCGCTCAGACACGTCAAAACAAGTCGAATTAAAAGAAAAACCCCGGGCAAGTTTCTGCATTTTATCCCAAATGATCGGAAAAGATGTCATCCCTGTGCTCACTGCTCTTAATCGCTTAATCTGGCCCAGAGCGAAGGTGCAAACCGTACCCCTTTGTGTCTCTCCTCACCGTGGAGAGGACTTCTGGGTAATTAATTCAGTTCAGATAATTATTACCTGTCTCAAGATGTGAGGGCTCTCGGTTCTAACACATGTATATTCAGAAGCAGCTATCACATATGGTAATGGAATCAAAACAATTGCAGGAGTGTCGGAGGAACGGGGAAAACTGCTATAATTGCTAATTATACATTTGGGAACTGGGAGTGAGAAGTCAATTGAATTGTTAGCTACACTTACCCATTCTCTAGCAAACTTTCACAAGACAAGGAACAAAAAAAGAAAGATAAAAGGAGACACGGATCATTGTGAATAAAGAAAAAAATATGAAGTTGAGAGCAGTCAAGCAAAAGATTGGACAGAAATTAAGCTCTGAGAGGAAAACAGAGAATATGCACAATAATAATGAATATAAATAAAGACTGGAAGAATTTCATTGGCAATGAATATATGCATTTGAGAGCAAATGCTGCAGATGGAGAAAGCATGGATGGGTGGAATAATAAATGAAATGAGGACGACTGAAAGGTAGCAATACAGGCAAAGGCACGACGAATTAGAGGAAAGAAAAAACACTGAGAAATAAACAGATAGAAAAAGTCTATGGACAGACATACAGACAAACAGGCAAGCAGATAGACAGAGAGAAAGGGTAGCAGCCAAGAAACCACTTTTTCAGAAGGAGAACAGGGTGAAAAGATCTGCTAGAACTCACAAAAACTAGAATGAAGATCAGTGGAAAAGAGGAGTATGGAGTAACAATATTGCCGACAATACGTTGTTGCTAAATCAACAAATCTAATGGTGGCCTAAGGCTTTTGCATAGTGCTGTAGATACCCAGATGTGTCCGTGTGTGTAGTTTTTTTGGGGGTGTACCTCCTGGCCGAGCTCCATGGCACACAGCTTGGCAGACTGGGCTCTGGCGTCCACCATGACGTTGAACATGGTGCATATGGACTGCGGGACACGGAAGTCTGTGGTGCGGCTGCTCTTCTGCAGCTTCACCTCAAAGGCCACCCTCGTCCTGAGAGAGAGAGACAGAGAGAGAGAGAGAGAGAGGACTAGTGAGGAAGAGGAGGGTAACTGATACTACAGCATGACTTAGATTAATCCTGTTTAAATCAAACCTCTTCACACACGACTCGATCATATCACTGGACATGAGCTTGAGTCTGGTCTCCAGATGTTTGGCAAACTCCTCCTCAGGCCAGTGCAGGTCTCTGATGAAGGTCTGCAGAGCGTCCAGCTTCCAGAACAGGTCCTCAGACGTCCCCGACCCGTTACTACATACATACAAGGCATGCAGTCAGAAGAGGACTGGATGCAGGGGAGACAGTTCAAGGTGGGATCAAGGGGTCAAAAGGGTAGTGCAGGAGGAAAAGCAAAACTGCTTTCAACTATATCCAACTAACCAATATTAAAGTGTTTACTAAATATACAAACCCAAATCAGAAAAATTGGGGCAGTAGGGGAACGTGCAAATAAAAAATGCAGTGTTTCTTACATTTACATTGACTTTTATTTCATTGCAGGCAGTTTGAATCCCAGATGTTTCATGCATTGTCAGGATAGGATCATTTCATTTGTTAATACACATCCATTCCTGCACTTCAAGTCAATGCATGAAATATCTAGTGTTTAGAACATCTGCAATGTTTTTTTATTTTGCAGTTTCCATACCTTTCCAACTTTTTTCTGATTTGGGGTTGTATTCAACTGAGAAAAAAGGCAACACTGAAGCATTTTCACAAGTGGTCTCAGACTTTTGCCCCCCCTGTACATAAGCATTCATGTATATTAATTAATTGTTTAGTAAAATATTTATAGGGCGCTTGAGAGCAGCAGTTTGAGCCCTAGCGGTGCCTTTTGGCCGCGTTGTTCACACAGGCATGACTGGCTGATGGAGGGGAGGCTGGATGAGGGGATCTGGGATGGACTGGTATGCTGTTCAGGATGTACTTCTGCCTGCACCCAAATAATCTCTGGACCCCCCAACCCCCAGCGCCTCTGACCCCACCAGGATAAGCATGGTTAAATCAGGGATAACATATAAAAGCTTATCACTGTTACCATTTATCTGCCATTATTTCTTCATTTAAAACTGTAACGTACATGAACAAACATGTTCTTAGAGACCTCTGAAAATGAAAACCATTGCAGTAATGCTAGCTTCAGAAAAAAAGCGGACCTATAACAGAGCCCTGCGGAGCTCCTTTGTTTCCAGAGTCACGAACATACAGAAAACATACATAGTCGGACCCCATCACCCAGCAAACACAGCTAGAGGGAAGATCACATTCTACACTACACTATCTGTAAGGGTAAGAAAGAGGGCGGGTGCAGGAAGCAGAAAGATACAAAATGGCCCAAGTGGTGGAGGGGCATTCGCTTTGTATCTCTCTGGCATTAAACATGCACGGGGAGGTAATAGATGTTCCTATTTTATAAAAATTACTAATGCTGTGGTCTTGTCATCAACACTCAAGTTCAGGTGAAGCCAACATGTACAGTACTGTGCAAAAGTCTTAGGCCACCTTTAGGTTAGATATGCCATTGCTTTAGCAATGGTATAATGACCATGCATATAATTAGTTTTCAGTCTCTACAATTGGAAGTACAATTGATATGAACGCAGTATAAACTAAAAATGATACCTTACACTTGAGCAATAGCACTTACAGAGTAGTTGACCCATTCTGCAGTGCAAAGAAGGAATCAGGAATGCTTTTTGAAAGGGTAGCAGCCACACAACCACTTATTCAGAAGGGGAACAGATATATTGTTAGGTCCAGTCTTTGGCAATATATTATATATGGCCATTATACCACTGCTAGAACAACAAGTCTAATGGTGGCCTAAGACTTCTGCACAGTCTTTGCATGATAGCCTCTGGACTGAATCATGTTCACACCAAGGCCACATTTGCATCGATCAAAAGTTCAGTACACACTCTGTGTCCGATAAGGCCGCCATCCAGTTGGGAGTGGAAAACAGAGGTAATTGCATTGGTGGAAGACTAACTGACACCGGGAGATTTGGTACTTTTGGCATTTGGAGGTTGACATTTGGAAGGATGGGCAGATTGCTTGTTAAACTCCTGCGATAAAAAGAAAAGACAGACAAGACAGAATGCTGTGGATGAGCAGAAAACAACAGTATGGAGTGAGATGAAATAGCACACTGTGAATTCAGAAAATCGTTGCAAGAAATAAATGACATGCTTACAGAGAGCGTGTGACAGGGGTATGACTGAAGAGAGAGCAAACTCAATATTCGCATGACGATTGGTTGACTGATGGCATGCTTAAAGCACATCGTAAATCATACATCATGATATACAGACGGAAACAAAAAGGAATCAAAGACTAGCTACTAAATTCAGCTCATTTGTGCTTACAGTGCTGTGCAAAAGTCTTAGGCCAACATTAGATATGTTGTTTTAGCAATGGTAGAATGACCATATATAACATATTGTCAACGATTGGACCCAAAAACCTCAAACTTGGATTCATCACTCTATATTCCACTTTTTCACTGATCTTCATTCCAGTCTTGGTCAGCTTTAGCATATCTTAGAGTTTTCACACTGTTCCCCATCCGAAAAAGTGGGTTCTTGACTGCTACCCTTGCAGAAGATCTTGGAAACAAGCATCTTCAGACCGTAGAAGGGTCAACTTGGCATCCTGATGAAGCTGCCCATGTGCTGCTATTGCTCAAGTTTCTTAATACTGCATAAGCATTCTAATTAAGAGACTGAGAAATGTACAGTATATGGTCATTATACCATGGCTAACATGATGGTATAGCTAATCAAATGGTGGCCTAAGACTTTTGCACATTCGATATTAGATTGACGGACTGACTCCCACTAGTTGGCCTATATAGGACCTGTCAGAGCCATGCCGTTTTGACAGGTCCAGCATCTTGCACTGTGCATCCTGTGCACAGCTTGACACTGAGCTTCTTACTTGACAGGCTCCCAGGATTCGCGCTCAAAGCCCCGGTGAATGGACTGGGCGATGGAGGACTCCATTAGATCCACGTATCTCACCACCAGAGGAGCATAGAGATCCTGAAGGTGCTTATGGAACTTCCCGTTACACAGGTTATCTGTGGAAGAACAGATTTCATAGTCGGCGGTATTTCTGTGTCAGTTTAAACAAAAGGGACCAAACATACAGTTGTACTCTTAGTTAAAAGTGAATTTGCACACTGGAAGATTATAGGCTCTTATATTTTACGATGTCATCATACAATCTCCAGTGAGACCAGCAGAAGCTCTGACTTCACTCTCATCATTCGTAACTGGCTTTACTTCACACAGCGTTCTGCTCGGTGTCTGAGGATCAGACGGCAGCAGCTTCCACCTCCTGGTGCTAACTCTCTTTCTGAACTCAAGGTCAGTGGGGCACAGTAGGTGCCGTGTTTGTTTGCCTCACGATTGCTCTGTTCCAATTAGCCACTTGAAGCTGCCGCAGTTGTCCACTTGGTTGTGTGTCCGTGAGCGTGTGGCTGGAGCTCCCGGCTCTCGGGATGCTCCGTTTTAGTCCTCATTAGCAGCATGAACGGGGACCTGCTTTAGCGCCTGTCCGCTGATAAGGCCATTTCATAGCTGAGTGCTATAGGCGAAGCGTGGTGACCTTCCATGTGCAAAGGACAGCAGTTCAGCATGTGTGTGTGTTTGGTGGGTCTAGATTCTGATATCTACTAAAATATCTGAGCTTTTATTCACGGACACTACTTGTGATTCTTAGTTGCATTTGAAAATACTTGTGTAGAGGCGGTTTTATAAAATACTTGTACTTGTTATTTGTAGGTGGTTCACAAAATACTCTTACACATTTGTATTTATTGCTGCTTTACAAAATCCGGAGACTGATTTGTAGCTTGTTTGTCCATATGAGCAGTGGCTTTACAAATACTTATACAGAGACTGTAGCTCAAATTTGCTTTATGATATATTTTTAACAATACTATATGTAATTCGTTGGTGCTTAACGAAATAATTATATGGAGTAAGGAGGGGGTTTAGTCGGCACCATGGACAGCACCTAGATCGTTTAAGTTACTGGTATATGAAAGCCTCTGTCCTTTATCTACCTCGGGATACCATTTTATTTTCTTTTTAGATCCTGTTTGATGGCAACTGATTTTGATCCAAAATCCAAATAAGGTGGCAGCAACAGGAACTGTCAGTAGTTATTAAGTGTCTTGTTATTTTCCCAATTATAACCTATTGAAAAACTTTTCGGTATTTCATATTGGTAACCCCAGTCACGATTTGAATGCCCTACTAAGCAAACCTGATGACCTGGCTAAAAAGAGGCTAAAATGAGGATCGCTTACAGTCGAGACGCAGATAGTCATTGAGCAGTTGGAAGAGCGGAAAACTGTCCCAGCTGTCCGGCGGTTGGACCTCCAGCGCCGCGTCCATGTCCACGGCGTAGAGGGAAAGAAACGTCTCGGCGTGTTCCACCATTAGGTCGGACCACCACGCGAACGCCTGCAGAGATCATACGAGTGAATGTGTGACAGAAATGATATTTTGTGCCACACGCAGTCCTGGGACCGGCGCATGGCGTGACTCTCCACAGACTCTCGGTCTATAAAAGGGCCTCCAGATCTCACGTTGGAGAAGTGCCTTATTTCAATCAGCCTCTGTAAAATCCCTGCAGACAGCTTTGAGATTTAACACAGGCAGTCACAGCTTCAGGCAGGAACTCTCTCGCATACACTCGCACGCCTCTGTGGGCCCGCAGTGAGATCTCTGGAGAGCGAGGGATGTGGAGAAATGTCGAGTTAAAAGAGTGTCACTTTTAAGCTTCCTGTCATGCAGGTTAAACACATGCTGCTCTTCTGTGAATTGATGCTATGAAATTCATACGTTCATCCCTTGTTGCTCTCACATACACGCTCGGTGGATGTGAAGCACCACGTGCATGCACCCGGACTCGGGGAAAGGCCTGTCACTCAGAACACTCCCATCATGCGGCGGTTTCAGTCGCCAGCGTCGGGAAAATCACCAGCTTTTGTGGCTTCAGACAACTGCTGATGTTGTAAATAGAGATTAGGTGGACCACTTTTGGTTTGTACAGTACTGTGCAAAAGTCTTAGGCCACCATTAGATTCGTTATACCATTGTTTTAGCAATGGTGTAATGACCATATTAATTATTTCTCAGCCTCTTTATTAGAATACAACAACAAAACAGGGGATTTGTATGCAGTATTAAACTGAGAAAAAGTATTTAGTGTGACCTCCCCTTACGCTTACAGCTTCATCGGGATGCCAAGTTGATCCTTCTATAGTCTGAAGAAGCTCAATCAGGAATGGTTTTGCGAATGGTAGCAGCCAAGAAACAGAAAAGGCTAGTCCATTCTACCACTGCCAAAGCAACACATCTAACGGTGGCCTAAGACTTTTGCACAGTACTGGACATGGCCTGGCTGAGATTGCTGCGCTGCTGATAGGAATGCTCTGTAATAACCACATGTCTTGTGCATCTTGCAAAACATGTCAGAGGAATGAACGGGTCACATGAGGGCGCCGGGTCGCTTCCACATTCTTTGCAGAGACCGAGCAGTCTGCCGACGGAGGCGGTAAAACCTGCAGTGCTGACTTCACTCCTGTCCAAATATCACGTTCCTGTGGAACTCAGGAAGAGAATTCAGTTGCAGTTTTACAGCTAGGGAGAGGGTTCGGATAGGAGGAGCAGAAATAGGGGTTGTGCAAGACGCCGCGTGTGAAAATGAGCTCGGTTTCATTTTCATTTGGAGCCGCCTCAGGGCCGTGTGTAGTGCTTGCTTACACAAGTCCCATGATAGAGCAGGAAAGGGCTCTTTTAGGAAAATGGTGGAGTGTAGAGGCAAAGCCCTTTACCGGGGGTTAAGGAAGGAGTGGGCATGCAGAAAAGATGGGTAGGGTGGGTTAGAGGGATCTTGGTGGTTCTTCTCAGACATTAGACATACCTCTTTACCCTTTTGAATGTGTCCAGGCAACCAAGCAACAGCAAGAGAACACAAGGTTACTGATCATCATCATTCAACACACAGCTCACAAGCATGGCTTTAGGTGCAAAGACCTTCTGCATCTTTACTCAATAAAGGTTAATGAAGAAGCAAACAGAAGTGGAACAGTATCAGAAAAACAGCCCCCAAGGTTTCCATGACGTCTTATTAAACGAGGCACCTATGTGGAAATCAAAATACTATCTGCAGCGGGGTGGAGCTCTCAGCTCAGTTTCTCATATTGATTTTATTGGCACAATATGCTGCTCGTCAGGGTTACATACACTATATAGACAAAAGTTTGTGGACACCTAATTATCGAGCTCTCCTAGTTCAACAACACATAATTTAAAGCAGACATTTCTGGATTCTTCACAGACAAACAGTGGCAGTAGAATGGGTTGTAAATCGGGGAGTACCTGTACTCCTACACACACACGTACACAATATGACTGTGTATGCTGTTATGCCTTAGGATAAGTTCACATGACCCTTACCTCTGCATGATGCTCTTCGTTCTGCTGTAGCACCTCGATGACCAGTTCAGCCAGGCGGAGCGTGTCCTCCAGTTTTTTGGCAGGAGTAACTAAGCGGCCTACGTTCTCTAAAGCACAAGGGCAAGAACGTTAACCGAATACATGCACACACAGCACACACAAACACGGGCCTAACTCTTGTCTCATTCTAAAGTATATCCGCTACTGATACTGGTACTGAGTGTGTGGTCTCTGCTTGGACCAAATATATAACAGATGACTTATATTTAAATGTATTTCACGTTAGGAATGCAAAGCAAGGAATCAGAAGGTATTGATTCTAATCATCCTACTTTAATGTACAGAATTTACAAGGTATATTTTAAATGTATTCCATGCACAAATGATAATAGCTACAGATAAGCATGTATACTTTATCACTGTAGTGTTTGCGTTTGTCACACACAGACCTCATTTCGTTATGGCGTGAATGTAATGAATCAGATTGAATCAGAGAAACAAAAATATGTTACACTCATCATGCAGAATGCTCAGCGCGTGCAAGGACGTGTGTTTACTCGTCTCTAATAATCAGTCCCTCAGTTAATGCCTATTGATAAACCATGTCGATTTGATGCTTTGTACGTTGTAGAACCCTGTTCTGGATTGCTGTCTAGAACATTTGGTATAATGGTCACACGTAGGACACAGAGCTTTATGAGAATGGTCCATCCAATGTTATCATGGAGATGGTGTTGCAAAGTAAACAGACACTGACAAACACTGGAGGTAATGAGAAGTAGTTCATATGTAATGTGTTGACAGAGAAGAGGATGCCATTTTAAACAGCTTATTGTTTTATGTATTAGTACATCTGCGTTGGTTTTCGGCGATCCACTCATATCCATGTTGATATTGACCTGAAATATGATCTGTATAGAGATTTATTACTTTATATAAAAACCATGAGGAATCAGTGGACATCTAATGCTCAGTCTGAAGCTGGTGAGAACGTCTGCTACTATTTCTGCTTAATAAAGCCCGTGTTTAAAGCATCTGAATAATAGTTTAAGGTTGTAAACAAACTGTCCAGTGTGTTCCATGTATTCAGTGTGGAACAGATATAAAATAAAAAATAAAGGCGTAACTATACGCTTATGATTAGATTCGACTGACGATGTCAGAAAAAGCTTCCTCTTTAGTTCTGAAGCACTTCAAGCCATTAACTTGTCTGTATAACAAAGAATAATTCTAAAATCAAACCAAGAATAATGCCACTGTCAAAACCACTGAAATGACTGGTAAACAAGTAGCTATGTAGGTGTTCCTAATAATATGTCCCGTGAAGGTATATTTTGTTGTGTGTGATTATAAAGTTTTGCCCCAGTACTTAGAAAACTCACATAATGATGCAAAGCATCCATCTCCTCAGCCAATCACAACACAAAACACAGGCCCCAGACTTTCCATTTAACCCATTAAACTCTTCACTGCTTCCTCTGCCTGTTAAATAATTCATATTGGATTCCAGACTGAAAAGCATAAAGGGTTAAAGTTAAAGTAAGAGGATGTACACGTTACGTTACAAACTAGACCTGCAGAAAAAATGCCTTGCTTCGTCAGATCGGGTACAGGACTGTGCAAAAGTCTTAGGCCACCGTTAGACTTCGTGTTTTAGCAGTGGTGTAATGACCATATATAATATACTGTCAAGGACTGGACCCAAAACCTTTCAGACTTGGATTCGTCACTCCATAATCCTCTTTTCCACTGATCTTCATTCCAATCTTTGTACGCGCATCTTAACCTTTTCACCCTGTTCTCCTTCTGATAAAGTGGTGTCTTGGCTGCTAGCCTTCCAAAAAGCATTCCAAGCTTCTTCGGTCTGTAGAAGGGACAACTTGGCATCCCGATGAAGACGATTTTTTTCAGTTTTTTAATACTGCATACAAATGTCCTCTATTTTCTGGTTGTATCCTATTAAATATGCTGAGAAATAATAATAGACGCTCATTATACCATCGCTAACAATGTCTAATCCAATGGTGGCCTAAGACTTTTGCTCAGTACTGTATTTGCAAACAGAGATATAATTAAGCAGATAGAAGATCTGCTTGTGGTGAGTTAATAAAAGAAAATCCCAATTTGCCGATGACGCGAAGGCATCTTCCTGTACGGAATCATTCAGTTCTACAGTTGCTATGTAGAATTAAACGGTTACCGTCTGGATTCACATTGAAATGACACTCGAATTATACACTAGGGTTCTAAAACTTGGGAGAGCCGTACGTTAAAGTCAAAAGGGATGAAACAGAGTCGTTCCCTCTCAGTTCAGCAGCAAATTAACGAGGCAAGTCATGAAGTGTGAGGGAATCAATGGCCTGTACCAACGACTGAGACAGGGTGCATCTTCAAAGCAGAGATGCAGCACATGGGGGACCATAAGGGGGAAGCTGGCATAAGGTGCTCGCAGCATTCCTACTGCGTTTTCGCCA
Source organism: Ancistrus triradiatus (assembly GCA_025084515.1). Lineage (NCBI taxonomy): Eukaryota > Metazoa > Chordata > Actinopteri > Siluriformes > Loricariidae > Ancistrus > Ancistrus triradiatus. The sequence continues at coordinate 934,940 of JAJAGP010000067.1, read as the reverse complement.
GGAACTGTAGCAATGCTGCGAGGCCATTATGCTCCGGAACGGCGTTAGCAATTAGTCAAACAAAAGGCTTCACCTGGATCCTTCTGATCCTTCTGAGATTTCTCGACTACAAAGAGAATAAAAGAGAAGAAAGGGGAGGAAGAGGAACGTCAGCTAGAAGTCCATTTCTGGGGATGGAGGGTAAGACAGAGAGAGAGAGACAGCCAGACAGAGACAGAGACAGAGTGGGAAATAGTCCTGAAGGTTTCAGCTAGCCTGTGAGAGGCCTCAAACACACACAACACACACCTGTCAGTAGTGCACAAACAGTGTAGTGACGTGACACTGACAGTGATACCGGACGATACACACAACACTGCGGACGCACAATAAAAAGCCGTAGAAAGCCACTCAGACAGGACAGGCATGGTTTAACAGACAGACTCCACCTTTATTGTAGATGGCTTGTTAGAGACTCCTGGTCAGCCCTTTCTAACTACAAAGGATGATGTCTGAATTTCTATAAAAGGTTCACAACAGTTAGCTACCACTAGCTAGGGAAGGCAACAAATCAAAAGGAAGCCTTAAACCACCAGCTATAAAGTACGCAACTCTATAACCTCAAATCAGAAAAAGTTGGGACGGTATGGAAAATAATAATGTAAATAAAAATATATGCCGTGTTCCTTATATTTCCTTTGACTTTAATTTCATTGCAGACGGTACCTGAGATGTTTCATGTTTTATCTAGTCGTCTTCATTTCATTTGTTAATAAACATCCATTCCTGCATTTCAGGCCTTCTATTGATGAATGATGGTTCTTGATGATGGATCGGAGATCATGCTTCTCCAGATTCCTTGACTTTTTAATGATATTATGCTCTGTAGAGGGAGAAATATGGAAATCCCTCCAGTCTTTCTTTCAGGAACACTGTTTTTAATCATTTCAATCATTTTCTTACACATTGGTTGACAAACTGGAGATCCTCTGAGCATCTTTACTCCTCAAACACTCAGCTTTTCCTGGATGCTGCTTTTGTACCAAATCATGATTACAATCACCTGTTTGAAATCACATCATTATTTCATTTTTTTTCTCATTACTAGCCCTAAATTCCCCGTCCCAACTTTGTTTGGAACGTGTTGCAGGCCTGAAATGCAGGAACGAATATTTATTAGCAAAGGAAATGAAGTTGTCCAGAAAAACACGAATCAAATAAAAGTCAAAGGAATTGTAAGGAACACTGCATATGTATTTTCCAGACTTTTTCTGATTTGGGGTTGTAAATAAGGCGGATATTTAGTGCAGAAGGTGCACCTAGATGTTTCGGTTCTCCTAGTTCATTCGGGACATCGTCTCTGAGCGAGGTTCATACTGTACCTGACCTCTGTCGAAAGCTTGTGAGATCGGAGGGCATGGACAAAGGTCAAACAGAAGCGAAAGTAAAAATGCATTCGAATCGCAGACAGGAAGTGTGTGTGGTTAAAAATAGAAACGAACAGATGCAGCACTGAAACCCAGGTGAATTATGAGAGGCTGATGGAGCTCGACAGAGTGACTCGTGGCTCAACGCAACTCGACCTGGCAGGTGGAAGAGTTCAAAAAAAGGCAAGCAGTCTCAAAGTGATAGGATGCTACTGGTTAGGGCTGAAGGGAAGGCGCTGACACTAATGACGGAGAAAAAGGATGGACTGGTGGAGGATGAGGCAGGTACTCACGAATGGTTAAATCCATCACTTGTGACGCCAAGCAGTAGACGGGATGCTCATACATTTCTCTCTTTTTCCCTACAAAAGAGATCCGGGCATGCAAGAGCAGGGGTCAGAGGAGAGAGGAACACTGGATGCATGTGTGGTAGGGGCATCTCTGGGTCGGTTATTGGAGGGTGGTGTAGAAACTGCCACTTATCACTGGTTTAAATTACCTGTTAACATTGCTTATAGTAATTGCAGGTCTGTTTATCCAGAGTGTGTATGGATATCTATTTATTTATCGCCCCATCAGCCTTAGTGGCTGTTCATGACACATTTGGAGCCGTCTAAGCTAACTGGGTGGCATAACTGGCATGGCTATGGCTATGGCTATGGCTAGGGTACTGTCCCAAGTGCAGAGCAATATTAGTTTCGTCCTCTGGGAGAGCTGGGGGTCAAAACCAGTGTATTGAAGGGAATGTTCCTAATATTAATCTAATATTTTCAGCATTATATTTTTAGTTACATTTACAATAATGTCCAGACACTCTTATCCAAAATCTTACAATGAGCTACTTTATACCCACCACTATGTTATATTCATATATAACTCAACAGCTAGCCTCAGATTTTCATTAAGTGAGTTCTGAGTCAATGGAGTTTACGTTCTTTTCCCAGTAAAAGTAACATATGCCACTCATGCAGCAGATGAAAATTCAGCTCAAGTCCGTTGGGTTATTCGCTTAATATCCTACATTAATACAAACGGACAGTTTCTACCCACAGGCCACACGGCTTGGTGTTATGCGGGGTGAGAGAGTCAATTTGGGGAAGTGATGAGCTGCATCCCAAAAGCTAACGTTACCACATTCATACCTGAGCTCATTATCTCCGAGCCGAAATCACCTTACGTATGTCCAGTGGCCTCTGCTGTTTCTTTATAGACATGGACTCTTATGGACTGCACCGAAAGACGTGAAGTTCTCTTAGGCTTCCTGCCACAGCCTATTTTAGCCAACGAAGTTATGATTCAGCAGTAAAGACCATTTTGTTTGTTACTTAGCCGACTACCATTACAATTTCATGTCAGAAATGAGAGATCACTTTATTTCATGGCAGAATATGTGAAAAGATACACACATATGCATTGCTGCATGACTAATTAGCTCATTTGTAAATTATGAGTGTAAAACATTTAAAAATCGAGTTATCCGTTAGCTGCTGGTCCATGTCTATAAAGAAAAAGTGAAGCACGCATAACTTACACTGTGTATTGGCTTTGGGATTACCCTCAGGAAGAGACCGAAGCCATCAGCAGAGCCAATACACAAGAGAACAACAAGGATCACGGAGAAAATGAAAGAGACAGATAGGAGATAGGAGAACCGAATGAAGATAAAAGGTCAAAAATCCAAGTTAAAGAGGATTAGCAAGGAGCTGTAAAAGCATGAACAGGAAGAAAGTTCTTAGCTAGAGGAAGAAAACAGGGTTTTCACGTTACATTGTTTGGAGACCTGGGGGCTAAGGACTAACAGAGGGGACGAGGAGGGGAGCAGGTCAAAGAAAAGGCTGAATGCATTTTTACTTATACTGCAACTGGGACAAAAAGTAAAAATCACCATATGAACAGGTAAAGATTTACTTACAATCTTCAAAACAGCTCAGACGCACTCTTAGCCAGCTAACTAGCATCAGCAGTGAGGAACAACACTGAAAGATCCACTCAAAAATCAAAAGGTTTCTTCCTCATAACGTTTAGGGATTTTCCTTTCCATTGTTACCCTAGGTTTGCTCAGTTTGGGATTGGCCCTAGATATTAGAAGATAATCTAAAATTGTAAATCCGCTCCATCGGAAAAAGCGCTATAGAAATAAATCTGACTCTAAAATCAAAATGCATCAGCACTGAGGAACTTATGAAAACAACACTCAAAAATCCACTTTTCGGAGGTTAGCTCATGTCACTTGTGTGAGACTAGTGTGAGCACCCAACCAGCCAAAGCTTGGCAATTGAAAGAACAACAGAATACATTCGGTGTTGTAATAATCATACAGCATCAGGTCCAGTGTACACGGCCATCAACGTATCTGCATTTCACAACACATTATGGTAGCTTTGCTCCTTTCTCTCAAACACAGCCTCATATCAGTGCTTTCTGGAAAATATGGGACTGTTTGTTGGTTACCTTCCACTTTAGCATATTCAGACAGCCGTTGGTAGTTGACCAATGCTGCCTGCTCCAGACACTTCCGGATCACAGCCTTCACCTCGCTCTGCGGCACCGGTGTTACAATGTCCTTCATCAACACCTGGCAACCCGCAAACAACCGAAAGCATCACTGATTCCATTCAAACTTACATGGACTACATCTCCACTGCAGTCTGACAGAGGGTGACTGACCCTCTCTAGAAGAGACAGTGTTGCCTTCAGCGCTCCCTCTGGCCGCCCGAATGGGAAGCAGTACCTGCAGAGGGGGGGATTTTTACAGCATGTTAAAAAGTAAAATAAATATAAAATTACTGTGGTCGTATTAATCATACTAGATTTATTACTAAATTAAAAATTTGACTACTACTACTACTTCTACTACTACTACTACTACTAATAATAATAATAACAATAATTTTATATGCTTACATTGTTACATTTATGTTATTGTTTGGAAAATATTATTTATTATTATTTTTATTTATTTATTTTTTTTATTAAATACTCCACTTTAATAAATTGTAGTAAAAATAAACAAAATAAGACACGACAACAACAACAACAACAATAATAATACTACTAATAATAATAATGATACTAATAATAATAATAATAATATGTGACAAATATTTGTTTTTCTGATAGTAATTGTTATTTACACTATTGGTAATGATATCATCATGATTGTTAATCATTAATAATGTAAATGTAATAATGTTTCTATTAATAAATGCTTATAAAACAATTTTAAGTTATTATAAGCTTAAATATTTATGCAATTGTTTTGATCCATTATTATTATTATTATTATTATTATTATTATGATCATCATTAGTAGTAGTAGTAGCAAAGGTATTTTATTAGTAATAATAATAGTGATAATAATAATAATAATAATAATAATAATAGAGTTTAAAATGAGTACACATTGTTATAAAGTCTCATATATATGTTTCTACAAAATGCATTATTATTATTATTACTATTATAATTATATAATTAATATTATTATTGTTAACCATATTTCATATTTGTTAAATACTCTACTACTACTATTCAAATAATAATAAAGATGTACAAGAGCAATATTTGCTTATAATAATGGTCACTTAGAGTCATCCTAAAAACATCGCTGTTTATGATAATAATAAAAAATGTTAATTTAATGCTTGACATGCTGAAGAATTATACTTATTACAAGCAATGGTGGTGTCATTAGATATCACATACCTACATTTGTTTCTGTCTCACTACTACTATAAGAAATAATGTAATGTACATTTGACATTTTTCATACATCTTTCTTATACTAACATTAATAATGGTATTATTTGTAAACGTTTAAACCTTTTTATTTCAAACTCGGTATGACTGACTTGTTTCCTTGTACCTGAAGTGTGTGATCTGGTTTTCCAGCAGCACTCGCAGCCGCTCCTTAATCTCCTCGAAGTGCTCACGCTCCTCTACTGTGACAGTGCCAATTCCATCAGGCCTGAAGCAACGTGTGCACACACACACACACACACACACGTTAGCGCTGCTGCTCTGCTGGCTGAGGTCAGAGAGGTCACAGACATTTACACGGGGTCACATGTAGGGTTACATAGTAAACAAACACTGTATGAATAGCTTCCATTTCAAGGGTGTGCGGCTCTGTGGGGGTGTAATTGTGTGTATGTGAGGGGTGATCAGAGTAACTGCACAGCTATTTCATTTTAGGCTGTGCTGGTGCCAGTGTGTGTTTCTACCACCCCCTTCTTAGTTTGTAATGGCTTCATTCATAGTCATTCCTTTTCTTTTCCTGCCCCTCAGACCGTGTGCAGGTCCAAGCACACCCTCGTCTCATCCACGACAGGTCCGAGGTACCTTAGGACGGCTTCCACCACGTTCAGTCCACTTTCATGTGTAATCTCCAGCACGCCACCGCTATGTTTCTATTATTTCTTTTCATGCTCACTATATTGTCTTAACCCATTGTTATAACCCATTCTTACTGGTCCAGGAGCTGGGATATGAACTCATAACCTTCTGATTAATAGTCCAGAACCTTAACCACTGACACATGCTTATTTCAGTCAGAACAGTCCACTGATGGAAGCAGAGCCCACTGTAGCCTAAGTGATTAGACTTTACATAGGCCTGTTCCAAACAACAAATAATCAGATGCTTCCATCCAGTCCCTGTGAGCTTTATCTCCATCATTCTCCAGCCTTTCAGTTCTATTCCACCAGATCTTTTCTTTAATATCCATGTTTTTAGAGGCAGCCTGTTGCTCGTCCTATAAGCTCTCGATGAGCTGTTCTGCCCGGCAACCGAGCTCTGATTGGCCTGCCTGATTTTAACACAGCAATTAGAACAGGCTCCGATTAAACACTTTAGGCAGCATGTGTTCTTTTTCAAAACTTAACGTGCATTTTTTGGACTTTTGGGCCTTTAAGTGGGAGTAAGTGCAGCGGTCTAAGACGATAGTCCTTTCCGGCCGGGGAACTCTTACAGAGTGCAGCTCAACACCAAAGACACAATTACACAATGAGTAAGTGTATGTGGAAGTAGCATTCGTTTTCACAAAGCTAAACAAAGTGACTGCAGTCACTGCGGCCGATTACCGAAGCTTGCGCGAGTCAGTGCGCTGACACGGATGATCCGAGTGGATCCATCATGTCTGATGAATGCATCTCCGTCTCACACATCACATATCACATCTTCATACTCGTCAACATGTTTCGAGAACTGTTTTGAGGATGATGAGTAACCTACCCCAGAAACACCCCTCACCCAACGCGTACAGCGGTGGACCCCCTATCTGGTGTGACAGCCACGGCCCCTCTGCACCCCCAGCCGCTCTCTGGAGGACTGACGAGGAATGTGTCAGGTCTGTTGCTCTTCAGGGTCGTGTCACAGACACTCTGCTCACATGAGTGTGTGTGTGTGTGTGTGTGTTTCCCACCCGCTCTGTCACAAAGCATGAAGAGCCAGCCTGTGTGGATGTGTTAGAGCCTGTGCAGGTGACATACGTCGGCCCGGCGTGCGCATCCAGTACGTGTGTACGAGGACGAAGCGCAGCCTAAAAAGGACTCCATTTGGAACTCATTAATACGTTTCACACTAATTAACCTTTTCCCTCCTTCTGGTGGCAACAGTCTGCGCTACCATTATCAGAAACCCTACATGCCATCATGCATATTCAAAGCCAGAATGCTAATCAGGCAGTTATTAAATATGGTAATCCAGATATGGAAATGAGGCAATAGTGTCATATCCTACACTAGCAACACTACACTCTTACCATCTGTAGTGCACCAGGACGGGGTGTGTGTGTTACCACCGGTTGGCCTACCCCACCAGGACTGAGGGTCAGGTCCGAAAGGGACGTAGGACTGGTTAAACCTAGGGTTCAGGGCGGAAGGGGCGGAGGACGACACTGGGCATGGAGGGAGGACAGGACGCTCGCACCGCTCTGCCTCCAGGTCAGGACTGACAGGATGACAGATTGTCTTTCTTTCTCTCTCTGACTTGGAGCTACACGTGTCTTCCTGTCTGAGCTGATCATAACAGGACGGACAGCCAACTTCAACTCCATCAACATCTGTCACGGGCGCGCACACACATGGAAGTGACCAACCTCGGCTTCATCATGTGCTAGACTGACAGGTCATAACCTTTCTACCCGGCCAACCACCCACAGAGATGTATTTCTGTAAAGACACACAAGGGTCAAAACGCCGCTCTCGTCTGTTATTGATTCAAATGTTGCAAGTTACATAAACAGGAGCAAACAACATGGCATGACCCCACATTAGTAAGAAACACACACTGAGATAAAATATATAGCCAAAAGTGCCATCATTAGGAGTTTTTCCATCTTTCAGCAGCCTTCACAGCCCTCATTTTATGGAGGCTTTTGACTAGATTTGTAATAAGACTGTGAGACTGTGAGAGCCCTCACATACAGCTGGCATTCCAATTCATATCAAACACAGACGGAGTGGAAGTCAGCGCTCTGTACAAGCCTGTCATGTTTTAACCCCATTTATCCTGCTTTACATTGCCTTTGACAAGATCTTGTCATCCCCCAGGTAAACTCCTCCATCACACTCCCCAAGAATGCAAGAAACCTTGGAATAATCTTTGTGATCCAGGTACTGCAGGTATCTCCTCTACGAAATCAAGAGAAGTCCTTCCTTTCCAAGGAAGCTTCCCAGCTGATCAGTCTCTTGGTATCGAAACTACACTTACTGGAAAGGTTTCTCATGTCACCCCACTGCTGAGTTCCCTTCACTGGATCACCGATGCTCTCCTGCAGAGCTAAAAATGGACCAACCCTAATCAAACCCTGCTCTGTGTCTCGTAACCTTCGAGATTCAAGGTTGGCTCGAATGGACCCACCAGTCAAGATCAAAGGAGGACAAGCATAAGACTCGTCTCTGAATTTCCACTGGATATCTGAATGGCATCGGTATCTTAAAGATGGCTACTAAAGCCATGCGAGCGAAGACTGACAATACATTTATACCGAAAAACATCTGATCCTTTATTATTGTTTGTGGGCTTACCTACATCCACCCCCAACAGAATCTGATATGGGGCTGTTGGCCATTTGTGCCATCCTGAAGTAACGTCTACTGAGATGAATGAATTCAAAGCACTTGTCGTCCTGGATGAGGAATTCCTCAATGCAGTAAATCTTAAACGACCTGACGTTACACCACATCACATGATAAAGGTCACAAGGGCTAGACATAGGGGATCAGGTTCTACCTAATAATTCAAACCTTTATTCCATCGACTCTCACCTTCTCATCCCAGCAGCCACCTGGGACTTAAAGTCCCTCTTCCTCCTGAGCTCCATGATTCGGAGCTCTTTTTTAGAGGGGGCCGGGGTATCGGCAGGGATGGGGTATAAAGCACTGAGCAGCTCAGCCTCACACATGGGCCATTTCAGCAGCTCACACACTCTCAGACTTTGTCATCAACACACACACACACACGCATGCACTCGGCAGGAGTGTAACAGCATGAGGTCAGTTGAGAAACAAAAGAGAAAAGATGTGAGGCATGCAAAATGTGAACACATGCAAAAAGTACAAATGCATAAATAAAGTACAATTGAAATAAAGTAGTTATAAAAATAGATTAAACACATGGACAAGAAAAGTGAAAGGAACCACTTGGGTTTTAATGCGTTTATACTACATACAACCCCAAAAACTTTGACTTCTATCTGTTGTCTAATGATATTTGGACAGGTGTCATTAAATAGGGCTAATTTACTGTATATGAGAGGCACTACTGCATGAAGTGAATGAGCAGAAATGGAGAGATTAGAAGTGTGAATACGTTTTTGAATAAGGAGGAACTACCTGTTGCCGTGCACATGCGAAGCGCAAAAGGCGAAGCTGTAGTGAAGCAGCGTGGGGTCTATCATCGCTCCGTTCTCAGCCCTTTCCAACAAGTTATTCAGATAGCACAGGTGCCTGTGACACCCCCGTACACCATTCCTGGCGCAGTACTCATCCAGTACAAACACCTGACCTGGACTAAACCAACCCTGCAGGAAAGACACAGGTAAGGCATGGAGTGTTACCATCGAATATGATGCTGCATATATAAATCCTATTTAACGTCACATACATGACCATATATGGGCACAATCGGCGGATATATATATCCATATATGGACTCAGTGACATGCTTAAATAGAACATCTGAATGAATCTGAGTACCAGGCAGGAATAAGAGTCGTTTAGCCTGTGGTCCAGTGTGAGGCGCTGTACCATCTCAAAGAGCGAGGCGTGGTCAAAGTTGCAGGGGTTTGCCGAGATAAATTCATCCATGCCATGTTTCTGGGCGCGGTCAGCATCTGCGATGATGTGTTTGAGAAGAGAAGGACTTTAGAAAGCAAACGTTCCTGGTGATTGATGAGAACAAACCAATTATCAGAGGCAGGACCGGTGTAAATGTACGATGTGTGTAAGGTAACACAAAAGAGAGGAAAAAAAGATAAAGATAAGTGGAAAGTATTTGCATTAAAGATTATAGCTCTGGCAGTAAAGATGATGAGCATTTATACTAAAATCCTCTTAAAATTCCATTGCTGACTCACTGGCGCTAGCATTGAAGAATATGATCACTTACGAATGACACACAAATCCTTTCAGAAATCCTGTCAGCTTAGCTTATCAGATAGACAGCTAGCTAAACTCTTAAAGCCGGTCATTATTGTTCACCCAGTTGTACCAATGCCTATAGCATTAGAAGCAAAACATAGCCATTGTTAGCAGTGTAGATTCATGCATGTTACATGCTTAAGTCATTTTAGCTTGTTGACATTATGGACAGATTCTAAATAATTAAACAGACAACATGTTTGTTTCATAAAGCACAGTCATTTCGTTATTTTGTAATGTGCTTTTAGATTTAATGTTTTCAAGCTGCCAAATGTCTGTTTCCAGAGGATTTCCAGTCTGTCTGTCCATGGCTAATAATCCTGCCTGGTCCTACAGACGCATCGTTAGTCGACTACTTTCATAATCTGGCCATCCCAAATAATCCTCCCTCCCTTCTGAGCACATCTAGTATCCACACCCTCTTCCACCTTCATTCAGGAGGCTGCTCACAAGCCCTGGACCACCCCCCCAGGGTCGGTCTAATTAAAGCAACCCCGTGCCACTAGCCTGCATTCGGGGAAAGGGTCAGCCCAGGGCCCTCCTGCTCATGCAGTCATTGTCCATTAAGGGGACTAAATAAATCCAACAACACATTTTCACTTTCCTCCTCGGTTAGTGGGCTTAGGTATTACATCAGGGCCTGGGCAAATAGGCAGAGCCAGTGGCTTAATCCAGCCTCCGCTTGGGGGGCTATTCTCATTCTAATGCTGTGTTTCAGATGGAGCTTAAGGGCTATGCTGCGGGTCGGTGCCCATTCACGTCCAGTGGCCTACCGAGTGTCCACACTTTGCATCTGAATGCAGGAACAAGGCTTAACCCTCACCTGTGCTTAAGGGCTACGCACCAGCAACATATCGCTTATTTCTTCTTGATTGCATGAAGTCATAACACGGTGCTTCTGATGAACCTGGTCGAAGCCTTTTCTAGGTATTATGGACATTATCCACACAACGTCTAGTTTGTCAGATTGTCTAGGCTTGCACACTGAGTCATCATTCCCAAATGAGGTTTGTTTTTCGTATTTATCACAGAAGCAGAGTTGGTGCCATGTTAAAATGAAATGTGGTCTACTGGGATTTTCACAAACAGCCATCTCCAGAAGGGTCCGAAAAAGAAAGAAAACCCAGTTAGCAGCAGGGCCAAAATGCCTTGAGGTCAGAGAAGAATGGCATGGAAAATGGAGATTGAAAATGGAAAATGAACAACAGAATATTGGAAAAACGTTGCAAGGTATGAAGAGTCTCGATTTCTGCTGCAACTTTCGAATGGAGGGTCAGAATTTGGCACAATTAATATGAAAACATGAATCCATCCTTCCTCAATTCTACTGCTGGTGGTGTAATGGTGTGGCAGATATTTGCTTGGCACACTTTGGCACACTTTGGGCCCCTTAATACCCACCAAGAATGATTTAAACACCACAGCCTACTTCAGTATTGTTGCTGACCATGTGTACCATCGTATGACGGCTACTTTCAGCAGGACAGCTCAAATCATCTCAAACTGGTTTCTTGAACATGACAATGAGCTTGCTGTCCTCAAGGCGGCTCTGAAGGCAAGAGGGGTTCTAGCCCGGTACTAGCAAGGTGTACTTAATAAAGTGGCCAGTGTACATGTATACACTGTATGTATATATAGCATAACAATGTATTCTGAAGTGCAAATATAAATACCAATTCAAGAATTGTGTAATAGCATTTTACCACTGTCGTTTTTATTTATGTATATAGACCACATGCAGCACATAGGCTGGAACAAAGGCTCCAGTGCTGGGTCCATTTGGTTCCAAATCAGAAAGGTGACATTGTGTCCCTCTCATACGTCTCAGTATGAGCTTGTCATGTCGGTGTGACGTTCGAGGAGGGCAGCCCAGCTCTGGACAATAACACACAGTGACACGAGTTTAGCCATGGACATTCAAGCCATAACTGAACTGACAATGATTGATGGACCTCTCTTCATTTATAGAACCTTTCTCCAGAAGTCTGTGGTACTCCAGCTATTTAGTGCTTGAGTTTTTCTTTTCAGCTCAACTGACCCCTTTATGAGCTGACACTGAAGATGATGGGGGACCGAGATTCGGCCCACAGGCGCTGACTGACTGGAGCTTCTGTGAGAGTGAGGGACGGAGGAAAGATCAAGAGAAAGGCGAGAGTGACAGCACGGCGCTCTATTTCATCACAGGCTTCGAAATGAATTCCCTCTCCAACCTGGGTTCTTCTGATGTGGCCCACATCGGCCTACAGAACAGCAATTCAGTGGTTCTGTCTACATCGGGGATAAATAAAGCAGCCCTGACTGAATGCGACACGCAAACTTGACATTTTATTTTCGTTTTTGAATTGCCGTGGGATGCTTAAGTCTGTTATTGAAACAGTCAGGTGAAAGCAGCACATCTACAGTTTGGTCACGGACAGCCCTTGTGAAGAAAAACCATACTTAAATGCTAAAGTATGGCCCAGAGTCTAACACCGGTATGTATACATAGTTATAGAATATAATAAAGTACAGTAAAATATAATAAAGCCCTGTGCCACCCCAAACGTTTTTGGGGAAAAACAGAAAGGAAGGAAGAAAAAATACATGTTTGTTAGAATTAAAAAAAGAAAAAAATGAGGAAAGGAAATACAGAAACACAATGGCTAAAATGAAAGTAAATGACAGAAAGTAGGAAAAATAATGCACACTTGTTAAAAAATAGAAAGAAATAACAGAATAAACACATTAACGAGGAAACAAACATGGGTGAAAGATGGGACACTTGTTAAACGACAGAAACACTTGTCAGAGAGGAAAGAAGGAAAGAAAGAAAGAAAGAAAACACTTATTAGAAAATAAGACAGAAAGATAAAAAAATACCCTTTTGTGAAAACAAAGAATACACTCTTGTAGTAAGAAAGAAAGAAAGAAAGAAAGAAAGAAAGAAAGAAAAAAGAATCAGGCCCTTATAAATTGGTAAAAGAGTTGATAAAGACTATGTTTTTTACTTTGTTACAGGTGTGTGTTTAATTTTTCCTTCGAGTCTTAGAAAGGAGGAAAAGATGCACCCAAACGTAAGAAAAAAGTAAAGAAAACTTTAAAAACAAAGAAAAAGAGAGTAAGAACGGATTCATGATTAGAAAACTACAATTAAAAAAAAGAAAGAAAGAAGGCTTGTTAGAAAATATTTAAAACAAGAAAAAGAAAGACATGCTTTAAAACATCTTTAAAAAATAAAATAAAGAAAACAAACACACTTTTAGAAATAATTGACAAATAGGAAAGAAAAGAAAGCAAATCCAATTCAAGAAACAATGAAAGAAATGTAAAAAAAAAAGAAAACTGTGTAATTAGTTGTTAAAATCATAACAGCAAATTAAAAGGGGACATGAATTATGTTAAGTGAATGATTTATCAAACTTGAAACTGTGCTAAAACAAAAGTAAAAGTCTAATAACTAAGCACCTCCATGAAGGTAAACTCCCAATAATTGAATTAAGATGAAGGAGGTGGCCAGCTTGATGCGGCACTGAGGAGGGGACAGGAGTGTGAATGAGGAAGTAGTTATTTGCTAACATTCCGCTGATAGCTTCCAGAAATGATCAGGTTGCAAACACACTGTTTAATTCATGGGGCGTCGCTGTTGACAGGGTAATTACCAGCTGTTGAAAGGCGCTGAACGCACCCCTGCTCCAGCCAATCCACTTACAGTCAGAAATCGACAACTTCCCCGGCTGAAGCAAAATGACTGTAATGAAGCCCTCAGTGTCTCCTTCAGCCAAAGCTGGAGACCCGCAGCAGCCCTGAAGCTCAGGGACCTGATCAGCAGCTGGGTCAGGTTATTACATAACAGTCCGCCGGACAAACAAAAAGAATCTGCTTTAATATTGGAATTGCTTTTCTTAAATGCGGATTTACACAAATTACACAACAGAAAAAATTCTAACAAAAACAGATTTGTTTGTATATAGTGTCACGCTGGAGTGTGTGTATGTGTGTGTGTGTGTGTGTGTGTGCACTCACAGAACTGGGAGATGGGTGCATCGAGCTGGGGGGCCGTGCCCCCTTTGGCGTTGAGTTTCTGGACCTGTGTGGGGGGGATGGGTTTGTGGGACTGGCCCGTGGCTCTGTACATGGCCTGGACCCACAGGATTCGGTCCTGCTCATCATCGCTGGCGAAGATCACAGTGTCCCCTTCCTTCACGGCATTAAAGAAAGTCCTGCCCCCGTCCAAACCTGCACCGATCAACACACACATTATCAGTCTAACAATAAAAGCAGAAAAGGAAGTTTAGTAAAAGTAAAGATCATGATTAGAAAAAAGAAATAAAACAAAAAAAATGTAGACAAGGAGGAAGGGAGGCATGAAAGAAATACATGCAGAAAGACATTTAGAAAAAATAGCTTTAAAAAAAGAACAGAAAACATAATAAATTTGAAATAAAGAACATTTAACATTAACATTAGGGTATTTAAAAAGAAAGCAAGAACTTAGAGAGAAAGAAATAAAAATTTGAATAAACAAACAAATAAATAAATAAGATATAACTAAGCAAGGATGTAAGAACAACTGAGGAAGACTAATTTTGAAGAAGAAAAAAAGATATATAACAAAAATAAATATAGAATGAACTTAAGAGGATAAAGAGGTTAAGAAACTAAAGAGCATTCACAAAGAAATAAAAACCTGTTAACTAAAAAAAAGAAATGAGAGTGAGAGAGAAAAATAACAGAAGACAAAGAAAGAAACCACAAAATAAAGAAATGAAATATTCAACTTTCTGAATTGCAAAAATAAGAAATTAACAAACATTATAACAAAAAAAGCAAGAAAACAAGACATTTACAATGAAAAAATTAATGAAGCAAGACAAAGAAGGCAGAAAAAGAAACGTTTCAAACAAAGAAATTAAGCAAAAAGTTTAGGAAGAACAAAAGGAAGAAATTTTAGGAAGAACAAACAGAATGTCTTGCCCACGTGTACTTCTCTCTTTAAATGGTTTGAAATATTCATGCCTCGTGTTTAGCGGTTAATGTGCTCCTAATGAAAACACATCTGATTTAATATCATAAGTAAAGAGTCATTTGGTGTAATTAAATAAAAAGCGGAATGAATCGCCTGCCTCTGTTTGTTTAACAGTAACAAACTGACTTGATTAGATTCGCAGCTCCAACAGAGTGATATTTTTCCAGCTTATATCTCCATCTTTCCTGGTCAGAGTTACAGGAGCTCGAGAACATAGGGTGCAGGAGTGGGCGTGTCCCAGAGTGGACGCCAGTCCATCACAGGCACAGACGTGGTTGCTGTTGATTCTGAAAGCGGCCTCCCCTCCCTCAGCCAATTGTGCCTGCATGAGACAGCCATCCTGGTTAGAAGGCTCTGCCAGGACTCAAACCTGGGACCCTGTGGTGGTTCTGCTGGTGGTTTGCTGGTTATGACGTCAGAGTTTAGGAACAGCATCACTAGAATATGTTCATAAGAATACCTGGCTGAGGATCGGTGTAGTCCACAGTGTATCCGTCCAACTGGAGCAGCTCCACAGGCTCCGCCTTCTTCTCCCTGTAGCTGCACATGGCGAAGGTGTACTGACTGACCTGAGGACAGGCCCATGGTTAGGTTACTAACACTTTAAAGATAGTCCTACAGATACTGTCCTGCCTGCTTTCACAGAACTTAAGGTATAGTGTCAGGAAAAGGTATGGTCCAATAAGGTGTGATGTTGGGGGGAGGCCATTAGCAGGGTGAGCTCACTGAGTAAAGAATGCAGACGTGACAGTGCACACCTGAAGCCTGGCCAGTCCACCATCCCATTTTTAGGGAAGGGAAAAAATGCAGATATGGGAAGAACTGAGATGTAACAAGGTACCACTACATTCTAGCACCACAGTGTAGTTAAGATGGGTTCTTTGCCATATCAGGCTCACGTCTACCATGTCCGGTTCGTCCTGGCTTTAAACCCGTCCCCACTTTTAGGACCCCACACTTACCGCTCATTGCTGAAGTTGGAGGCTCCCCGTGCTCAGCTCACCTGCTGGCAAACTGATGGTTAAAGGATTTTAAATGACCTTCCCTCCCTGATTAGCCTGGTATGCTGCGCCCTTTTAAAATAACCGCGCCGTTGTTGTGAGCGCACTATAAATTGCATTTTGCGTGGGAGAAACAAAGAGAGTGATTGTGACTCAGCTCCGATCGATCGGAACCACCGGCTGGGGCTGGCCACAAGAAACGCCCGTGGTCCTTCAGGGACATTTCCATATTCATAGGCTTGAGACTGAGCGAGCAGACCAGAATGTTATGAAGAGATGAAGAGACAGAGGAAGACGGGCAGGCTGGGGAGAAAGAGGGGGCGGTAAGACAGCCCAGCTGTTCTGCAGTGTCCGCCTCAAACTGCGGAATAATTAAGTCTTCGGTTCGCATCATAAAATTTGCCTTGCGCCTCAGTTCACCAGAGCGCCACTGGGTGCTTCATGCCACCCAGGAATAGAATTACTGACAGCTTGGAGATGTGAGCGGAACACCTCCGAGTAGGAACCATAAAGGATGTCTGCATATCAAAGTAGTAACTGGCTACAGAGTGTAAAGCCACAATCTATATCAAGCACAATCTTTGCCGCATGGTGAAGACCATTTTTCCATACCATAACTTTTACATTATCCTTCATTCATCTTCCATGAATTCTGTTATCCTCTCGGATCTGGAGCCTATTCCAAGAAAAACCGGACACAAGGTGGGAACGCCCCGCGAAGAGGCACCAGTCCACCACAGGCCATCACAAGCACTTTGAGCAGATGCCCCTATCTGGAGCTCACAATTGCATCAAACAGTAGAAGGTTAAGGGTCTTGCTCAGTGTTGGATAACTGGACATAACTGGAAAATTATAGGAGCTCAGGGTCAAACCTTAAACTCAATGGCACCAATACTACCTAAAATATCAAACCGCCAGCAAAATGGATTGACCTATTATTTTCTCAGTATTTACTCATCCTCCAAATGGCCATCTCTGTGTGATTCAGCAGAGCAGCCATGCCAAAGCCCGTCAAGCAGGAGCTGTAACTGATCCAGCCAACCCTGTAATTAAGCACTTATGAATAATTTAGTGATGAACAGCTAGTACTGACCTGAAACAAACAGCCCAGAGTAACAGCAGGGCTACTCATGTGGATCACTGCCAATTCCACCCAGTCAAAGCACGTGTGAAGAATTTACTCGACTGTAGTTACAGGCCTGAGGGTCGGAGTATTTCAGGTCATATGAGTGAGGGAGGTGGGTCTTCTTACTTGTCAGTCTCATTTAAAAGTAGGCGTGTGCCCTGTACTGTTCCAGTCCCAGTGAACGAGGTGTTACACGGATGCGTGGCACCTGTCCACTCTGTAACACTCCTCTTTAGCTTCAGTCAAAAGAGGTGTGTCCCCTCATCACCTGCCGTCTCATTTGTTTTTTCTGTACCGGTCAGTCCTAGAAAAGGAGGCACACCCTCAGTAAAAGCGTCCAATCGCCTCTAACTACGCCTCTGACGCCACCTGGGGAATTCCTAACCGGAAAAGTCATGTCTAGGAGAATTTTTAAAACCAAAATGGAATACAAATTGTACGCAAAACTAAGACTGCTTTCTGTCGTACCCTACGCAATCCCACGCACTTGGCGCATTCGATCCAACGCTGAAAAAATGAGAAGTAACGATGGATAACACACTTTGCCAGCACCCGTTACGCAAGACGAATCAAGACAAACCATAAGACTGACAGAAAAACCGTAAATCCGAGATGTGTGAAAAACCAAACAAACAAACTACACAGGCCCACAACAGCACCTTCTGGCAACGTTTTTCTCATGGCTGGCACGAGGACGCTCAAAGCACCAACAGCGTACTTTGGAAGGTCTTTACTTGCGTGCACGTCTACACACTGGAAGGCACACACAGATAAACATTGGCAGGAGCTTGGTCATTTATCGAACTTGTTTGCCCAGAGCCTGTGGCAGGCGGATGCGTTTTCACCTTGTCATGATCAAACCCTTCCCTGACATAATCCTTGCCTCTCGGTACAACGGCGCCGCGGTTCCCCAGCAGCCAGTAACAGCACCATAGTGGCAGAGACACAAACAAAAACAGCCAATAAGCACATCTAGTAAATGTATTTTCTCCTATTCTTATTTGATTAGTACTCCGAGCAAACCCGGACCAGAATGGGAGAACATGCCAACCCTCACACAGGCATCCAGGTTCGAGACGTCTGCCGAGTTATTTCTTATGAACTGATTATTGAATGTTTTTGTCTTGTTGTTGTTATTTTTTACTACTATTATATTACTATGTTATTAATTACTATTATTTCATTAGGTTTTAATTATTACTATGTACTATTGGTTGTTGTTGTTTTGTTTTTAGTAGTATCTAATATTAAATATTATGTCATTATTATTATTATTATTACTACATTTATTATTCACTATCAATTTTTCCACTGCATGTCTTTGGACTGGTGTGAGGGGAAACCGAACACCTGGAGTAAAATCATCAATTATTATTTAATTTATTCGTTATTATATTATTGATGTTCTTGTTGTTGCGATTGTTATTATTATTTTATAGCCTGTAGTTATTATTTCTACATAGATCATTTAACAATATGAATATCAACCACAAATATCTTAACATTTTCAATTTTTCTGGTCTGTTTGCATATAAATTATTTATCTCTTAAACAAATTTTTTTCAGTAAAATGTCTGATCTTTTAAAGATTTCAACAACTCATTCGGAAATGACCCATTTTGGAATCCATGCATCAAGTTTTCTGCTAATTGCTCAGTTTTTAGGACATTTTGAGCCATCTAAAGCCATCTGAATTTTTTTGTTAGCACTTCGTATTTTATTAAATATTTCTTTTAATTACTGCAATAGTGTAAACTTCAGTTTAAGACTTAATGTGAACTTTTTATGTTAAATATAGCCCGTAAAGTGATAACATTTAACCATAGTATTGGCCTCCTGAATGCCATTTTTTTGGTTCTTCCTTAATAATTTAAAGTAAAAGTGAAATTATAAAATGTTAATTATCTAATGCATGTTTATCCTTTTTTCTGGGGATAGGCAATGCGTACTAATATTCTGATAGAGTACGTTGTATGAGCATCTGCATGAACGCCTGCTATGCAAAGGAGACGAGTGCTTGATTTCTCTATTGAAAAGTCTACGAATACAAACACAACAACATACCTGCACCAAGACAAAGAACCTTTTCTTCCACCTCTTCCACACGTTTTTGCCGATGGCCCAAAGGTATCTGCGCAAAATCACAGCACAGGTGTAAAGACAGGTGTGAGATTACACCGCACGTTCCTGCTGGGGGAAAGACGTGAGAAGCTGAATATGAGAGTTAACATCTCCGACAGTTTGGAGTCGGATTTAAAACGAAGTGATCATGTTTTATAATTGCTGTATTTCACAGTCAATGTTCAGTGACAGGGAAGCTAATGTTTGTGTGAGGGATCGGTAGGTGGCTGTTTGCTGCCCTCTGCTGGAGAAAGAATGTAAATTCGCTAAGGATAGGAATTCTTATGCTAATCACACGCTAGAAAAACTCCGAAAAGACTTTTAAAGGACGAAAGTCTGCAGCCTGTCACCTCTAAAAGCAAGTTACAGAGTTTTTAGTAACAAACTAGTCACACACTATGGTTTTGCAAAGACTGGCGATGTTTTATGGTCCGACTGCAACTTACTTTTGAGATATTTTTCCCAGCCTGGCTAATTCGTCTCACCTCAAGGCCAATTTACATGGCAGGAAAGATACATATAGTGTCTTTTTGAATACTGTAATGGTATCTTAAGATCAAATACCGGAAGCACTACATTTCATTATTTAATATATTGTATTTCTATGTTATTTCTATTCGATGCTCGAGTTCCTGTTTTCCGTTTGCTGCTGGTGAGAGCTCACCTACTGGTTGTTCGACCCTGGTCACGTTACTACTTGCGTGAGTAAAGACTTGAGACTTACACGACAATATTTAACTGAAACAAAGTTGATTATATCGCAAGGTCAAAACGAGAAAAAAAAACTAACTTTAAGATAGCTATACGGGGGTATGTAAAATATTTATGAGCCACTATTACAAAGCGTGCAGTATAGTTTTGTCCACTAGATGGCGCCAACAGACAATCAATTGCCATGCTCGGGTTGAAGTTTAGATCTGAGGTTCTGTTTACATGGAGGTCAAAAGCGCTAATACTAATCAAAGACCAAATTACGTTTCTATCAGCAGTTGGAGTCACACTGCAGTCCATAGTTAAACTGTCTTGTGGACGTTAGAGACTCGAGACTCGTTAGAGACTCGAGAAATTCGCACACTAGAGGCTTCAAAGACACGGACTTGCACGTTAAAAGCTTCCATGCCGGAGGTTAGAGGACTGACTGTTTTAAGATTAAAGATCAACGTTTTTCAGGTTTAAAGGTGAAAGTTTTTGGGATACTTTTTCCACACTCACCCACAGTGTTTCATGTTCTGAGGTTTGTCCATGCGGACAGCGAGTTTGATCTTCAGGTCATTGTCTGGACAGCCCTTAGACACTGTCATTTTGTGTAACTCGGACTGCTTGGGGCTGTTGGGAGTCGGATGCAACACAACCTAGATGCAGAAGAAACGAATCCTGAATTTGTCATGCTTCCTTAATAATACTGTTGGTGTTCAATAATCTCGTCATGATCAGTGTGTGTTTGTGTACCCGCCCCAGCTCTTTATCTTCCAGCGCCAACACGCCTGTGCTCTCGGTGAAGAGCTTAACCTTCACAGCGGGCAGTGGGTGGGTCGTGGTGAAATCTCCTTGAGTCCCCCACCTAGAAATAAACAGACGGTGATTGTTAACAGCTTTGCAGCTAATTAAAAGAATTTGGACTGACAAATGCGTCCTTGATAGTGCATCTTTCTCCACGGTCAGCTGCCAGATCAGAAGTGCTGTCTCTGTGTGTTAGACAGTAAAGTGTCTGATCTGTTTCCAGACAGAGTAGCTGAAGCTCTCCATAGCGTCTGCACTTTATATCTTTACTCTGCCTTCCCTCTAAGCTACATCGCTAAACTTAGATAAAGCGTCCTACAAGTTGATCTAAGCTTTGCTTTGTTTTGCCTGCGTACAGACCAACACGTGGGAGATACATAGTAGAAATCCACTATATGTAACTTTAGAAGATTGGAGCAGGAAAGCTAACCCTACATAATACATGCTGCATTTCCAGGCTGCACTACAAGAACTGAGAGGCAGCAATGGATATTACGCTCATTTGATATTTCTCTTTTTCGGCTTGTTCTCTGTAAACTTTAGAGCTACCTGTGAGTAAAAATCCCAGTAGATCAGCAGTTTATGAAACACTCACCATGTTCATAGTCACCTAAATCTCCGTTCTTCCCCTTTCTGATGCTCGGTTTGATTCAGCAGCTCATCTTGATCCTGTCTACATGCCTACATGCTTTGAGTTGCTGCCACCTGATTGGCTGATTAGATATTTGGTATAAGATCAGTTGAACAGGTGTACCTCATAAAGTGGCCGGTCAAGCCAAGTTATCCAGGACCAAAAACTCCGTACGTAAATTTAATATTTTGTTCGGGCAACGGCAAGATTGCCTAACGCACAATTTATGGCATTATGGCATAAAGTCTGAGTTTCTTCCGGGTTACTTAGACATGATTAAATGTCCCAGCAACAAAACGATCCAAAATAGACACTGAAATCCACAAAACATAGAGCCAAAATCAAGTTTCTGACATCAGCATCCCAGTCCCAAGCCTCACTGGAGTACAGGAGAGATGTTATACTGGGAGCCACTAAAGGTGATAATAAGAAAGATTAAAATGAAGCAGTGGGCACATGTATAAGAATGTTCAGGAGTGTATATTAGTGCGTCTGTTCGTGCATCATGTGCCAGGGTGAGCGTGTGTGTGTGTGTGTGTGTGTGCGTAGGTCATGTGTGCACGTGTGTGATCTCTAAAGATCAGAAGGGGGCAGTCAGTGGTGCACTAGGGATCTGAGCGCAGAGAGACTAGTCTCCATAGCAACCTTTCTGAGCCATGTCTCCTGCAGAATGCCTGGGGTGAGCTTGGGGGCACATGGCATGTGTGTGTGTGTGTGTGTGTGAAGTCAATTCCATCTGACAGCTCCTATCGGTATTAATAACAGAACACACATCCATAGATCTGTTCTCTGTCCTGTTGACCCTCTTCAGCAACACAATCCAATACAACTACTTATTAGCTTACTGTCTCATGCAATAGTTCAGGCACCACTGATCAAATTACTTCTTCCATCCACCCACCAACACTTTGCAAATACAGAGAGTGTGTGTGTGCTTATGTTGTGCACTCTGGTTTGGTCACCCGAGGCGGGGCTCGAACCGGGGATCTCAGGTACAGGAGCCTAGAAGCTTACTCAGGGGAGAAGTGATGGAAAATAGAACAAAGGACTACAAGCTGGAGCTCAAAGTGCGTTATAGGACAGCAAAAGAAAGGAATCCACAACAAGTAGCGAGTTTAACTGCTATTATTATAAATAACAATGTGATATTAGAAGATAACCATTGCTATGTTGTAAGACCCTGTAATCATCACATTCATTCCTTCATTCCTTCATTAAAATATTGAATTTATTAATGATTTGCTTCTTAAAGACCAAACTCAAGGTAAGGGCCATCCATGTTGCCCTTTGTGACGTAAAGTCTGGTCTAAATCCTTATTAGCTCTTTCATAGTTATATAGTGTTATTATAGTGGTATTTTATCCACCCTCTGTATAGGTGCGGTTGTGACTCACATCGGTTTGGAGGCTTCTGCCTGGTCAGTCTGGAGCTTTTGGCCTCCCTCCACCTCCATAGTGCAGTAGACGATGCGGTTGGGTGCGAGAGACTTCAGACCCTGGACCTCCATAATCACAACCTGCAACCCAAAGTGGAGAACAGAATGTTCTGAGTGACGCTAAGAGAGAAACGCTCAGCAAAGCACAAAGACTTGATTGATGAAAATGTAGTGGTAACCCAGACCAGAAGGTCGAGGGTTCAAACCTCAACTGTTCAGCGTACCTGTAAGTTTCTCTGGATAAGCGTGCCACGGAAGGTTTTTATGACATACCTTAAAGTCCAATTGAAAAACAAATTTAAATGGTTTACTGTAAACTTAAATTCTGGGTCAATCTTAATTCCATGTTCTCTTAGGTAATACTAATAATAAGTAATAATAAAAAGTCCATGTTTTTTCCCTATAATAGGTAAATCACCCATCATTTTGGAGATAATTTAATTGCATGCACTGCTGAGGGAATAAAACTGCCAAAAAAAGGAAACTTCTCAGTATTTATATAATTCATAATAGTAATTTCATGTTCTCTTAAAAGAAAATCCCACTTTAGGTAAACAGTGGGCGATTTTTTTAGTTTTTAAACCCACACAGACGTAGGGAGGACATGCACACCCCACACAGACGGAGTGCAAAGACGGGATCATACCAGGGATCTTACGCCACTGTGCCACCCCCGCAAATGCTCTACAGAGCCACAAATGAACCACAATGTGCTACTGATGTCCGAAACAAGGCTTTGAGATCTGTAATATTTAATGCAAATGGCTTTTCTCGAAAATCCTCCATCTATTGAATGAAAAGTGACAGGTGCAGCACAAGCATTGACATTTCATCATGTAAGTGATTATGGCAGCATTTATTACAAAAACCATTATCCTGGAATGTCAAGGTTTAAAAGCCTGGGCACAAATTGCTGGGATGAAGAGGATTCAATAATGGATCAAGATTTTCAAAAAGCAACAAATATCAGCTACAATCCATGTATATTAATCAGCCTCTCTCTCTCTCTCTCTCTCACACACACACTACTGATTAGCAGGAGCTGCTTTAATACAAGCATCAGTAACATTATTCTGATACACTTGGCAAATGATGTAAAAACACATTAGATCCTCATATCTCTCTCTCTCTCTCTCTCTCTCTCTCTCTCTCTCTCTCTCTCTCTCTCTCACACACACACACACACACACACACACACACACACACACACACCACACTCATTCAGGTCTAGTCAAGTGAATCATTCTCGGCTAAACTCAATTCGGCAACGGTGAAAGGGATACAGCACAGATGCTACATACCATATTGTGTTTGCTTATTAATCATTGAAATATTATTGCATATATAATAATAATGTTATGTTCCAGGTGAAGTTAAGCTACTGTGAGAACTTTAGTGTCTTTTGAAGCTACCGAGGATGAGCCGCCCGATGCAGTAGTACATCATTTGTGTGAGATAAATAAATATTTATATAGTCAGCTCCTGTGGTTCAGAGGAAAGAGCCTGCTGCTACTGCTGGGTTCACACCCCAGGATGGGCAGGCCATGTGAAGGTCGGATGGTGTGTTTGGAGAACCCTGCGATGGACCGGCACCCTGTCCAGAGTGTATCTTTGCCTGTGCCCAGAGAATTTCAGGATAGGCCCCAGACTGTCCAGGCTTCTCAACACTCCAGCCCACCAGCGCAGTGGCCCATTGGTGCGCCACAAAGGCACTGCCCCTGCCCGATCTGCAATGGAATGGCTGGAGCGTCACGGAGGTAACAGTGACCCCTGCCAGCCCTGCAATAGACTTGTGTCCCATACAAGTTAAATACCCACTTCTAGGGACAAGTTCCAGACCTGATACAGTACTGTAAAAGTGCTTCAAAAGTCTCAGGCCACCATTAGATCAGATATACCATTGTTTTAGCAATGGTATAATGACTATATATAATTATGTGTCTGTTTCTTATTAGAATTAGAAAATACAGGACATTTGCATTCAGTGTTATGCTGAAAAGCTTCAGAAAAAACTGCTTCTATAGGCTACAGTGGCAAGTAAGCTTATTTATTGTGACCTTCCCTTACACTTGAGCGATAGCAGCTTGATTGGGATGCCAAGTTGACCCTACAGTCTGAAGAAGCTTGATCAGGAATGCTTTTTGGAAGCAGCCAAGAAGGCGCGTATTAACAAATCTAATGGAGGTCTAAGACTTTTGCACAGTCCTGTATCGGGGTCACGGTGAGGTTTGGATGCCGGAATTCACAGGGAACAGGCAAAAATTACCACCAGAAACAACATTGCCTCTGATTCTTCAAATGCTACAGAGACACGATTGGACAGTTAGGGTTGATGCATATGGAACGAGTTGTAGAAAAGTTTTAATAATCAGAAAATCCACGTTGGGAGAAAGAGGAGAAGAAGAACCAAAACTACTAACTAGGTGAACTAGGCATGAATAAAGGTGGATGAATGGTACCTCTAGACTAAAAGACAGGACCACATCTGACTTAGACAGCTGGTTCTCGTCTTCCTGACCCATGTCGATGATGGAGGTGTTGTGTCCTCTCTTCAGCTTCTGCAGTTTGAAATCTCCTCCCTTTGATACGGGCATGCTCTCCAGATTGGCCATTAGCAAGTTCACTGATGACTTCAGCTCCTCGATGTACATGGCCTCCATGTCCTTTGACACAAACTTAGGAAACTTACCAGCCTGGAGGTCATGGAAAGAGAAGATGAAAAGTTATAGAGAGTGGAATTGAATTCAGGAAGGATTCTGCCTGTTTAAAGTGAGTGACTAAAATGGACGATCACTAAATGTCAGTAAATGTCTTCACAATTGCATTCATTTGGAGTGGTGCCAAGGCCGACTGGCTCTAGATCAGCAAATCAGCATATGGAGGTAAGATGTGTGTTAGTTAAAGGAGGCTGTCACTGACTGAGACTTTAAACTGAATCTTTCTCATTTAGCATGCACATGATCGTGATTCAGTTCTCTCTTGGTCAGTGGATGAGTGTTTGGATCAATGAACCTCTTGGGTATAAACAAGATTCGGGTCCCTCTTGTGTGGTGAGTCATCTTCAGTGACAGCTCCTCTCTCATTCAGTGGGTCGGTGGTTAAATCAGTGAGTCATTTGGTCATGACTGAGATTCGCTACTCTATTGCTCGGCAGGTCAGTGTATGAATCAGTGAGTCATTTGGTCATGGGTAAGATTTGCTTCACTCTTATTCTGCAGGTTAAAAATTGAAGCAACAAATCCTACAGTCATGACTGCGATTCACTCCTTTCTCTTTCAGCAGGTCACTGTTTAAATCGGCAAACCTTTCAGTCATAATCAGGTCCGGTCATGACAAAGATTGGTTTCTCTTTTGTTTTCTTTTCTCTTTTGGTTTCACTTAATGAGTGCAGGCAGTAAACGCTCTCTAAGGATTCTCTAATTTAATGACTTTATTGGATCTGAGGAGGAGATTTCCAGCATCTCATACCAGCAACCATAATCTGTGTTAACTTGTAGACTTGTATTATGCTCATACTATGTTTTCTGAACATACAACTGAACAAAAGTGAATGAATCATTTGAACTCAAATGCTAATTTTCACCTCTATAGATTAATCGTTAAATAATCCTTCCAGTTAATAAGATACTTTAGTTTCAGACTTGTAAAACGGAACCAGCTAAAGCTGTTATGTAACACAGTCAGTGCCTTTAATGACAGCAAACAATAATTGAGTGTGATTCCAAAGGATTCCCATGATGCCTCTACTGTATATGTCTAATCATTTACAGAAGGAAAAATCTCAGTCCTGCTAGTATCAAACTCTGATGTCCATACAGTAACTGGCCATGTCCTGATTACAGTCTTCTGTAAGTTTGCGTCCAGTGTTTACATATAGTAGGTGCTCTTTTGTAGGAATCTGCAGTGCTGCCTTCTAAAAAAACAAAACTCACTTTCCTTCCTTCATGTGTCATGTTTTTGTTTTGGTCTTGTGTACAACTGTAACCAGGCAGAACCCGCTCAACCTGGCAAATGGGCTCTTGCTTAGAGCAGATTCCCACTGTGTGCCATGTCACAGTTGGTAGCTGCACTTACTTTCGCTATCTGATCAGCCATCTGAAGTCGCCCATCCAGCTCTCGTCTGATCTGTGCAGCCTGTTCATCTGGGTTGTCCAACTAAATGTGAGAACAGAAATGTGAGAACATTCAGTCTGGGACTGGGTGAGGCCGACTTTAGATTGTGAACAATTACGATCTGCCTTGATGAACCATGATGCTCTGTTAACATCCATCCGATCAACGTCTGTTCGCTTTACGGTCTTAAGAACTATAACAGCAAATAAAAATCGGTCTTATATATATTTAATTCATGTCTGAATAACAGAAAACTAGTACGAGCGAACCCTTGTGACACCTAGTGACTGAACAAAGACAAACAAGATTTTAATGTTCCTTTCGTTTTCAAAAGTGTTTGTATTTGAATTAGTATTCTTGTTTAAAATAAGACAGTGTGCAAAGTATCTAAACTAATGTGTGTCTTGCGTACCTGCAGTCACGTTCTTGCTTGTTCGTATTTGACACTAAAAAGGTGTCTCTTCAAAAGTACTCAGCCAAATGAGTAGACAATATGAACTTTAACAGACATAATTTATTACAGAACGTTAATTAAACGCACAAAAAACAACAGTGACCATTTTAAGGCATAGTACATATCTTTACATACTTTAATTAGAGACAGCATGCACAAGCTCTTATCTCATGTGCCAGGCATGTTGTCAAAACACGTAATTATGCCGTAACAGAATCTGAATGTCTGAAACCGTTTACAGTTCTGTTTCCTAGATGAACAGCATTCATTTTGGCAGCCCCGGTTCTAATGGGAGTTCAGATAGCGAGGTTCAAATGTATTTCAACACAATACAAAAATACTACTGGATCTGAAAGGGACCCAAAACTTAGCAAATGTTCTCTTTGTATTTACAATGTGTTTGCCATATTTGCAGAAATGTTACAAGTTTTTTTCCCTGATCATTTGTCCCAAATAACGTCCTTTCATTATTTCAGGCCAACAAAACATAATTCGACCACTAATGCCAAATCCATTAGACGTAAAAATAGCATTCATATTCATGTGTGTGTATTACTGCACGATAAGATCCCTTTTCTTAAATCAGTGGTCTGGTGAGGCTAGCCAGTCAGCATTGCGTTCGGTTGGCCAGCCATCTGCACGTGCCCAGTGTTCAACATGCCAAACACCTACTGTCTGCCCCGAGAGTGCCCACATACACGTGAAACACAGACACAATCCCTAATGCAACAAAGCACACACTTCTCCACTTGGACGGCACACATTCTTTAACTCCCTCAAAAACACAAACACACGAGCAGGATGCCAACATGTGGGTGTGTGTAAAAGCTATTTCACAGTTTTACCGATGACAAATTCTAGAGCACGTTTGCGTTCTAAGGCTCACACAATAGAAAGAGGTAAATTCACACTCACAGATTACATATTTTTCACATACTGCACGATGTCGCGGTGTTACTCAGGTTCTGCCTATGAATGATGCCAACTGAACCTTGCTATTCAGAAACAAATCACGAGAAGAACACGGTTTTCTGAATAATGCGCAGGCTTACTATAAGCCATGAATGTGCACTGAGATCAGTGTCTGTATTGGTTTGTGTAGCTTGTGCCAGGGCGTGAAAGGTACAGTTACAGCTTTAATACAAGGGAAGAGCCTGGGATGGTTAGGAAAAGACTGGGGATTGCTATGAGAAAGGTACAGATTTACCAGAGTAGCTGTATTATTGAAGGTTTGGGGTTTGCTAAAAGAAAGGTAGAGATCACAGGTCTACAACTGCCTTGTGAGCATTTTCTAAAAGAAAAGTACAGTTACAGGTTTCATAGGAGATGGATCAAGGCTTGCTAGGAGAAGATTCTGTGGTATAAGATGAGACTGGAGGGTTTCTAGGACTTGGATACAGCTTATTCAGGGAAAACTGGCTTTACAGAAGATAAAGAAGACATTTTTATTCCAGAAACTAAAACAGACAAATGTTTTCCTTTCCCTTACTGAGGTTAGGTTTGGGGTTAGGTATACTATTACTTAGCTAGTTTGTGTTTTTGACTTCTTAACACCATATCAGTCCCAGCGCTTTATTCATGGCAGGAATGATGATGGCTACTAAAAGAACAATGGGGGGTTACGAGGCTAGATAAACTCTCTTAGGCCTGCTGCTCGTAGGAATTTTATGAGCCCCATTTTGGTTCGGCTCTGGTTTGCTAGAAAAAGGAACAAGACAGTGTCAGGTTAATAGGGAATTTGGTTTGGTAATGGAGGAGTGAAGGTTTGAGAGTGGAAAAGCACAGAATTTGCATAAATTCACACATTTGCAAGCATTTGGAGTTGTCAGGTTAAAAGACTTAATCTTGTTAGTAAAGGGTCTGGATTTGATAGGGAAATAGAAGGGTGCTTCCTTGCTAGAGGAAAGGTCTTTGTTTACAAGGAGTAGGGTGCAGGTTCAACAGTGGCCCTTGGCTGTGTTTCCACATCTTGTTACTTGGCACAAGTGCCTGTTTGGCTGCTCGGTAGAATTTTGATGTGGAAATCTTTCTCCGACTGCCAGACTGACTGCTCTTTCAGCGGAAGATATTATCTTAAACAGTCAGCAAAGCCTCTAAACTCAAATCCAAAAGGTTTAGCGCCATTGCCAAGGCTGTAGTCAGAGGTGACCGACCTTTCTCATAAAGATTTTTTCCGACTGGTTCCGATGTAAAACATCTGGCTCCTATGATCACGCTGAATACTAAAAATCTTAGCAAAACAGACGTAAAACCTAGTAGAACAAAAATGTGACGCGTTTACCAGTGTCAAATAGGACGTAAAGAAAGAGCTGCGAGTCTCATGACACAGAAATTCTCCAGTCGTTATCCTGCTGCAACTGCGCGAACAGAAAAAGCCATCACCCTGCGCTAATCAGATTTCATGACAGCAAGGCACATCATAATTAGATTAGTTCAATCCGTATGATCACAGCTGGTCAGACCAGAGCTAGTGCCTGTGCAGGGTGTATGACCACTGTTATCCCTGCCGTACCAGCCATGGAACAGCAACTCCGTGTAACCACCTGCTTAAGCTCCAATCAGCAATGACTGGGTCATACTGACAGCCAGGGTGCTCTGGCCTGCCTTGTAGCGATAGTTGCTATAGTTGCATTTTTAGTTGTGCCCAAGGAGGTTGTGACCCTTTTTGAGTCTTGGACCTCCAAATGTTTCCTCCTCATCATATTTTGGAGAGTCTTTCCTCCTTGCCACCATCCAGTGGCATCATCAGGCCCACTTTACTTTGATGCATGTCTCCTCCTTCAGACATACCCAGTGGTGACACCCGACCTCACCAGGCTGTACCACTGTGACACAAACCCAGGTCTCCGTTATGGACTAGCATATTAGACCACTGTGCCACTCAAGCTCTGTACCAGAAGGTTTTGAATTAAAACCTGCCTGCGTCTGCCAAGACACTAGAACTGGGTCATGGTAGGATCTTCCAAAAGGATAATGACCCAAAAGATAGATCTAAACCCACAAACAATGTTTCAGTGACCACAGAATTGGGACTGTGGTTTTGGGGAGAGACGATTTCAACAAACGGCACCGAGTTTAATCAGTGTTCATCGACCTGAGCTGCAAAAGCAGAGGAGAATAATCTTTCGATCTCTCCGAATAAAATGAGATGGCTGAGCTAAACAAGAGGTGTGATAGCCCTTGGGACCTGGGGCCAATCGATGACTAATATAAGATTTCTAATAAGACATGAGCTGCTGTGAAAGAAGCAGGGCTGCCGAGGAACATGATTTTCCGGATATTCTCGTTCTTGTTGTTGTCTTTTCATACCAATAATAAACAGGAAGATTAGTGAAAGGGGAAGAGAAGGAAAACAGGAAAGCAACAGCGCAAAATAACAGAAACTAATGCAGACGCAGCATAACACCAAAGGTCCTTCCACACAATATACGTCATCCTGTGATGTACTACTTGGAACCTGAAAATTTAGTTCCATCTGTACCCTGACTACGATCTAGAAATGAGATGAAAGCTGGATTTTGGTTCAGTAATCGGATTTCTCAGTGCATGTATACCAGTACCCTGATTTCTCAGTCTGCCCAGAGTGGCTAGCGGAAAAAACATGGTTGCCAGGTCCAGTTATTCTTAGAGATTTGCTCCTTTTGGGCTTATTTACATTGACCTGGTGTGGGATTCCGTGGCGGGATCTGGCAACCCTGGAATTAAACGCATTTTACTTCAACACTTTGTGGATACTCTGAAATGCAGTATATGTTCGGGGAAAATGAAGAATTCAATTATTTAACATTAAAGTTTGAAGTTACATCACATATTTCTGTGAGATTACTGGCTGGTTGCAAAGTACAAATCCGATTATTGCCCGAGTCATGTAAACCCAGAGGTTCCCCATTATCTGATTACTCAAGTGCAGCTATACTCCTTGATCGGATTACTGATAAAATCATATTTTCTGCAGTTATCGGATTATTAAGTGCATGTTAACACACACAAACTCAAGATTTGACCTGGAATTACTTGCTAGAAACTCAAGACTGCTTGGACTTGCATCGCATGGAGTCAAGACTTGACTTGGGCTGACATGCTAGAGACTCTCAACTTGGACTCACACGTCACACTTGACTCAGACTTGCAAGAAGCGACTTGTGAACATCTCTGGTAAACTCTTTCTCAATCAGTCACATGAGTTCAGCTCCAGAGAAAGATGAGCTGCAATGAGGAGTGCTAATAAAATTCTGAATGCTTTGTCATCTGCTGCCTTTTAACGATCATTTAGCAACATAATTAGCGCAGATAGTGTGAGTGTTTGGGAATACATCGAAGAGTGTGAACATACACCAGCTTGAGTAAAGCCAGCAGTTTCCTCTGAACCAAATCGTACTGACACAGACAGAGCAGGACTGGCGACGGTATCTGCTCCACCACCCTGAGTAATTCTCCTGTGCTGCAAGACGTCTATTTTACTTAGCTATGAGACAGAGCTTGGGCCTGGTAATGCAATCATCTCTCATACAGCAAATATAGCTCCACATGTGTACACATCCACACCGGGAGACCTGACTGATGCAGAGCATAAATACAGAAACCATCCTTATGTAAGGACATACTAGCTTCTACAGCATAGACTGTATATATAGAATATACACACAGTTCACACAACCTGTCTTAATATCTTTGTGGGGACCACCCACTGACATAATGATTACTGTAGCTTAGTAATGCCCACCCACACCTATGTCTAAACGTTTGCCTATTTTCCGTTTTCCAGATGAATGTTGCCATTTTGGTTGAATAATAACAATAAAACCAAAATTCCCCGTCGGAAAATCTTTCTATCTTTGTCAGGACATTTGGTTCTCACAATGATCCGTAAGCTTGCCAACACACACAGCTCTGGAATTTCGTTGTGAGCTTTCCAACTAATTATAGACGATTTTGGCACTGTACAAGCTCCAGCACTTGCCAGTCCTGTTCCATGAGCTTGTGTAACTAAGCTATTTTAGTTACACAACATAAGTATAACTTAGTTATTTATTATAGCTGAAATGTATGATACTATTATTTTTTGAATACACTGTGCAAAACCGAGCATAACTAGGCTTTAAAGACTAGAATGGAGTCTTGGTGTGCTCTGTGTGTGTGTTTGGTGTATAAACTGTTGTAACGCCGAATTGATTGTTGTAAGCAGACAGCTTTGGAAGGAAATGAGTAGGAGGAAAAGAAAGAGGCTCAAACAGAGGTTCAAAAAGGAACAGGTTAGGAGATAGGGGGCTGACAGAGGCCGTGACTGGGAAAGAGAAAGTTTGGGAGAGACACTGGTTAAGTAAGAGAGATGGGAGAGAGATCTGTAAATAGGGCTGTTCAGACAAATGTTGGGTGAGAGCAGTGCAGGGCGGTATGGCCAAAATTTTGTCATGGATTTTTAAAGATTCTATCAGTTTCACAACTTATTCTAAGCTGAACCTTACAGTCCCTACCACTGTACAACCAGTGATTTAATGTCACAAAGTACTAACACTCTACTTCATTACAGTACTTAAGTGTTTTTTGGAGTATCTGTACTTTACTGGAGTTTTAAAAATTCTGTCATCCTTCACTTTTTCTCCGCTACATTTCCTGAATAAAATGCATATTCTGATACATTCGACCCAAGCGTCTTCGTACATGGTTACTACAAAAATATCTAAAGAACTTTAAGCTAAAGCCACAACATTAATGCTATTTATCAGCATTAACATTAAGCCTGTTCAGATAACATTTCTGATGTTTTTCTCTAAGTGTGAGGTACCAATGTTTGAGGTAGTTTAGGCTTAAAAGAATAAAATTCATACTTCTTAAAAAATCCTGGCTGCTTGCTTTTTAATAAACCACATATACTTGTACTGTTACTTTCGATACTTAAGTACATTCATTATTAGAAAATGAAACTTAAAACTTAAGTACAGTAAATAGCAGATACTATTTTTAGGTACCAGTTCCGGCTCCACTCACGCTGTCCTTCCGTCATCAGTTCCAGTCCTCATATCGTTACTCAGATCATATCAGAGGGCAAAACCCCCCTACCCTCCTCCAGCTGACTAAGGATGCCGTGCCAACAAAACCAGAGGGCACAAGAACCTACGGTGACTCTGTTGTACTGGACTAAATAATGCCGATACACATATTCTCGATGTTATTATATGCAATATTTACAGACTTTACATTATTATATTATATTTTATCTGTTTTCTTTAAATATAATTTTTATATTTAGCTTTTGTTTAAGTTAACTCTCACAATAAACTTTTTATTTAGGTAACTTAGTTTATAGGCTGCCCAATGGGAGCAGGTCCCTTTTTGAGTCTTGGTCCTTCCAAGGTTTCTTCCTTATAATGTTTAGGGAGTTTTTCCTTGCCACTGTTGCCCTAGGCTTGCTCAGTTAGGGTTTTGGGCCTAGATAGTTATAAAGATAGTCACAACAAAGCATTTGAGGTAATGCTCTATTGTAAAAAGTGCTATAGAAATCAATTTGACTTGGCGTGACTTGTATTTGCCACTGTCTGAAGGTCTACACTGTATTTTTTCTTCTATTTGCTGCTATTTTGGGGTATATTCCTCTTTAATGTTTCCTTTCCTTATATATTTTGGTTAAATATGTGATTATTTTATTACTAACTTTCCTCTGTCATTTCTTTGGCAGTACTATAACCACTGTAACGGCTATGCCAGAGACGAGGGTTGTGAGAGAGAGATAAAGAGGTTGAGATTAGACAGATTGTGAGTGTAATGTATGCACAGAATCAGCTGATCCAAAAAAGAATAAAAGGCCTACATGTTTATGGTCTCCATGACGACCACACTGGGGCAGACAAAGGGCGCTGGGATACGTCCTAATGGGCCTAACCAGCACACCGCTGATTTATCTCTCTCTCACACACACACACACACACACACACACACGTTCACACAACAAAACATGAAATCAATTACTAAACCCACATGCGTCACAAGCTTCTAAAACATTTCGAATGCCCAACACTGTCTCAGGTAAACGCCGGTGTGTCATGATGCCATCGCAGCTGTTCAGTGACGCATGAACCCCAATATGGGAATAGTCAATAAAAAGAACTTCTGGAGCTACAATGAATCTCAAATTCATAGAAAATCAGAAGAGAAATGAAATAACATTTGTACAAATTTGTACAACAATGTCCTTTTCGGTTCATGTACTTTTTCTTCTGCATTTCAGCAAAGTAAATAAATCAATCAATAACAATTTTTTGTGATGATAAAATCCCTATGTGGTTCCACTATATTCAAAACCTTGCTTACTTCCAGCGATATCATATATAGTGTGATATAATATTCCGGGCTTTGTCTCTCTAACAGACGGGGTCCGCTCACCACATGTCACGGCTGTACAACATAAAATCAACAACCATTACATCATAACCACTAGTAAAACTAACAAGGACCACAGGTGACCTGGCGGCAATTCCCCAGCCCAGTAACGTGGTGACCTGGGAAAGAGTCCCGGTGGCGAGGTCTCGCACAGACACAGACTCCATATCTGAGGGAGGGTAGATCAGATAGAGGATCATTCACTGGTGCTGCAACACCTACCTCTTCCGAGTGAAGAACTCTCACGTTGGGATGGTATGGAACATGCAAAATAAAAAAGCAAACAAACACAACTAAACTAAACTGAAGAACAGTGTAGTGTTAAATTTACACTGACTTTTATTGCATTGCAGAGAGCATGAATCCAAGATATTTCGTGTTTTGTCTGGTCAACTTCATTTCGTTTGCTAATAATCATCCATTCCTGAGTTTCAGCCTTCCAACACATTCCAAAAAAAGGTGGGACAGGGGCAATTTAGGACTAGCAATGAGGTAAAACAAAAAGACATTAACGCAGAAGAGTACCCTGAGATTTCAGAGCAACATAAGCAGCCTTCAAGACGACATCTTTTCCAGGGACGTCCGTGCATTTTTCAGCAAGACCAATCAGAAAATTAGGACTTCAGTCATTTTCTCACATATTTGTTGACAAACTGGAGCTCCTCTGCCCATCTTTGCTCCTCAAAGTCTCAGCCTTGCTGCTTTGGATACTGCTGTTGCTTCATTTGAAATTTAAATCCTTAATCATTGTTGCATATCATTTAAAACAGGACATTTACATAATTCATCCTGGAATGTTGTTTAGTTTGAATTTATGTCATAATGAACCTCAACTTCAGCGTAACCTGGCATGACTTAGAGCCTCATCCAAACCTTCCTGCTGAGACGGGGTGTGTGCTGTCAGTGTATAAGCGATATCATACATCAGAAGTAGCACACACTCTTCAGTCTTACTCAAATACACCCATGTGAGGTCAATATCCTCAGCAAATGGGCAAAATCGAATTGCAAGCTGTAACGCAGACATCATTACTGGACAGAAGACATTCATCAGAGCTAAAGGAGAGATACAGGGCGAGAGAGAGAGGGAGAGCTCCTCACAGAGCCTTTTGAATAGATGCTACAGCTCGTGTGTGTTGTGAAGAATGTCTGTTACATCAGGGCAGCTTTGAGGTCTGCAGGTCACAGCAGGGGTTGCCATTAAAGGTCCCGTTACTCTAGGGTGCAGCTTTCAAAACACAAAGCACAAATAAGGCCATACACACACATGCACATGCTCTGTAATGATGTCTGCGTGATCAAAGCAGCAGAACTGCGTTTCTTTATGTAAGGTAAGATAAAATGTTTCTGATCTCAAATCATGTCATGGAATAGAAACAAGCCCTAAAAACATCATGCATGGAGAAAAGGTGGTAGCTGAGACACAAGCCAGCAAGCTCTAATGACTGTAAAACACTAGAACGAATGTAATGGTACATGGGAAACATCAAAAATAGCTTCTCATCTCCATTTAAACAGGCTGAAGGACTGATTATAAGATTGAAGACTTACGTGGTAAAAACTTTTTAAAAATGATTCTCTTGACATATCACTGCAGCCCAATTAATGATAATCTATTCAAAGTAAAAAGGGAGCTGTAAAACCAATACCCGAGGGAACACATCAGCAGGGAATGTCTCTAAATGAATAACCATACTGCTCTTACGCCCTGACATGACTAATGAGAAAATCTATTTGGTCCAAAACAAGGATAGTAAACAGAAACCAGACCCACGACTGTATAATCACTATTTAAATCCCTACAGAGTGAATACCACATGTTATTGAAAACAGACATGTGCTTAATTCCTAATTAACATAATACATAATTAAACAATTTTACTATGAGCGCTGATCTCATAAGCAGAGGAGTTGCTCGTTCTGTTTGGATTAGTCGGGGTGAGATGAATCACCCCGGGGTGAGAAAGTGTTCGGCCACTTTCTGTTTCTGCTTTAATTACCTGTCATTCAGCTGCTGCTCTCGGCTCATGTCCTAACACACCCTCAGGAAACAACCGCTATATTAGATAAACTTCCTCCATCGGGAAGTCGCCCACCGAAAGCTGGTTAGCATGTGGGGCTAAAAAGAACAATATAGCATTCTCACATAATATAGTGAGACTGATGTTGAGACAGAAGTGAAGAAAAGTGCTGTGGAAAGAAACAGGAGCTTCACTGCTAAGGAGCTAACAGTTTGACAATTTGTAGTGTACACAAAACTGTGCTACGGATCAAGCAAAGGTATTTTAGCTGCTGAGAAAGGAGTGCATACTGGAATGTGCACCACTTGCTACTACTGAAATTTCTATGCCTGCTAAGGATGTGTTCCATTTAAACAGAAAACAACAGACATTAAAACACTGCATTCAATATGAAGATGCAAAAGTATTCAGTCGAATAAATCGTACAGTTTGTGCAGAGGGTTACAGCTGTACTCAGTGTACTATAATACTGTAATAGTACATCTGTGTGTGTGTGTGTGTGTGTGTGTGTGTGTGTGTGTGTGTGTGTGTGTGTGTGTTAAAGCTGGCTGGTTCTGGTGTTCATCCGGCTCTCAGTCCGCCTCTCCCCAGTTGCTATGGTGACTGAATTATTATCACCCAAATAGGGGAACTGGGCTTTATTCGTGGACTAATTGAGAAACGATCACATGTACGGCACTTGCGCGCATCACGCCGCTCCCAGCCAATAGGGAAGCAGACTGGGAGTGCATACTGATGAATGGACACACGCTATGCCTTGTATATTTAACCTGGCATGGCTATTTAAGGACTCTCAGCAACGTGGACGTTTGATTGACCGATTCAACTGGCCCTTTTGATACAAGGTGAGACCTGGACCTGTCATTTCATTGGAATTGCGTGTAATTGAGTAAATTCAGTTCCCACTTAGGAAAAAAATGCACTTTATTAGTGACACCTCTGTACAAATGTCCAGTCAATCCAGTACAATGACTAAAATAATGCAGATAGAGGCTAGCAGCTTCAGGTAATCTTCACCTCAAACATCGGAATGGAAAAAAAAGATCTCAACGATTTTGAGCGTGGCATGAATGTTGATGATACATTTAGCTGGTTTGAGTGTTTCTATACATGCTGATCTCCTGGGATTTTGACGCACTGGAGTCTCTAGAATTTACTCACAAAGGTGATACAAAAAACACACAATAAGTGGATGGAAACAACCTGTTGTTGGGTCGGAATTTGGAACCAGCAGTATCCATGGGTCCAACCTGCCTTGTACAAACAGTCCAGGATGGTGGCGGTGGTGTAACGGTGTGGTGTGTTTTCTTGGCACACATTTGGTCTGTTAACACCAGTCAATCATCGCTTGATTCCCACAAACTGTTTGAGTATAGTTGCTCCATCCCTTCATGGCCACAACTTACCCGTCGTTCAATGGTTACTTCTTCGGGTAAGGAAAATTGGCACCTGAAAAATCTGGAGGAACTGCATGCCACAAATTTTTGAGAGCAATGTGAGGCCTTACCCAGCGTTAGCAGAGCGTTGCCAGATAAAGACAGTAAGTGTCAAATAAAGTCCTGTAGACAGTTATTCCCTGAATATGTATCTTTAACATAAGTCTTTTTAGGTGGATTGAGACCTCCCTTTGTATCTCTACCCTGTCATTTCTCCATGTATTATTTTCATTCACACTTTCTTCCCACTCTTATCATCTGCTGCCAGTGCTCACACACCAAACCGGCATGCAGATGCCCCCATCTCTGATTCATTGTAACTAAATTTGCTGAACACCATGCTCTAAAATATACTATATTGCAAAAATACAGCAAAAACCAGTAGGTAAAACCAGTGGGTGTTATAATACAATGTGCCTCGGCACAACACACAGCTGCTCCTCACTGGCCTGGTGTTGCTTTTATTCCTGGTAACACCCTAGAGCCAGCTCATTCTCTGCAAATTCTCTAGAAAGGCTTCTAGCCGCAGAAACATAAGGTCAATGTAATGTCTTTAAAAGTCATTACAAGGACCTCAGTGTTGCTCTAGAATTGATCTGATTACATTCTGAGCTCCGATTTCACTCTCGGTTTGTGAAATGAAGTTTGACCTGAGACCAAATGTAATTCTATCTCACCTTTAAATCAGAACAGGTTTCAAGGCTATACTTCATTCCACAAACTGAGTGAGCAGGATGACGTTGCGCAGCTTCTTCAATTCCAGAGAAGTCAATAATGTTAAAAATCTGTTAATTGCATCACGTGCCCAGTACTGCCATTTAACTGCTGTGCTTCCTTAGAAGTTGCACTGCTTGTTGCTGTAAACATAAATGTCTTGAGACCTCCTCTAGAAACCACTACTCGTTGTTTATTATTTACATACAGGTAGGTCCAAAATCTACTTCAGGGTGCCAGATCAAACCTCTTTCCTTTGTAGATTAAGTATTGAGTTCAGACCCTTGGTCACATTCTTACAGATGATCCACATTAAGACATATGCTGCCTGTGAAAGGCAAGCATTTACACTGTAAATAAACCCATAAATAAACTGGATACTTTCGTCACTAACGAGCTGCACCTCCAGCTTTACACTGTCTACATCCTGGAAGCAGCAGCTCGCGTCTCAGATGACTCACCTGGCAGGCATTGTAGAGCAGCTGATGCTCGAACTTCTTGATACCGAGGATCTGCTGGAACATTTCGTACAGCTGGTCCTTGCTGAGGATGAGCTCAGAGGCGGCGCTGGCCGTCATCCGCTGCTGTTGCTTGCGCGGATCCTCCTCGCCCCGGTAGATGGTGTCGAACTTGGCCATCCAGGAGCTCAGCACAGTCTCCTTGCTTAGGCCGTCGATCTCGGGCAGGCTGCGCACCCGCTTCTCGATGTGCTTCTTGAAGACTTCGCGCAAGTCGTTGGCTGAGAAGCCGCCGCTCTGGACCATGCGGGACACGCGGTCACTCTTCAGGAACACCTGATGACGGGGGAGGTTTTATGGTAAAGCTACACATAATCAGAAGCATTAGGGTTTAGCGATCGGCAGGGATGCTCCTAGCCATTCATGGTTGTGGATAAAATTATGGATTAAAAAAACTCTTTATGGATAAAAGATAAACTCACAATGGCTCTGCAGTAGATCTCAACATCATTTGTACAGATATAAACACTACCAACCCACTTACAGCGGTCAGAGAGCAAAGTCAGCAACAATATCTCTTCTCACACAAGGTCAGGGTCCTAAGAATGTTATTCAATTACAAAGAATTGAATAACAATCACACAGTTGGTTCAATTTGAAGGAGCATAACTTCACTTAGCAGGTGAAATCACAGGGCAAAGAATTTGAATAGCTGATGCCTGTGTTATGTCTTGTTACGTTGAAATGAAAATAAAATGCCTGTGAACTACAGAATAAACCGGGGGATTCTGAAGGTCTTTTGAATAGCAAGGTCTAATCCATAGGGTTATAAAGCAAAGCAGATGATTTACATTTAAAAGAGATTTTCGCTTCAAATGAGAGGTTACTTGTGAGCACCATCCTTACCACAGAACACAGGTTTTTGTTAAAAACATCACTCATGTCTAGCAGGGTAACTATTCCTTAGCTGTAACAGTAGCTGCAAGATATTAGTGTTTTAATAAGGCAATTTAATGTAAGTATAAAGTGTGATTAACAGATTTAACCCTAAAGTGCAAGTTACTCTGCACTGGATAAAAAATTAAAGAAGATACCTTTACTAGTGTAATGAATGTCTTTGCTTTAGTGGTTGAATATGTACATTTGGAAGGTTATACAATTATAATTGGCTAACTAAAACATATAGCTACAAATTATCCAGGAATTAGACAGGCAGACCTATAAATTCCCAAAGTATCATCGTGTTCTAAACAACCAAGTCTGGAATTCCAGCTTTCTGTATTGACATATCAATCAAATTGTTCTGCTTCAGGTAAGTTGTCAGTCGTGGGGCAATCGCACTAAAAGTCATTCCTTCGATGTTCAGTAAGATGATATGACAGAATTGGGTGATGTTTGAGGCATCCGTTTCCTTGGAGATTAATATTCTCTCTGCTCTTCGCCGAGCTTTTGGGATAATTCGTTTTTTTTCTACCTTCATTTGCTTCCACAAGACCTCAGGACATCTGGGGCCTTTTGACCCAGCCAAAATGAAACTCTGTTTGGTCCTGGAGCAGAAGTTGCCTTTGGCTTCCTGACAGCTGACTCATCATTCATTTGCTCCAAACCTTTCTATTCCATATTTATAGATCAGGTCATCTATTTTCTCCAGCTTCTACTCTGCTGTGCCCCGAAGTTGGGCCTGAAACTGGAAGCAGCAAATGAACCTGACATCATGTTCCACTGACTAGAAACTAAGTGCAATACCATTTTAAGCATATGATTTTCTGTTTGCTCTTGTTCTAGGTGGGTGTTCCAGGTGCCTGTACATGGTTATTGGCTTGTGTTTGGTAAACTTTATGAGACCAAACCATTACATCCAGAAATATGAGTATCAGCATCGAGTTTGTCCTCCCTTCGCTGCTACAATGACTCTTCCAAAATTACTTTTTCTAGATTTTGGAACATGCCTGTGAGGTTGGCCATTGGGATCATTGTTGGCAGCCATATCCTTCAATGCTGGCACAACGTTTCATATAAAAGTTGTCATACTGAGATTCCCTGAGGTGCTCAATACAGCCCATTCTACTGCCACTGTTTGGAGAAGCCAGGCTCGAATGCTTCATATTATGAAGCATATCCTCTTATCCTCCCACTAATAAATCCAATTGTGTCTGTGCAGCACCTCCCCAAACTGCAGGCACTGTCTAGACTTGAAGTCATGGCCTGCATGAGCCAATCATCTGAGTTTCTGGATCTTTTTGTATTAAAATGCAACATGCTTTTTGAAACCTCCTCACCTCATAGTAGCTCTGGACTGCATTGATAAAGGCCTCGTCTGCCACAATCTGCGT
The DNA here is from genome assembly GCA_025084515.1 of Ancistrus triradiatus. Taxonomy (NCBI): domain Eukaryota; kingdom Metazoa; phylum Chordata; class Actinopteri; order Siluriformes; family Loricariidae; genus Ancistrus; species Ancistrus triradiatus. Next base: position 893,166 of record JAJAGP010000067.1, on the reverse strand, counting down.
CTCGCCATTCAAGAAGGCCTGGAAACGATCCTTCCCTACTTGCAGCTGCTGCTTGCTGATCTGAAATAGAAAAGATGTTAAATCTATTAACAGACAAACGACAAAAGCGTGCAATAAAGCTGACTCACAGAGGCTTACTGTACTTGGTATGAGAATAACGCTGGAACATACAGATGTTTCACATATCCCGGCAGAATATGACTCAACAGGACTGTAACAGTTTATATTCTCTGCAGTAGAGTCCCTGGGTGGACAGGTGGAATGGTTCAATGCAGTTGGTAGGTCAAGTGACCTGAGAATCAGGACCTCAAACCACTAATTTGCTTCAGTCAAACTTACAGCTACAAGCTGTCTTATTAAAATACAATTCGATTAAATTGGCCTCAATGTTCACACAGTGAAAGCTGGACACTGACTAGTATTACACACTCATTTGTGTTTTGTGGAATGGTGTATAAGTCCCTTAAATTCTATATCCCAGTCACCCTAAGTACATTGACCTTATAATTTGTGATAGGAGTTCCCAAGCCCAGTGAAGTACTGAATGTTGTCCTATCTGAACCATCCAAACACAGGGAATTACCATGCTGAGTACCACTCATGCTGTTATTGCTAATAATGGAGTCAAGAAATTAGTCATTAAAGAGCTCTTGCTGCCCTCTGCCCCGGTCCTGATCCACCGCCTGGTCTGTTTGTAATAACAGTTTGAAAGGGCTAATAAGATCTAGGGCTATGTAGAGGGAAATGTCAAGTCTAAAGTCAGTTTTTGGATTTCCATATTTACACTAAAGAGATAGAAGACGAAATTATATATTAAATATAATGGACACTCATTGGCCATTTTATCAGTTCCACTTACCATATAAAAGCACAGACTTTGCTAGTCCCTTTACTCTGTGTTACTGTGGTAGCCCCATGGATAAGGTACCAAATCCCACCTCTGCCAAGCTGCCACTGTTGGGTCCTTGAGCAAGACCCTTAACCCACAATTGCTTGGATTGTAAGACTGTACCAACTGTAAGTTGCTCTGGATAAGGGCGTCTGCTAAATGCTGTAAATGTAAATGTATATGTACTATGTTCTCTGATGGTCAGGACCTCCAAACAGCGCAGTGGCGGGCTAGCAAATTGTCTCTACAGCTCCCGAGCACAGATAAACAAATAAACAGTACTCATATATGCTTCTGGATGACACTGAACTTTATAAGAAATAACTTCTTATCATGAGATGTATCAGTTAAAGAAATATGAGGACGTTCTGTATAATGCACGCCAGACAGCCTTCCAAATAAAGATGACTATGTTATTTTGACCTCACCTTCCTGTCCTGGGAGACATCACTAGACTTAGGCCACTATTTTCTCTCTCTCTCTGTAGCTGACTCACACTCGTGTGTAGCTGAACGCCGGCTGCTCTGGGCTGCGTTTTTACAAACTCTTTAAAGCGTAACGACGGTCATTAGACGCTAGAGCAAATTTGTCTCCGAGAAATCTGTCTACCGCTGAACGGCGGTCATTATGCTGCAAAGCAGTTGGGAAAGGCAGTCCACATTAGCGTGATAGATCAAGCTGTGGCTGAAAGAGAAAGTGATTATACTGTTCAGTTCTTACTCGTAAATTATGCAGTAATAATATAATAAGCCGCCTATATTTACACTATACGAAGAAGCAGAGGCAACAAAGAGGTGTTGCTGATCTAAGCCATGGAAGCGAATTATTTTAGGACACTTCTACAGATGTCACTCATTTCAGGGCGGTAGCATTAAGACAAATTCAAAGGAACATCAATACAGGACATTTGATTGGGAAAGAAGACAATACAATGGACAGTTCATTACAGGGTTGTGCAGGCAATGTTTAAGTTCCAAACGCAGCCAAGGGTTCACACCCAGGTCCGGAGGAACTGCTGTTTCCAGCAGGAGCCATAGGAGCTGGGTCCCAAGAGTAGGTCAGTGTAATGGTAAGCATTCAATAAATAACTTGATTTGTATCATTATTAACTGATTTCTTCAGTTAGTATCAACGGCAGTCTTAATATAAATAAGGAGTCTGGTCCTTATTTAATTCAGTGGCTGGTGTAGTGTGGGACGATGTTGAATTTTGATAATCCTTTGTGATGCACGGGGGGTAAACAATAAGCCTTTGATATGCCAGCGTATGAAAGGCTGAACAAGTATGGACAGGTCTACCTCTGCCATCTGGTCGCTGCTTTTCAAAGCCTAAGTGGAGGTGTGTTAATGCATATGGATGTCCTTTCATAACACCCAGGTGCCTCATCAGGCAACGTTCATCGTACGATTTTATTTTTCAAAACCATATTTATGTATCTAAATCAGCCTCGCTTTCTCATCCGTTCTTGCTCTCTGTATCTCCCTCGGGCTGCGTGGCATCAGATGGATCCCCAGCGGTTGCATTATCTCCATTACTCTCACGCTGGCTCGAGTAATGACTGTAAAAAGCAAAGTCTCTAATGTGGCGACCACAGCAATTCCACCTCCTCCCTCCGCTCCCTTCGTAGCATGCTCTCTAGGAAGCCACAACCTCGTGCATTAAGGACCGGCAGGGCTGCAGCACCGTGGCTGTCAGCTGGCATCAGCACTTCAGGGAGGAACGCAAGAGCACACAAAACTTATCGGGTAAAAAGTGGCGAGCAACCGGAACAAACCTGGCTTTCATCCTACTGACGCTCTTTACACAGCACCGGCAGCAGAAGAACACGCGATGCTTATCATGCCATTCAAAGCAGCCTTGAACTCGGATCTAACTAATTTTTTAATTAAAACTATATCATGACTTCGGCTTGTTCGGAAGTATGGACCCATTCTCAGATGATCTATTACTGGCGTGGTGTGGGCATTAAGGAGCAGCACAGGGTGCAAGGCTGGAACCAACACTGGGCAGAGCACATGTTCACCATAGGACACGCACTGCCATGTTCTAGATACAGCAGGTACAGGGAGGTGGACGTAGGTGCAAGTATGCTAGCTCTGTTAACATTCAACATGGTGAATACTTAGTGACAAGAAACCAAACCCAGCAACATTGTTTGTAAAACATTTCAACAATTTTCTCATACATTTGTCAACAAACTGGAGATCTTCTGCCCTTCTTTACTAATCAAAGATTCAGCCTTTTGTACCAAATCACGATTATAATCACCTGTTTGAAATCGCATCATTATTTAATTTTTTACCTCATTACTAGCCCTAAATTGCCCCCTGCGCCAACTTTTTTGGAGTGTTGCAGGCCTGAAATGCAAGGATGGATGTTTATTAAGGAAAGAAGCTGATTTTTCAAATTTGCATTTTCTGTATTGTTCCGAACTGTTCCTGATATCAGGTTGTAATCGGAAATTGCCATCATTCTGTGGACCCTGGCACCTGTCCATCACAGAGCTAAGTGTGCAGCAGTTTTATTGCCTCGGGCTCAAGGTGCCGCTCCGGATGAGAGCACAAACGTCAATAAATAAAAGTAATGATCCTTCTCTTTCTCTCTCTATCTTTCTGTATCTGCTCGAGCGCCCAAAAGCCTCGATTCAAACGATAAGCCACATCTTTCCACACACAAATCCACTTTTCCCTTCCGGTCCTTCCGTCAGCTGATTGTAAACCTGGCACACACACGTATACAGTTTAAACTCATTCAATCCGAGATCTACCTCACACCTGCCTGCCTGCGGTTACTATAGAAACAGACAACTGATGGGTAGTAATTTACTATCAGACGGGCGCACACGAGCGTTAGCCAGCAGAGCACACGACAGAAGCCAAGCCAGTACGTCAGATCAAGCGACCAAATCCTCACTAACAGTGGAATAGAGTGGGGGATGGACGGACGGGGTGGAAGCCTCAAACACCATTAAATAAACCACCACTAAATCCCTGAAACAAAGCTTCTCTGAATTCAAGGAATTTCTCATGGCACCTAAGTGGCCAGTCATTTCAAATAATATTCATTTTAGTTGTATTGGGTCTGGGGTCTGTGCAAACTTTGGCATGTTCTCACAGGACCTCCAAAGGCAACAGCGCTGCTACCGCGTTGCATTCACTAATTACTGACCAGTCTTACACATGATAGCATTTCATTTTTGTTATACGAGACTTCCAAGATACATTCAGTGAAGCTGCAAGTTATGTGATCTGAACATTATCCTGACACTGTATTATATACTGTATTATATACTGTACTTTATGGGATACAGCAGTGGATTGGGTGTTCACTAAATATCCAAGATACTGGAGCGTTTCTCCTTGTATCGATTTATTAAATATCAAAATGGAGCACCACGTATTGATTGTCTATTTTTTGCCGTCCAAATGGACATTATGCAGGCAGGTACCTGCACAGCCAAAGCTCGTTAGAAAATATGGGGTATATTTTTACATTTGAAATGTGATCAAGCGTCTGAGAGATGTGCTGGACAAATAAATTCAATCTATAAAGGCCCCATCTTCTGACTTTCAAGACTGCTGGAAATTAGAACGATCTTGAACGATCTAGAGCAATCAGGGTTCTTGTGGAGTCCATGCCTTTGAGGTCTCGAAGTCTTTCAGTGTTTCACGTAGCTACCGCAGTTCCCTGTCAGGATTTATTGTTGTGTTTTATTAGGATTATTTATTATGACAGCCGCAGCATTTGCAATGGACAGTCTTCCTGTGCTACCCTATAAATTATACATCAAGGCTGTTAAAATTTCATATTGCCCTAATGGCAACCAAAATTATGCTAAGGCAGATATTCCACGAGACAATATAAGGAGGCAAAGATTGCACGGATATTAGTGAAACCAAGAATTAAAAATGATAGAATTGAACACTCCTGCCAAGTGACATCATACTGAGTGTTTATCCTTTTCATCTTAGCTCATTAACAGATCTCCAGCATGATCTCTCTACAGCGCAGAGCAAAGCCGTTCTTATTCCAATCCAAACATATTTTGACTGGTTTTTAGTTTCGAACCACAATTTTTGTGGGTTGGTGGACTGTTTTCAGACCAGCAGTGACACTGAGGTGTTAAAAATCTCCAGCAGCCCTGCTGGGTCCGATCCACTCATACCAACACGACACACTAACTCACCACTATATCAGTGTCAAAGCAGTCCTGTGGGGGTCCTGCCCGTTAGAGAACGGAGTAAAGGGGACGAACAAAGTCCGTAGAGAAACAGATGGACCACAATCTGTAATTGCAGAACTAGAAAGCTTCTGTACAAGTGGAACTGATAAAATGAGCAATCAGTGCAGAAACAATGAGGTGTACCTAAAAAAGTGATCTCTGAGTATATGTGAACTTAGTGTTAAACGGAGGAATTGTTTTGAATCTCCAGGATTAGACCATTAGTTTCTGGTCTAACTTGTAATGAACACTTATCGATTATTATCTATAATGAATTATCGATGACTTGCACTGTTGCATCTTTGGCTCTTTGCACATTTTGTAAATTGCTATGGATAACCAAATGTAGATGTTATCCCTCACCCCTCGCGTTTTGACCCCTCGAAAATGTGTTCAATGAAAAATAAACATTTCAAAATGAACCAAATGGACAACAATGTCAAAAGAGCTGAGCATTGAAGTCTATTTTAGTCTTCAATCTGGCCGGTCTGGGTTCTTGAAGTGTGCCTCAGGCAGCTGGAAGTCATTTAAATTCTCATGCTGTTTTTGCTCGGTTAAAAATACCATGCTTTCATTTGATCAGTCATCCATTTGTAAACACGGCATGAAACTTTCATTTCTGGGTTATCATGGCCGAGACTGAGAGTACTTTCACGCTGGTCCTGTGGATAAAACCAACAATGACATGGTTCTCTAAAGGTACACTTGCTGCACTTGATTCATTCACTCATTCATTCAGCTTCATTCTGGTAAATGTCATGAGTGGTCTGGAGAGTAGCCTGGAAAAATGGGAAGCAAAGCAAAAATGTTTCGGGTGCCAACCCACTGCACTAGGTGCTCGCTCAGCGACACTAGGGGTCAACAGAAAGCCCTTCATCTCTTCCCCATTGAATGTAGCAAGGTGAGTCCAGGTTCATGAACTGTCCACCACATCAAGCCCAGATTAGAGCAGCTAATCCACCTACTGGCAGGATTTGGGAAAGAACAGACAGAACAGGTCAGATAATTATATGAATAAAATGATGAGACCTCTATAATGATGAATCCACACATGTTTAACAACTGACTCAGGTGCGAAGTGGCCACTCAAACCACTCACACGGCGTAAGCTCTGCACACAGCGTCATGTTCTAAGAGTAAAACAGTTCAAACCTCTGCTAGCTGCGTTCACCGTCCATTAGGATAAGTTTGAACACTTCATCTTTTCCAGAGGTCTGACAAAGCGTCCAGTCCATTTTTAATCTTTCTGTGGCACGTTCATTATTCAATCATTTCATAAATGGATTGTTTACTCCCTGCAACATTCATTCATGATAAATTGCTTAATTAAAAAGCCCCTGTTTGGGGAATATTAATGTGCACTGCATATTTTGGCAAATGAATAGCTTGACATTGCAAATACAAATAAAGCAGCCCGCTAAGGTTCCAGCTTATTAAGTGAGGTCAGTTCAAGCTGAAATTGTGTTTTTTCTACACTGTATGTGATCTTTGTGAGAACGTGTACCTGCGTGTGTTACATCGCACAGCATCTTGAGTGTGTGCCTGGATGAAAAAAGAGTTTGGAGGCATTGAGGGACAATCAGAAATGCATTACGTTCATCATGCAGCATTTTAGGCGGTTGAGATTCTTTATTCATTGTGTAAAGGGGAGACACATTGCATGAGAGAGGAATTAATTCAGTCTTTACCGAAAGATTCCCAAGAGGTGGGTAGCAACCCATTATGTTTACTTAAGCAACTTACTTAAGTAAAAACTTGTCACTGATTCACTTCTCTCTTGAGCAAGTTAGTGATTACCAATTGATTCGCTGATTCAATCACTGTCTTGCTTACCAAGACAGGAGTAAATAATCAAAGTGACTAAAAGAATCCCTGATTGAAACGCTGACCTTCAAACACTGAGAGAAATGAACTTTGATTGTTACCAAAAGATTCACCAAATCAAACTGATTCACTAAATAAGAGAGAAACCCATATTACCAGTGTACTAATATCAGTCTAGCCTTTTACTAGCTACAAGCGGCTTGCTGTTAGTATTAAACTGGAATGATTAGCTAGTTTTAGCTTTCTACAAAAAAAAAATAAAAGCAAACACCAGCATATGTTATGCACTTTTATGCACTTTTATGCAAGACCATTAACAACAGGTTTACTATTTGTTTTGGATAAATGCTGCCAGGGAAGTCTGTGCCATTGCAGGATACTGAGTGTATATCTGGAGGTACAGTATAGCAGGTTGTACATTTGCTGTGTGGGCTGTGCCAGCTAGAATTGCCCGTCATTAGTAATCAGAGAACCTGAGGAACTGAGATTCCCGGTACACTCTAAATGAAAAATGGATCCTGACTCGAGCGATAGGTCTCATTCCTCCTATATCTACCCCCTCAGTTCAATTCAGTTATATTTGTTTCATGCAGCGCTGGTAAGGATGGACATCGTCTCAAGGAAGCTTTACAAAAATCCAAGTCTAGATCCCATGAGTCGACAATGGACAAAGATGCATAAGGCTGAAACGATGTGAACTATCGGGCTCAAATAAGGAACTCATCCCCCTCTGAAGAAGACTGGACAACAGGATTAGGTTCTTAGGAGTCTCTCCTTATGTAAAAAATGCGTTTCCTTAAACCCAGCTTTATGCAAAAAACAGCAAGCAAGGATGATCCACCCTCCTCCAGAATCAGATCCAATCCTAATCCAACAGTACTGCCCAGTGATGAGCCACAATAGCTGGAATTAGGTAAGAAAGAAAATCAGAATCGGGCATTGAGTGAAATAGCCAAATCCTCTAAAGATCAGCTGTGTCCACGTACCTTTGTAGTGTAATGTGGAGCAATAACTCTGTAACTGAAGCCATTTCATAGTTAGTTTTTCTCCACGTGATAAGCGACAGGGAGAAATCCCCCTCATTCCCAGGGTTTCCATACTCTATGTTTGCTGAAGTTACCCACACAGGTACTGTACATGTAGCGTAAATATCCCCCTTGCACCTTCAGCTCTACCTCCGCCCTCTGTCTGCCTCATTATGGGGCATTGCACGTGCCAGCTGTATTGTGCACGATGAGTTGACGGTTCATAGGATTGTAAAAGCTGTCAGCCATGGAGAAAGAAACACACTGGAGTGTACTGTTGTGCCTGCTGACAGCGCAGTGTATTATGTGTGAGTGTGTGTATGCGGTATGTGCTGCATAGATGTGACTGTATAGTGTACGTAAAAGTGTGGATGTGTGTGTTTAGAAGCTTTCCTGTCTCTGTCTGTCTGTTTGCGTTGCAGTTGGGAGGCTGAGCTTACATATGGTGACCAAATGTTGTTGGGGCATTTTGCTGGTCCTCATGAGGAAAAGTGTATTTTTACAAAAACTGCAGCTTTCTTTTGAAAAACCGAAATAGCCAAGAGATTTGCTTTAGGTTACTGAGGTTAAGATAAATGGGAGGTGTAGCATTAATTAGATACAGTAATATATCGGTGTAACTCATGTACTTCTAAATATTAACAATTAATTGTTAACCCTCTTTTTATAATTCTGACCTGTACTTAGATCTATAAATTCCCAGTTTCACTTGCTTGTTTCCGCTCTTAACTTGGTGAGTAATGCTGCCATTAACGCTGACAGGCGAGGTGCCATCTGGTAGGAAGCAGGCTGTCTTGCCAGATTATTAACACCTGCCAACAATTTCCTCATCATCGGGATGGATTTTTATGCCTGTGCTTCTTTCCTAAATTTGTGTGACATAGCTTACGTTAAATATTGGTCTCTCCCCGATACTTGATAATCAACAGAACAGAAAACAGAAACATTTTTTTTTCATATATTTTACAGATTGAATTTCTTAAAAATCGTCATTTTAATTCTTCAGTGGCCTGGACCTGGGTGAGGTTGAAAACACTGCACATCAAATCATTAAAGTTCATGTCTGAAAGGTTAAAATATAAGCAAATACAAGTTCTGTTTGCATGTGTATTACACGTGTAGCTCCATTACTGCCTGAATATACTCTGTCTGTTTGTTTATTTATTAGCATTTAGTCCGGTAGGAGAGCTGCTATAAGTAAACATTGCATTAGCATAAACAATGCTGTTTGAGTTTGGCAGTTAATTAAACTCTTTCAGTGCCTGTGCTTTTATTTAGGCATTGATTATGGGACGATATGTGGTGATGGGAATTTCGACATCGAGACATTTTCCTTGCCTGCACAAGGAAAAAATAGCAACACTATAGTATGTAAGGGTGGAATGGGGGTGGTAATTATACTAATTAGAGTGTCCTTTCACGGTCTGCTCGTGTGTGTGTGTGTGTGTGTGTGTGTGTGTGTGTGTGTGAGGGGCTGCACTGACTTGTGTGTGTGACAGAGGACCAAGGAAAAGATGTAGGAGGCTCTGACTGGCACCACTACGAGACACCAAACTTGGTCTTCCTTGCTTGTGTGTGAAATTTGCCATGATAAATAATGCAATGCGTGATGTATTTGGACAGGTGATGTTCTGCTGGCATCTGCCAGATGGCCTTGTTCTACAGAGAACCGGTCCAATGGGGTTGTCCTTTACACCACTCCAGCAGATGCTTGGCATAGTACATAGTGATTTTAGGCTTGTGTGCATTTAGTGTGCAGTTTGTAGTAATTCAAGAATAAAATGTAACAATAACAGAATTCAGAACACCACCATTACTGTGGAGGTATTTGGGTATTGGGAACCAGTGCGAATGAGCACCAGCTGTGCAGCGGGCTATTTAAGCGTGTCAAACAATTGCTGGGCTGTCACAGAGGCACAGGCGTCCAGAGCTGTGTGTGAGAATTTGAATCGAAAGGCTCAAAGAAAGAAAAAGTTTAATGAACTTTAGAAAAGAACCTTAAAAGGCAAAAGCAGTGATTTATGAATACAGTCAGTATATTTCTAAGAATATAGTCACAATATTTCAAGGATAAAGTTGTTACATGTTGAGAAAAAAGTCATAATAAATTTAAAGCAATGCTGTTAATGACAAAATCAAAATGTTTTAAGAAAAAATTATCTTTTGTTTGTACATTTATTTAACATCACATCAGCATCAATGGCTCTATTATTACAACAGACACAAAATGATATAAACACACGAGTCATGTGCCAATTTAGAGTGACCAATTAACCTAATGCATGTCTTTGGAATGCGTGAGCACCTGGAGTTAAACCCAAATGGAGAGAGATCATACAAACATACAAACTCCATACCAAAGTATTGTTTAGAATAAAGTTATAGTGTTTAACTAATAAAGAAGGAATCATTTTAGATGTAATACTTTTGAAAGTAAAATTATGATATACTGTCATTATAAAGTTATGATATAAAGGATAAAGACAAAACATTTCAAGAAGAGTGTATGCTAACAAATATAAAGTTTTAATATTTCAGAAGGAAAATCTTCATGTTTTGTGAATAAGGTTTTCATATTTGAAAAATAAACGTGTAATTTCTCAAGAATAAAGAACAAAATTTAGGGAATTAAATCGTAAGACTTCGGCGTTGATTTTACAAATAAATGAATGTTATTCTGACACAGCTGCACCAGATTATTAGTAAAATATTGCGGTGAATGTTTATTTGAAAGAAGAGACGGACAGGGTGCACTGGAGCAATGAAGATCTAATCTGGGCTTTGCCTCATCTCTTAACAGGCAGCTGCTCACCAGAAAGCATAAGACAGAGTTTAGCCTGGGATTTTCCTTGTTATCTGTCTTTGCTTTGTACATACAGTGTTTCTACAGCCCTCATTTCTCAGCCTCTCTCACACTGAGCTGTAGCTTTGCCATTGCTGTTAGGATTACTTGCATTAGAGCAGCGTCTGCTGTGGGCTTTCCCATAGATGAGCCCAACACGCCCATCTGTTTACAGTCTCCTTTTATTGCTCTGAGCTTGTGTGCTACTAATGCAACTGTTTTTTTTTTACAGCTTGCCAGCAAACACTCATGCACACCTATACATTACTGAGAACGAGACTACCCTATTTGGAAGGTAGCTGCCCACTGGGGTGCAGTATTTCGGTCAAATTTGGTGTCGAAAATCCCACAGCCTATTAAAAAAACATGGAGGAACAAGCCGGCAGGCTCCAGCGCTAAACGAGTAACATCTCCAGATAATAATCTTTCAGGGAAAAACAGAATCTGCTGCAAAAGGCATAATGATGCCTAAAGGAATAAAACATAAAGTGAATCGCGGAACTGCTGTTAGAAAATGGGGAAACCTGCTGTCTGCAAAGTGGATGAAGTTGGACACAGCTGGTTAAGTACATTACATCACATTTCTTTTACACAGGTCATCATTAATTCTTTCTCAAGCACCCCAAAAACCTTCTGACTTCAGGCATGGTCCTTAGTGCGAAGACTAGATATGAAAAACCTTTTTCAAGAAGAACTGTCGGCGCTTCCCTCTCAAAGAAAGGAGTAGATCCTAGTAAAGATAAACGTTGAAGCATCTTAACCCCTAAATGAGCTTCTCAGGTGTAAAACTGGTAGGAGCAGGGAGGAACACTTTTAGGAGCATTAGGAGTTCTCAGAGGAAAGACACCGAGGCAGAAGAACGTTCTCCAAACTCTGAATAACAGAGAGTTAATCAAACGCTGCCGATTAGATTATGCAGGAATAATGTTTGTGGTTGATCTTATTAGAGATTTGCTCACATCTCCTACCCAGTGAAACAATGGTGTAACGCTCGAAATGAATCTTACATACGAACAAACCCCACCGGATAAACAAATTAGACACGGCAGCAATCATTCCTGAAAAGAGCAGAGACGCATTTTCTCCAGTTCATTGACTTCGTAACATCTTGCTCTGGATACTGTTCTAAAACCCTTCGAGTTTGAGGCATGATCCTGGTCTCTTCTGAAAGGTAAAGATGAGACCTATCCCCCGTGTTTACAGGGGGCTGTGACAGTCAGGAATCAATCAATTAGTAACCAAAAACACAGTGGGTACTGTTCGGTCACTGTTTGTGTTTCAGGTCTTATCCTGGTTGTGAAAGTTAACCTTAGAAGTTCTTATCCATGTGTTAGTTGTAGTAAAAGCATGATTACATCAGAGTTACAGAAGCTCTAATACAGGCTGATAAACTATTTGGATTGACCACAGCAATATTTCAATAGGTCATTTCATACTCCACTCGTCAGTTTCAGTTTATTGGTGTCTCAAAGAAGGGATTTCTTAATGATTCCAAACTTGTCGTACTACGGTGGGTAATAACACAGATGCATCTGAGGAACAGGGGCAATACTGAGACTGAACTAAGCAAACCTCGAGGCCATTGTTTCCCTCTGTCACTCGTGCCTTTGTTCCCTGAGGTCGCTGTGAAACTGCTGTGCTCTCGGGAGGATATTTGCTGGTCATGAAGCGACACCACATAGATGTTTGACTCTGCCTCCTGCATTTAGCCACGGGTTAAATCCTTCTCCAATCCTTCGATCAAAGCTTTCGCTAATTGTTGCATGTCTTTATTTCTTTATGCCTGAATCACATTATGGATCGTGGTTACGTAATCGCCGTGTTCTTCTTTGAAGTTGTTTAGATAACGTGGCTGATTAGCATTTCACATCAGACAGATAATGAAGGACCTCTCGCTCTGGGTAGATGTAACATCAGATCATAACAAAGGCCCGGTTTCCCAAAAACGTCGTAATTGCGCACGAGAGAGAGAGTGTTTAATGTGACGCTCGCTCTACCATGATCTTAGTGCTGCAATGCTTTTGAGAGCCAAGTTTGAGTAAGCCACTCTACTCTCAATGAGCCCATTTAAAATCAATTAAGCAGATGTTCTGGCTAAACTGAGAGATGAATAAAATGGGAAGAATTGGCAAGGGAGCTGCTCTTCTATCATTACCTGTAATAAGGGTGTTCAATCTTATCAGCACCGGGCCACTGTGGGTGCATGGAGTTATTCCAGCTCAGCAGGAGCTACACCTGATACGACTTGTTTAATCATTCAATCATTCATTTTCTTATCCGCTTACACCTGGACAGGCTGGTCCTGTTCTTCAGTACTGATGAGCCCTATGCAGTGGAGCTGCTGGATAAGATTGGGGACACCAATAGCAACACCTTGGGGTTTATATAGTCACACTCTAATAGGTCTTCTCAACCAATAGGGAACGATGAAACGTTTGGACAAAGAGGGATATGTTTTCAAACTAAACCCTACCACATCTGTCTTGCATGTAGCCTTTTTACTTTGCATTTTAACCCTGGTTTTCCTGGTCAGGCTCATGTTGGGCTGGGTCCAGAGCCACTCCTGGAGAGCACAGGGTACAGGGATGCCAGTGCATCACAGACATCCCATCCACTATGGCCAGTGGTCCCTGTACAGTGTCCACCCAGTTGGAAGGCAGTGTCAGGACTGGAACCCAGGTCACCACAGTGGTGGGTTTGCTCTATTGTACAATTATAACAGTCAATATCTTCGATATGTGTCCCTGTGCTATGAGAAGAACAAACAAACTGCTAGACAGCCTAAGGCCAGTTAAATCAGATCAATAAAGGTTTAACTCATGGCTGTGTAACAGGAAATACAAACGACAAGCTCTATATTCTCACAATAAATGTGTTAGGATGCCAGCCAACCTCTTCAAGCATGAGATCTGTTCTTATGAAGTTTCGGCTGCCTCAGAAACCTCTAGATGTCCATCATATGTAAGCGACTTTTGAGTAACCATGGGAAACAGATTTGGCAACATTCCCACTACATTCCCATATTCTACAGATGGAAGAGAAATGCAAACCCCATTGGATTGTGCATCCCACAGACAACGATAATGTTCAAGGTGATGAAGAAGTTGCTTGAATGTTTGGGTTTATTTCCGTTCAGAACGCAAACCAGACTTTAAACAGGACTCTGAGACCTCAGGCCACTTGTTGTTCACACCACAACTCGTATAGGACTCAGACCCCAAATGTTAAAAAATAGAACAAATGAAAGAAAATATAACAATTACAGAGAATACTATATTATGAAGAGTATAATAAATAGATAATATAAAACTATAGCATGTATATCTACATAAAATATTGAATCCAAAAACTTAAGGGATATGCCTAAGAAACTATGGTTAATACTGGCACAGTAACACAAAACCTGTCTTAAGTGATGGCTTCATGCAAAATAATAATACTAACCATCAAACCTCCCAGCCAAAACCACCCGCATTTTATTCAGACCCTGTCACGGCAGCACCACAGCTGCTCCAAACATGTTGTTTCTCCAAACGAGTCTTGATATATAAAGGCAGACCCAGTGGCTCCCACAGGGGCCGTTTCAATCCCCCAAGTCAGAGCTCTCAAGACAATAAGCCAGCACTTCTAGGAAAGACAAGAACAACAGAATTGTTTTTCCCCCACAAGATAATGACCTTTCTGCTAAAGGTACTATTGCAGGCTATTCCACACTGCCAGATTCAAAAAGTGTTCAATTCTGGTTTAATCTCATTTCATTTTACACTGTACACATTATGCCTTTTTGTAGGGGTGCAGTGATACACTCTAGTGATACACGATTTGATTCACAATACTGAGTACATGATTCGATTTTCTTATGTTTTTTTAATGAAAAAGATTTGGCAAAACAATGCAAAACTATAATCTATTGTAGCTTCACTATATATGAAATGAGTGCCTGAGTTTGGGTCCTGGCCTATCCTTTTCATGTGTGGAGTTTGCATGTTCTCCCTAGATCTGCATGGGTTTCCTCCCGCATACCCACAGGTCATCTGGTGTCTCTAAAGTGTCCCAGTGTGAGTGAGGGTCTGTGTGTTTGTACCTATGCCCTGCAATGGACTGGAGCCCTGTCCAAGGTTGGTCCCGCCTTGCACCCTGTGCTGTCAGAAAGGCCCCGGCCCACTGAATTGGATTTAGCGAGAATAGAAAATGAATGGATTAAAAGAAAGAGTGAAATATGAAGCTGATAAAGTTAGTTTGGGTAGCACTTTATTATAAGGGTACGATGCATTAATTCATGCAGTATTTCATCAGTGAGTAATCATTAATTCATACACGTGATACATCATGAGTCATCATGAATATGCATGAAGTGAGCATGTGTCATGCATGCCTTATTGCAGGAGTGAGATATGAATTCATGTAGTAATTAAGGCAGGACATGAATGTTAAGCTTCTTCATGAGTATATCAAGTTATAAGCTGTATATTATGGATCACTGGATCATCTCCTATTTGAGCTCAAAAGACCGAAGATCCACATAGAGTATTCCACACATATTCTGGAGAAGATTGGCGATGATAATAATAATAATAATGCACCTAATAAGCGATCACTGTGAAAATTAAATCAATTAATTAGATATCTTCGCCAATTTCATTCATTTATATCTTGACGGAAGCTAAATTATCTGCCCCCGCAGTGAGATCATTCTTCTGAAAAAAAATAAAAGAAGTATCGCCACATAAATTAATCTCTTGACAAGAAATAAAAGACGTACTTGTCATAGTTCGTTTCCAAACATTATGCCTTTGTGTAAGTTGATTTCACCCTGAGTTGTACCTGGTGTATTTCATCATACAGGTGTATAGATGACTTATCCCAGGTGTAAGCATCAGTCTCAGGTTACCCTCACCCTAAGGGCACTTACGGTACAAACTGAGGGGTTTAAAACAACAGCTCCTCATGTAAGCCGAGCATTTATCAGCGATAATAATTCTGCATTTCATTAATGAGAGAGATTTGGGCTGCAGAGCAACAGCAGTGCCCCATCCTGGGAGATCGATGATCAGTCAGTCCTATCTGCCCCATTATGTTTGACCTTACCAGTCCAGGGCCATGCTAAACAGGAGAACACACTGCTGTCCCCACTGACTGAGCACTGAACAGCCACTCCCCTGCAACCGATGGCTTATGGATTTCATACATAACAACGGACCTGACATCTATCCCTAACCCTAACCTTAAATCGTTTGTACTTCATCGTAACAATTACGTATTCTACATATGAAGAGATGATTCTGAAATTTAAATTTGAACCCCTGATGAGTTAGAAATGTTTATAAAATATATTTTTATATATACACAGTACTGTGCAAATGTCTGAGGCCACCATTAGATCAGATTGTTTTCATTAATACCATGGTTTTTGCAGTCTCTATTAGAATACAACCAGAAAATACAGGACATTTGTATGCAGAACAAAACTGAACAAAATCAAGAAACGGAAAACGGAAAAAAAGGAAAAATTGAGTGTTTCCTCCCCTTACACTTGAACAATAGCAGCATCTGGCAGCTTCATCTGGATGCCAAGTTGACGCTTTTACAGACTGAAGAAGCTTGATCAGGATTGGTCTTTTTGGAAGGGTAGCAGGGTAGCAGCCAAAAAAAAACAGTTTTTCAGAAGGGGAACATGGTGAAAGTACTAGGATTTTAAGAATTTTATTGGAAATCATGGTGGACAATAAGTATTTGGTCACCCACAAACAAGCAAGATTTTTGGCTCTCACAGACCTATAACTTCTTCTTTAAGAAGCTCTTTGTCCTCCCTCATTACCTGTATTAATGGCACCTGTTTGACCTCGTTATCTGTATAAAAGACACCTGTCCACAGCCTCAAACAGT
Organism: Ancistrus triradiatus; assembly: GCA_025084515.1. Classification (NCBI taxonomy): domain Eukaryota; kingdom Metazoa; phylum Chordata; class Actinopteri; order Siluriformes; family Loricariidae; genus Ancistrus; species Ancistrus triradiatus. Next base: position 876,478 of record JAJAGP010000067.1, on the reverse strand, counting down.
CAGACTCCAAACTCAACCATGGCCAAGACCAAAGAGCTGTCGAAGGACACCAGGAAGAAAATTGTAGACCTGCAGCAGGCTGGGAAGAGTGAATCTACAATAGGCAAGCAGGTTGGTGTGAATAAATCAACTGTGGGGAGCAAATTGTAAGACATACAAGACCATTGATAATCTCCCTCGATCTGGGGCTCCACGCAAGATCTCATCCCGTGGGGGTCAAAATGATCATGAGAACGGTGAGCAAAAAAATCCCTGAACTACACGGAAGCCCTGATGAATGACCTGCAGAGAGCTGGGACCAAAGTAACAAAGGCTACCATCAGTAACACACTACGCCGAGAGGGAACTCAGATCCTGCAGTGCCAGGCGTGTCCCCCTGCTTAAGCCAGTACATGTCCAGGCCCGTCTGAAGTTTGCCAGAGAGCATATGGATGATCCAAAAGAGGATTGGGAGAATATCATGTGGTTAGATTGAAACCAAAATAGATATTTTTGGTAAAAACTCAACTGATCGTGTTTTGGAGGAAGAAGAATGCTGAGTTGCATCCCAAGAGCACCATACCTACTGTGAAGCATGGGGGTGGAAACATCATGCTTTGGGGCTGTTTTTCTGCAGAGGGGACAGGACGACTGATCCGTGTTAAGGGAAGAATGAACGGGGCCATGTATCGTGAGATTTTAAGCCAAACCCTCCTTCCATCAGTGAGAGCATTGAAGAGGGAACCACGCTGGGTCTTCCAGCATGACAATGATCCCAAACACACCGCTCGGGCAACGAAGGAGTGGCTCCATAAAAAGCATTTCAAGGTCCTGCAGTGGCCTAGCCAGTCTCCAGACCTCAGCCACATAGAACATTTGTGGAGGGAGTTGATAGTCTGTGTTGCCCCAAAACATCACTGCTCTAGAGGAGATCTGCATGGAGGAATGGGCCAAAAGTATTGAGTAGAAATTTTGTTATTGACCAAATACGTATTTTCCACCATAATTTACAATTAAATTCTTTAAAAATCCTACAATGTGATTTCCTGTAGTTTTTTCTCATTTTGTCTCTCATAGTTGAAGTGTAGCTATGATGAAAATTGCAGTCCTTTCTCATCTCATCTGACTAAATACTTTTTTGCCCCACTGTATATATATAAATCTTTATTTGGATAATAACAATGTATTTAGAATTCTGGTATTAGGTGTCTGAACAGGTTCTCATATCCTACACTATTTTTGCTTTCCGTCTTTTAACTCTTCTAACTCACGTAATTATGCAGAACAAAGGCAAAAAATCTAATAATTAAATAATGCAAACTAAAAGGAAATCAATGCAACAGCCTGTTATTGGCACACGATTTAATTTAAAGCAGAGTATTTTAGTTAAAGCCAGGCTGAATTTAGCAACTCACGTGCTAGAGATAATCATTAAGGTGGACAGATTTAATCCTGCTATATTTAACCAATCTAATTACATCAGCCATCACAGGTGGGATCAATAAACTGGAAAGACTAATGAACCCTTTGGGGTCTGGGAAATGCTGTGAAACTGCTATTCCCCAGCCTAAAACCTGCAAACACGAAGGCATCTATGCTCAATTATATCCCATCTAGCTCTAGCACGCTTCATGGATGCAACTGGTGGAGGCAGCGGAGCTCGCTTTAGAATGCCCAGTCGTATTACACTTGAAGAAACATCACAAAAAGGTGGAACGAAAATCTAAGAGCGTGCAGGAACACTGAGAATTCCTGAAGAAGCCTCTACAAACAAACAGAAATATTAAGAATAAGGTGGAGAAATAATTGTAAAAATGCAAAACAGTTCAGAAGAACGCTTACGAACATACAAAAACATCAAGAATATGGTGGATAAGTACACAGAAACATCATGAATGTGAAGAAACATACTTTTATTTCACTTCAATCCAAAATTTTTCTGATGTTTAGATTATGTTTCTCCACTAGGTAAATATCCACAACGTTTCTCTTGGCCACCCTATAAAGATTCCTGAATCCAGTGCAATACAAATCGATGTTCATCCCTCTATAAACATCCTCGATGCTTCTGGTTCTGTTTAGAAGAGTCTCCAACCTCTACACGTCCTTAAAGCTTATGCATGTTGGAGGATCTTTCTCCACCCCATAAATCTACAAAATGCTCAGTGATCTCTGTACACACCCTACACACCTTCTTCAGCCCTTAAGCACGAATGTTTTGACATGTTTAGTGGATGTTTCTCCACCCCCTAAACATCCTAATTGCTTAATTTCTCACCCTGTAAAGGTTACAAATGTTTCTGGCATTTTGGACGGTGTTTTCCACCCAGTATACATTTATATAGCCTTTCTTCATGCCTTATAAAATTCATGCTGCTTCCCCAGGTTTAGTGGATGTTTCTCCACCAGTTAAGCATTCAAATGGCATTCAACATTGCTTTTTTTCTCTCTCTTAACATCCTTGATTGTTTCCTTAACCTCTTCATATTCTTAATGCGTCTTCACCCAATCATCAAACTTTCAAAATGTTCAGAGGATGTTTCTCCACCTTATTACCACGTCATGTTTTTGTTACTCTATAAAGACCGCTGATGAATCATGATGAACAGAGGATGTTTATCCACCCTATAAACATCTGTGATGCTTTTCCTTTCACGTTACAAAGATATGAGATGCATTTGGGTGTGTCTATAATCATCCTTGATGCTGCTCCACGGAAAAAAAATATTCATAGTGCTTTGTCCCGCTGTCTAAAGATCCCTGGTGCGTCTGTATGTTTAGGGGATGTTTGAAGGGTGTGGCCCCATGAACTTCCCTGATGTTTTTGCACGTTTTGTAAGATCTTTCTCAGCCCAAAAGAACATTCATAATGCTTTTCTCGTTCATACTTCTCCATGTTTAGAAGATGTTTCATCAGCCTATAAACATTCATAATGCTGTATAGTATAAACTATATTTCTCCACCCAATAAACATTCATGAAGCTTTTTCATCTACCCTTTCAAAACATGCTATGTTTTGTATGTTTAAACTATATTTCTCCACCCAGTAAGCATTCATAATGCTTTTTGCAGCCAAACAATAAAGACCTTTAATGGTTTTTCATGTTTAGATGATATTTCTCTACCCAATAAACATCTATAATGCTTTTTTTCCCACTCTTGAAACGTACGTGTTTAAGTAATGTTTGTACAGAGTGCACAGGAGGTTTCTCCATCCTCTACACGTCCTTTATCCTTGTGCACTTAATGAACATTGACGTTTATGGATGTTTCTCCACTCAATACACACTCATAATGCTTTCCTCTCACTCTGAATATGTTTGTGGTCTTTTGTGGTTTAGAAGATATTTCTCCACAAAATGAGCACCCATGTTTTTTCTCTCACTCTATGAAATCCTATGCTTCTGCATGATCGTATGAGGTTTCTCCACCCTAGAAAGGTGACTGATGCCTGCTTCTCGGGTGTTCAGAATGACTGAGACCCGTAATGCGTTTTGGTTTCCTACGCGTTTTCTCCGTGGAAATCTGTTGCTTTGTAAGCTCTCCTCCGGCCACTGCTCTTACCTTCTGCTGCCTCCGGGCCATGTCGGTGGGCTGCTTGGCGTTGAACGGATAGGCAATGCATCGCATGACGAACACGTAGAGTTGCAGCCTCTTCTTCCTCTCCTCTTCCTCTCTCTGCAGCTTCTCCACCTCGTCTTTTTCCTTGTCCCCAGCCGCCGCGGGTCCGGGACTGGAGGGCCGCACATGTACGCCGCGGCTCGGCTGTAAACCGCTTGCGCTCTGGCCGCTCCTGCCCGGGGAGACCCGGGCGCTCCCTGCAGATTTTGGAGCCGCTGCTGTTGCTGCTGGAGCTTTGCGCTCTTCCTCCACAACCTCATCCTCTTCCTCGCTGGACGAAGGGTCTAACATGTCTGAAAGTTTTTTTTTTTTTTTTTTAAAGCTTTCGCGGAAATCCGGAGAAAACAGACAACGCGCCTTGAGTCACTAAGCAGAGATGCGCTTTCGGGAAAGTGCGACTTGATGTGCCATGCAACCTTAAAACTTAATTTCCTTCACTAATGAAAATCGTTGCGTCTAATAATAAAAGTCACTTATATTAATCCAGACTGGGGAAAAAACTGTTTGCTGACAGAGTCGCTCCGACTAACTGTTGCTGCTTTTCCGCTTGTCCTCCGTTTCCCTCTGTTAGCGCTCCATTCGCAGACTAATGCAGAAAAGAAATTATCCGAAACAACATTAACGTTTCTCTTTTTATCCCGTTTCATCCATTCACTCTTTCTCTTGCTGCCTTTCCAGCTGCGCTTGGGTGCTTTTGCATCCGCCGATGGCTACTCACAGTGGAAAAAAGCGGCTCTGGGCGCTGACCGCGGTTCTGAATCCTGAGCGCATTCCAAATACATCTATAGGGCACTACGTAGTGCGCAGGCGCAAACCCTACCATATGTTGCATAGTGCACGTGGATGGGGAGCAGGCAGCCAGTTGGGATGCAGCAATGTATCGCTTAAATGATCGGGCCACGTCCTAAATGACATCGAAGTAGACATCTGGTGCACAGCGGTGGATGCACGATTCATTATTGCCTGGCGTGTTTAGTGCACTTGTGAGGGGAAGAGGGAGCGATTTCGGACGGGGGCTGGCATTGGAGGAGGGAGACTTATTGGACGTTTGGGATTTGAACGGAAATCAAAAGCACTAAGCAACGGCTAACAAACGGCTGAATGTTTGTGTGTGTGTGAGTCAATTCACGATGCTATTAAATGCTACAGTTTTCAGGCACAAAGCTTTTTGCTTTTGCCAGCCCAGTGACAAAACACGACATGAAGACAAAGTGAACAGGATACCAAGCAGCGAAGTGTTTCAGGTGTTCTTTCGTCCTATGCTTCTTGCAAACACGTCTTAAGATGTAGGGGTTCTTGCTGTTGCATGCTTCCTTCCAAAATTCTCCACACATTCTCTATTGGGGACAGGTCAGGACTGCAGGCGGGTCGGTCCAGTACCCGTACCCTCTTCTTCAAACCATGCTTTTGTAATGTGTGCAGCATGTGGTTTTGATTTGTCTTGTTGATAAATGCTGGACGTCCCTGATAAAGATGTCGTCTTGAAGGAAGCTTATGTTGCTCTAAAATCTCAGGGTACTTTTCTGCATTAATGCTGCATCACAGAAGTGGAAATGACCTTTACCAAGGGCCCTGACCCGACCCTGTACCATGATAGAGCCTGGCTTTGGCTTGTACCTCATAACAGTCTGATGGTCCTTTTCAGCTTTGGTCTGGAGCACATGCCCATTTCTTCCAAAAAAGATTATACTGATGGGTCTGAGCACAATCCCCGTCTCCACTGTATGATGGTCCATCCCAGATCCTCCGAGCCCAGAGAAGCTGACGCCACTTCTGGACATGGTTATAACATAAGGCTTCTTTTTAACACAGTAACATTTTAAGGTCTATTTGTGAATGTAGCTCTGTATTGTAGAGCTTGATAAAGGTTTGATAAAGGAATCCCTTGTGCATGTGGTTCTATCAGCTATTGATGAATGATGGTTCTTGATGCAGTGTCGTCTGAGGGAGCAGAGATCAGAGGTTGTACTTCTGACAGTGTGCCACACTGAATCTCATTTGCACTTTTTATGGTTTTGCAGGCTTGTATTTTCTATATATGAAACCGAGATTGATTTTTTTCGACTAAAATCCAAGCACTATGTTCAGTAAAACACCAAACACAGCACACCACCCAAAATACAGCATACCTACTGTGATGTTTGTGTAACACTGGGCAAGAAAGGTCAGATGCACGTGGATAAAAGGAATCACTGGGGTTTTAATACAAATACGTAAGAGCTGAAACCCTGAAACTGTGGTTGAAGCCACATGCAGGATCAGAACCGCGGACAGAGCTATAAGCAAACAATTGGGTTGGGCCAAGCAATCACAAGAATAGAAATACCAAATGGGTCAATACATCGGAAATCAGAAACAGGATAAATGCTCGGTACGATGGTGCCACTGCTCGCTAGCCCCGTGCACGCAACTGCTCGCACCGACACTGACTTTTTTGGCAGCGGCCAAGGCCTGGGGGCCCTCCACGAGGTTGTTAGACCCATGTGTGAGGCCGGGGGGACCATGGGATGGCACTCCAATGGGCCAGAGGCATGACAGTTGAGAAGCACTTACAGACTTGTGTGAAAATGTAGAGAAAATTCTATAGGCTTCACAATTTTTTTCAAGCACCACTCCATTGCAGGATCCAGCAGAGGGTGTTATAGGTAGCACTGGGGGACGATCCCCCAATTATCCTCCCCTCAGCAATATGCATGTGTCACCTGACCCAGACAGAAGGCACTGATAGGACCTCACCGCAAGCTCCATGTAGTGGAGGACTAGTATGACTTTTCAACCACTGAGCCATCATGATGATGATTGTCATATTTTTTTTTTATTATTTTATTATGGCTTTAAATAATTACCAGCAAATAACATTTAACCTGAATAATAATCCATAATCCATTTCTCTGGCGTACACAAAATATGGGACCTACGATCATTGTTGTAAATTTAAATGTAAATCTAAACAAAAAGAAACGAGCATAAGCGTTAAAGTTTCCATGGACATATCGTAATAAATCTGTTTAACAAAGTCAAGTATTTCACAGTGGTTAATGCTGCAGCCTCACAGTTCTAAAGATATCTGGTTCAAGATATATACAGTGGGTGCTTGAAAGTTTGTGAATCCTTTAGAAATTTTCTATATTTCTGCATAAATATAATCTAAAACATCATCAGATTTTCACACCAGTTAAAACAACTGAGACAAAAATCTTATATTTGGTCATTTATTTATTGAGGAAAATGATCCAGTATTACATATTAGTGATCCTTTGCTTTCCAGTATCTGCTGTGACCCCCCTGTGCAGCAATAACTGCAGCTAAACGTTTTCCTGTAGCTGTTGATCAGTCCTGCACACCGGCTTGGAGGAATTTTAGCCCATTCCTCCGTACAGAACAGCTTCAGCTCTGGGATGTTGGTGGGTTTCCTCACATTAGCTGCTCGCTTCAAGTCCTTCCACAACATTTCCATTGGATTAAGGTCAGGACTTTGACTTGGCCATTCCAAAAACATGAACTTTTATTCTTCTGTAACCATTCTTTGGTAGAACGGCTTTGTGTGCTTAGGGTCGTTGTCTGCCTGCATGACCCACCTTCTCTTGAGATTCAGTTCATGGACAGATGTCCTGACATTTTCATTTAGAATTCTCTGATATCATTCAGAATTCATTGTTCCATCAATGATGGCAAGCCGTCCTGCCCAGATGCAGCAAAACAGGCCCAAACCATGATACTAACCACCACCATGTTTTCACAGATGGGATAAGGTTCTTATGCTGGATGCAGTGTTTTTCCTTTTCTCCAAACATAACACTTTTTCTTTTAACCAAAAAAAGTTCTATTTTGGTCTCATCGGTACACAAAACATTCTTCCAATACCCTTCTGGCTCGTCTTCTTCTTTGGAAAGCTGTGGCTTTCTCCTTGCACAGCCCTTGGCCATGCACACCATTGTTGTTCAGTGTAACTTCTGATGGTGGACTCATGAACATTAACATTAGCCAATGTGAGAGAGGCCTTCAGTTGCTTAGAAGTTACCCTGGGGTCCTTTGTGACCTCACCACCTATTACATACCACGCCTTGCTCTTGGAGTGATCTTTGTTGGTCGGCCACTCCTGGGGAGGGTAACAATAGTCTTGGAATTTCCTCCATTTGTACACAATCTGTCTGACTGTGGATTGGTGGAGTCCAAACTCTTTAGAGATTGGTTTTGTAACCTTTTCCCAGCCTGATGAAAAAAAAAACTCTCTTTCTGAGCTCCTCAGAAATCTTCTTTGTTCGTGCCATGATACACTTCCACAAACATGTGCTGTGAAGAGCAGACTTTGATAGATCCCTGTTCTTTAAATAAAACAGGGTGCCCACTCACACCTGATTGGCATCCCATTGATTCAAAACACCTGACTCTAATTTCACCTTCAAATTAACGGCTAACCTAGAGGTTCACATACTTTTGCCACTCACTAATAAATAAATAAATAAATAAATAAATAAACCCAAACATGACCCTAAATCAATCTGATATCCAGCCATAACATTAAATCCACTAACAGGTTCTGCTGGAAAACCTTGGGTCCTGGCAATCATGTGGCTGTCACTTTGACATGTACCACGTACATAAACTCTCCACGTACGTGACCAAGTACACACCTTCACAGCGACCTTAATCCATCATAGCAGTGTCTGCTTTCAGCAGGACAATGTGCTTTGCCAAAATGCAAACATTCACAAATGGTTTGAGGAATAGACAAAGAGTTTCAATTCTGATCATGGAGCCCCCACTTCAAAGCTTACAGGACTTACTGTAACTTGCTTTCTTACTGGATCTACTGCTCACATTATGGTACCAGATACTCTACTACAGGACACCTTTACAGGTCTTATGGAGCCCATGCCTCAATAGTTGACACACAATGTTAGGCACGTGGTTTTTATTTTCTCTGTAAAACACACAGCCTGTGGACAGAAGTCTTAAGGTGTGTAATATGAGCAGAAACAAAAGTGAAACTGTCATACACTAGTTTCTAGTGTCATAAAAGCAGGAGTGCAGGATTGTTTTGTGATAAATGTATGAAAATAAATATATGAATATATATGATTAGTAGCAGTGTGACACATAAAACTACATTTAACACTTAAATGACCCAAATCTATTGCAGTGCTATGTCAAAACTGCCCTATCGGGTGTTGACCTGATTTGTTCTTTTCCTCTCAGTTTTATAATACGGCCCAATCATTTTTATAGATAACAGAACAAGGCGTTATCTGATAGCCGGGGACGAAGTCCAGGTCTAATTCTCATTTCAGGGGAAATGAAACTGATGTCTGTCGATGAAACCCCCTCCCTGCGTCATGGCGCATCAGCACTTTTACAAACCTGCCCTATTAGACACACCCCAGGCCCCGCCCCTTTCCGTGGAACCGCGGCTGACTCAAGAGTTCAGACCACATCCCATTTTTAACTCCTGAGTTGTTCTGCGTTTCAAATTGCACCCTGTCATCTAAGAACAATTTACTGACCCAGAATCAGCTATAATGATAGTTAGAGAACTACAACAACTTAATGTAGACATACACCAGTGGAACTGCTCTTGAAGGATGGCTCTTTGATCATTTTGATGCCACAATGAATTATATTGTTGTACAATTGTAAAACTATTGTGAAAGGCATAAAAGCATGACTGGGTAAGTTTGGCGTGGAAGAACTTGACTGGCACACACAGAGCCCTGACCTCAACCCCATCAAACACCTTTGGTATGAACCAGAATGGAGACAAATGCTCACAAATGCTCTTCTGGATGAATGGGCAAACATTTTCACAGACACAGTCCAAAATCCTGTAGGAAGCCTTCCCAGAAGAATGGAAGCCGTTATAGCTGCAAAGGGGGAACCAACTCCGTATTAGTGCCTATGGATTTAGAATAGGACGTCATAAAAGCTCCTGTAGGTGTAATGTGTAGGTGTCCCAATACTTTTGTCTGTATAGTGTATAAAAAATCTAAGGAATTGACAGACAATAAAGAATCTTTTGATGATTTGGGGTGCCCTAAGAATGTAGATGTTTATACATCTATAAAATGACCATTATTATAATATAATTATCAGTGTATAGTGTGGCTTTTTCACTGTCAGGCCGGGCAGAGGGGGAGACGGACGGACAAAGCTGACAGACGGAGAGTTTATTTAACACAGGCAATCAGAGAAGACAGATAGGACACAGAATCATAGTGAGATAACAGGCAATAGTTCAAACAAGAGCAGTCAGTCCAAACCTGGTAAACAGTCAGGTAAACAGGAGTGTAGAAGCTGATCGAAGTCCAATAAACTGCGGAAGCAGACATGACACAACACAATCGGTGGAATTTTGCAAAGGAACAGAGAAACTAAAATATCTAAATAAGAACACAAACGAGGCAGTACTAAGTTATGAGTGCAGGCCTTTTAAAAACCTGGCAAATCAGAGTGTGAGGAGGAGGAGGAGGCTTGGCTGGGGGTATGAGAGTCCAGGATGCACAAGGTGTAACAGTCAGATATTAGAGGAACTAACTGCTGGTACTAAAATGCTACCAACTTTTTGATGGATAGCACTTTAATAATTGTTTATATTTATGTATGAATATACAATTCTAATCATAATTATTGAGCATCCAGCACAGACATATCATACATCAGAGGAACTTGTTTCTATATGTTCTCCCCATGCCCGTGTGGGTTTTCTCTGGGTACTCCCATTTCCTCTCACATCCCAAAAACATGCCTTTTGGTCAGCTGGTCTTTCCAAAGTGTCCCATTCTGAAGCCACCACTGGGACTCCAACGACCCTAGGAAATTGTTGCTACGCCACTCAAGTGCCAACTAACTATTATTTATATTATTTTGAAATGGTGTAAATGCTATAAATCAATACAATTAATAAAGGTATAAACAGCAATCAGACTGTACGTGCACCTCCCTCAAAGTTTGTGAACCCTGCTCTACGATTTGAAACGCACCCTCGCCTCATTTATTAGCCACGCCCTCTTTCGGACTACCCATTACGTTATTCAATTTGCGTATTTCGTCTCCATCTCGTCTGAATCACACACACACAAGCGCGCAAGCGCGCGCGCACACACACACACGCGCGCCCGCGCACGTATGCACGCACTCACGCACCAATGGGGTCGTGTTTCACTACAGCAATGACTCTTGGCCCCGCCTCCCCGTGTCACGCTGCTCTCTGCGGGTATAAATACAAGAACAACGCGCAGCACGTTCACTCCGAAATAACAGTACAGTTCAGAAATGGCAGCACCGGATTTTAACTTCTTACTGGCTACTGATTCCTACAAGGTAAGGATGACCGTCACCCGCGGAATTGCTGTTGGTTTAATATTTCCGTTCCTCCCTCGCTGCTGTCGGTATTGTGTGAGGCAGCGCCGCTCGTGGGAGCTAAGTGCTATGCTATCCTGTCTTTGCCTGTCCTTGCTCGTCTTTTCTATCTTGCGGCGTTAATTTATTGAGCTGGGAATTTAAACGACGATAAACCGTTTCGGTCCGGCCTGAATTAGCCGGACGGAGTAACGTATGTGTGTATATTTAAATATCGCTAGTTAGATAGCGTTATTGACTGGTATTGGGCTTCTCTCTTTTAAATGGCCCGCGTCTGGACCTTTAGCTTAGCGTCGGGGTTAGCACGGTAAGTTAATCCACTGTTTTGTACTAAGGTTGGCACCGCTAGGATGTACATTTACGAAAATGTAACCAAACACCCGCCGCGCGAGAAGTGAAACCGAAATCAAACTCTAGCTCATGATCCGCTAGAGCAAAATGCTGCCACTGGCTCTGTCCCAAACCATACGCTAAAGCACTAGGTGGCAAGCTAGAATCCGTAGTTACCATAGTTACCGCAGGGGGCGTGCCGTTTTGATAGTAGTGTAGTGCGAGTTCCATTACGTGCGGTTTAGGACCGAGCCCAAAACATCATTTCGACTGTAGAAAAAGCACTGTTTCGTATTTTTACATACATACATACATACATACATACATACATACATACATACATACATACATACATACATACATTATATATAATAAAACAACTAATTGAGTCTTTATATTTAAATATTTACATACCTTGTGTGTGTGTGTGTGTGTGTGTGTGTGTGTGTATGTGTATATGTATATATGTATATGTATATGTATATATATATATATATATATATATATATAATTATATATATATATATATATATTATATATATATATCTAAATATCCTATTGTTATTTTACTTCAATGAGCAACAGAAACAATACATGAACTGGTGTTCTGTTTAGGGCATGATTACACCTGAGCACAGAACTGGATTAAGTGGGTGTGGAAAAATGAATAAATGATTATAAAAATTGAAATATCACTGATACATGAAATATTTTAAATGCAAATGATCCAAATTTTAATTATTAACAAAAAGTGCCATTGGTATTAAGTACTTAATATACTGTACTTAGAAATTATATGGTCATTATACCATTGCTAGATCTAATCTAAAGGTGGCCTAAGACTTTGTATAGTACTATAAATGTAATCGTCACCTCGGTGCTTAATTTATAATTTTTAGACTTGCTGTTGGTAACGTTCCTGCCGAATCAGTTTCACATTTTCCCGGCACTGGATTGCACAGATCAGCCAGCTTTCACAATCTAAGATGTATTGTGGTTTAAAGAGCAAGGCTGTAATCAGGATATAAAATCCTGATCAAGCCACCTTTAGCCCCAGTTATCAAGTACACGTGTAATTAAACTCTACTGGAAGCAAAACTGAAACCAAGTGTAGACTGGCACACCTACACTGAACACACTGGTACAAATATAGCAGCGTTATCCAAGCGTGATGCGTCCTACCCCTAAATGTACAGATTACATCAGCCGAGACAAAGTTTGCATGACCCTGGGTAACTTGGCAGCTTGTCCTCGTATAGCCGGGAAACTTTTCCATTACAATTCCTAAGATATCTGACGCACTGGCTCTTGTGGAAGTTCTTCTGCTTCTTATAGCAGTGTGAGTGAAGCTGTGTGATAAGCAGGAATCGCCTTTGCCATTTAAAAGTGATTACTGAACAGGGTCTTCCAGTTACAGTTGACCTTCCTGGCTCAGGTCCAGTCCAAGATGAATTATGGAATAGATTCTATGTGGGCAGGCATTTATTTCTGCCAGTTTGTATTAACTGAAAGTTGAGTTTTATGAATATGTATGTGGGGTAATATCCTGAAATAGGACTCCAAGTCTTTATTTATCATTTTAAGGTAAAATAAAATGCAGGTCTATTTTTATTTATTTTTTTACATTTGATTTCTAAGGTATTTCTTTGGAAATAATCATTTATTTAAATTCAACATAATTTATATTTAAATCTACGGGACGACACGGTGGTGTGGCATGGTTAATGTCGTTGCCACACAGCTCCAGAGATCTGCGGTTCCATCCCGACCTCGGACTCCACCCGTGTCCCCTCTCCATGTCCGTGTGGGTTCATTTCTGGTTCTCCGGGTAAACTTCTGCATTCATTAGGTTAATCGGTCCCTCTGTGTTGCCCTGGTGTGAGTATTTTTGACTAGTATCAGTTATAGCTATGCTTCTGTCATTTAAACAAGGCACACACCATGTTGTACCTGTTGATACTGTAGAATGGTCTGAAACTCTGTTTTATTCTCTAGTCCTATTGCTGACTGTCCAGCCAAAAGCGTTCAGGAAGCAAAATGTTTGTTGTACTCAAACACGTTTCTGTGAATCACTCCGCTTTGCCTAACTTGTAATATCACAATCCACTGATGTTGACGATAGCAATAACTTTAATAACCAAGTTTGAATGCTTGACATTTCAAACACTGAACGCTGTCTGCTGGAGATATTTGAAAGAACATTGATTTAACAGCTGTCCACTGCATTCGTATCTACTTATTTATGCAGCTTTAAATTATGTTTAAAATTCATTCATGTTTCATGGGTAAAGTGGACAGGATGTTCAAGCTTCTTTGGAACCTAAATCGTTTTTATTATTCGCTTAATCCTGGGTCAGGGGCACGGAAAAGTCGGTGCCTAGCCGGCAACATGGGCAGCAAGCTGGAAACATCCCTAGACAGGGCGCCAATCGATCCACACTCACACGGTGAGGTCACTTTGGAAACACCAATTAACCTAAAGTGAAAGATCTCGGAGCTGTGAGTCGACAGTGCTAACCCCTGCACCAGTGAACCAAATGGACAGGGCCGGGTTCACGAAAGCCTTATTAAATGCAGTATATTCAGTGTCCCTAAATATTGGTGCTCTTTTTGTGGTTCTGCACTGATTAGGTATGATTATGTACAGTATTGCTGGCAGGGGACTGGCGTGCTGTAGGAAACCCATGCAAACGCACGACCCAGTCCTGAAATCAAAAGGTGGTTTAACTCGGCACCAGTAAGGTGTACCTAATAAAGTGGCCAGGGTGTGTATATGAGGAGTATAAAAATGAATGTTTATTTTTCTGGTAGCCAGCCAGTTTTTTTTCTATTAAAAGGTTAAGTGACTGGGCTTGTGCTTAAAATTAGTTCGGCTTTGCCGTTGTCATGGTGTTATGGTTTCCTTTTCAGGTCACCAAAATTTCCGTACGTTTTGTGAAATGACGCCCGCCAGACATCTTCAGCAAGGTGTTGTGGCACACTCGTTTTGGATTGGTAATGCCCCTGGTGTGTCATACAGTGTCGGTGTGATATTTGTCAGAATAAACATTACACAGTGCCACCATTTGACTAATTTAATGGTAATGGTTCCTTTCCTTGCCCCCACACGCACTATTTTTGTCACTAAATGCAGAAGGCCAATCATGCACTTGTAACGTGTAATGCACTTGTAATTGTAGGTCAAACTCGAAGCCCGCACAATACAATTATACATGTACTTTGTTTCTTCTCACTGCAAAAACGTACTTGACTAGAAAACCAGAGCAAAGCTAATGAATAATATTTGGGTATACCCTCCTATCTCAGTTGTTTGCAACCTATAATCCCCCAGGCTGCAGGTTTGAGTTAAGAGATGTTGCTCCTGATTAGTTAATTCGGGCCCAGGCGGGACACAATGAACACGTTGTGTTGAAGCAATGCTCATGCGTGCCTCATGATTCATGCACAGATGAGCCCTGGGATTTCTGGTTATGCACAGAGTTACAGGCAGCTCTGGTGAAGATGGGTGACGTGATGGAAGTTGTTAATTCGCTTCCACTCGGTCTGCTCCGATAAAGTTTGACGAATGAATCTGAGACCGTCCCAAGCTCCTCGGTTTCTCAGCCCACTGACACTGGGATGGTCATGTCCGCTTGAATGTGTGAATACTGAACCAGCTTTGTGGGTTCGTGTACGGTTTGGTTCATTGTCCAGCTGGAGGCTCATGACCCACTTGCTGCTTCTTGGCAAAAGCAGTCACTTTGGCGTACCGAATCCACATGGTACTTTAGAGTCCATAAAGTCATGTCCTGTTCAGTCATGGTTGTTATGGTTATGTTGACTTGTTTTCTACTATTAAATGAATAGCTGAGGGTTTAAAGAGGGATCTACAGCTCTGGAACAAATTAAGCGACCACTACAAAATTCAGTTTCTCTGGTTTTACTGGTTGTAGGTATCGTTGTGCGTTTGAGTGCAGTGGAACATTTGTTTTATTCTATAAACTACTGAGAAATTCCAAACAAAAGTTCAGAAATCAATATTTCAATCATCGCTTTCATCAGCAAATGAGATTTGGGTCAGGTGATCACCTAATCATTACCTCATGAAGTGGAGTCAGGTGTGTCTGTGTTTGTAGCCTTTTAAAGCGTTTATTCATGTCGAGCTGTCCAAAGCCACTGGTTATAAGTTAAGACGTTCAGGGTAATTCAGCCACTTGCACAGAAGTTTAACTGAGCTTCTGACCTTGCTTTATTCTGAAGGTGCCACTGGCTGCTTTTTTCACTGCTCATATAATAGATATGTTTTGCGTCTTCTACATATCTCAAGATAGCCCGGTGTGTTTCGAATCAAGCCAGCCTGATGTTGCTTTTCTTATTTCTACTCTATCAAATTCATCGAAATAGCAGTCATTTGTGTGAAAGCATCATTCCAGCCACAGCAACTATTAAGTAAACTTTTCTTCGCCGTCCAGTGATGCCAGTAACGGTGCCCAGCTTGTTCAGACGCTTACCTGTCCACACCTTAATTTTATAACGGGTCAAGAAATGCCCAGCAGACTTGGTAAATCCAAATCCGCCTTCCAATATTCGACAGGCTCCAAATATGGCTCCTGACAGATCTGCCTTTCAAAGATGCATGTGTTGCACATAAATCCAGATAATTAAAAACAAGCCTCATAATCCCGACTACATCTAGTTTCAATCAGAAACAAAACATGTCCAAGTTTTTGAAGAGCGTAGCCGCAGAAATTGTCAACAGGAACAGAGGGTCGCTTTGTTTGTGCCGTGCGAGAGGGTTTAACCCACACGGGTCACGTCTTGGTGACTTTTGCTAGATGTTCCTTGTTTCTCTCGAGGTCGAGGTTTATATAGTGTGTCCTTAGTCATTGCTTCCAGTGAGCTGATTCTGTCGATTTACTATAACAGTAAGGAGAACCAGTGACCATGTCCATGTGGTGCCCATGGCCTCTTGATGTAAATATAAATATTCCTATGTTACAGTTAGTCTTTTTATTAAGTTTTTTTTAATTGGCTATTGGATCAAGGTTACGTCATTTCATACTGCACCAGTTTAGTGCGACCAGTTGACTTGACCCATGTCTTTGGAAGATGGGAAGAAACCAGTGTACCCCTGGTAAACCCAGATGGACACGGAGGTCATACGAACTCCACACAGGCCGGGATCAAACCGATGATCTCTGGACCGGTGAGGTGACCACTCTAACTGGTGCACCACAGATAAATGGGCCGACTGTGAAGTCCAGGACATGCTGAGCCTACATGTGACGGAGAAGGTATAACTCTAATCTAATCGAAATTCATCACAGCATGTGAAACCCTTCACTATTACTCTCACAATCAAACGCATTCTGATATTGTCCCAGTCTCCAATATCGGAAAAACTTCTACAGAGCAGACAACATGGAAGACCCTTTCAAGAAGACACCTCCCACCAAGAAATTAAACTTTTTAGAATGTGAGTGCAGATACTTCCTCCCAAATTAGACCCTTGTTGTTCTAGTGGCTTAGGGAACATTGTAATTGGCCCTCTTATCTGTGGATTGGGCAGAGCTTAGCTTTATGCACATTCTCAGTTGGCACACAATATAAAATCAGCCATATTTACCTCATAAGTAACCACCGAATGAAGAAGGTGGTAAGAAGTCTGTTCGGTTTGGATAGGGGGGCTCGTGTACGATTTTTAACTTGTTTGGTTTAAATGCTTTGTCGACTCTTTAAATGTGACTGATCTGTATTTGTGTTGTTTTTACAGATCACACACTACAAACAGTATCCTCCAGATCTCAACAAAGTGTATTCTTACTTTGAGTGCCGGCGCAAGAAGGGTGCTCAGTTCAACGAAGTGGTGTTCTTCGGCCTGCAGTACCTCCTGAAGAAATACATTGCGGGTGTGCATCTAGCAGGGCTTTCCTGCACTTTTATTTATACACTAATGTTAATGGAAGCTTTGATTTCCTTTCCATTCTGATTCAGTAATCATTTTTTCAGTAGCATGAACTTGTACTGTGCTTGTGTTTTGATCTGTAATCCTTGTAAAATGGCACTGTCCCAGTAGATCAGTATTTGATTCTGATCAACCAGATGTACAAATCTACTCCGTGTGGCCCACATTGTGTTTTGGTGGCGCCTAAGCATTCATCTTGTTTCACGTTTGCTGCAGCTCTTGTGCTCCGTGTCCTTGTGCGGAGCCTTGACTTGGCGCAAGGTCAGACTGCAGGAATGTCCCCCTCTGTCGAAATAGATTAGTCTGAAACACATGATCGGTGTGTTGCTTTTGTGAAGCAAGCTTAATACTCATGTGGTAACAAAGCACTTCTAACCACCTAATTTCAGTATCGGTTCACAGAATCGTTGTTCAAAGCTTGCTTTTACTTGGAGTTCTGTAATAGGGAGGTAATTGCATTGAACTGATGAAATGCTTTTGAGTGCTGACCTTTTGGCACTGTATTTAGTAACCCAGCTGGTCAGCTGCTGGCTTTAAACCTGCTAAATGCATCCTAATCTGGCTCTTTGCGTCCCGTATGAAAGTGCGATCCCTCGGCGCTTTAACCGGTGATGGAAATGGTAAATGGAAACGAAATCCTAAGCTACAGACTATGATGAGTGTGCATATACATCCACTTAATAATCTAGTCGTTCTCTGATTTTCTCCAGTTATCGGATTATTAAGTGCATGTAAATGCAGGTTCTGTTCCTTTGGAAGATGCCCTGTAACCGCTCGCTGTCTCTCTGCAGGGTGCGTGGTCACGGAGGAGAAGATCCAACAGGCGAAAGTCTTCTATCAGATGCACTTCAAGCAGTCGGTGTTTGACGAAGATGGCTGGCGAAGAGTCTTGGAGGTAAGAGGGTGCAGCATTTGTAACTGATTTTAAGTGTTTTTCTAATTGTGCTAAATGAGTCTAATTGTGTGCCAGAAACATGACGGGCGCCTTCCGATCCGCATCAAAGCCGTCCCGGAGGGGTCCGTCATTCCCAGAGGAAATGTCCTGTTCACAGTAGAGAACACAGACCCAGAATTCTACTGGCTCACCAATTACATCGAGGTACGAACATTTCTACTGATGGCCACCTCTCAGAGCAGTTAACTCTATACCGGGGTGGAACGTTGCACTCATTAGAAGTGTATTTCAACGAAACTTCAGTCCTCTGCGATTAAAAGAAATGATTAGAAATAGAGCTTTAAAATTGTAAACAAACGGAGTCCCAGTTCAAAATAAGGAGTACTTTCACTAAGCAAAAAGAATCTTTACTCCTCTACAATTAAGAAATTAGGAGGAACATGTATGATTGTGCCCTCAAAAAATTAGTAATAAACAAGTCCTTAATTTGACCATGCTGAGTTTCTACCGGTGGTGCCGTGCTGGATTTCCCTACATGTAGGTTTAAAGTCTTTGAAAAGTGATACTGCATTGCCTGTTTGGAAATTAGTGGGGTTTTTTTTAAGATGGGCTCATTCCCTCTTGGTTGTGTGCAGCCAGTATGTATTTACTTGCTATTATTCCTTCGTGAGCATTTATATTTGGTCCTACAGTGTGTGTAATCATTAGTGTGTGCTTGTAACTGAAGAACCACAGTGTTGTGGATTTCCTGGAGGGGCTGATGTGTTGGACAGTCAGGCTTCAGATATTGTGTAGATGGTAGCGTTCCACTCGTTTTCAGCGGCATCTCTGATTGTGAAAATGGTCAAGTCAGATAAATTTCTATGGTGCTTTTTACAGCAGAGCATTGTCTGAAAGCAGTTGTACAATTTTAGATGATCTTCTAATATCTAGATCCAGTCCCAAACTGAGCAAACCTAGGGTGACAGTGGCAAGAGAAAAACCCCTAAGCATTGTGAGGAAGAAACCTCGGGAGGACCAAGACTCTAAAAGGGACCCGTCCTCCTTGGGTGGCGTAGATGTATGAAATGCCCTTTATATTTGCGTTACAGAAGCATAATGCTGTGGCTACAGCGACGTCTGATCAGCTGTTTGAGAGAACGTCGATAAAGTGCTTACCTGTAACGCAACCTCTAAGAACTGTACAAAACTCCCCTATTATGATATGGATTGCAAACATGGCAATGCCACAGACGAGTCCGTATCCGATGACTCCTCTGTGCCATTGTGCAGGAGGACAGTGGTTCTGGTTCTTTTGCTTTCCAGCGCATTCTTGGCCGCTGCTGCAGAGCCTGGAACAGCACAAGTTTGATTAGAATGAATGGGGTCATTGAGGGTGAACCCAGTCAGCGAGGTTCTTTAACCCTCTGCTGATCGTACCGCTTTGAAATGCTGTAATTAAATGGCATTGATGGCGCCTGTCTCATCGCACAAGGACTGCTCTCGGAGATAATCGCCAAAGTTATACAAACAAGGCCAAGGACGCCAATACAAAGCCACCTCGGCTTACGAGCCAAATTGGAAGCATATGCTGTGTATAAATACTATAGTAAGTGGACCCATGACTCATCTTTCTTTAATGGATGTTGCGTTGTGCTAGTACAAACGGAGCAGACCAAGCATAGTGTAGGCAGAGCTGCCCTGTTGGCACACCTCAGTGCCACCCTGATGGGGGGAGGCCGTATAAATGAATGTCCTCAGCTTGGCATGCATTCTAAGAGCCATTTGATTATACATAATGGAAAACAAGGGGGACGCTGTTTAGATTTTATAATGGGCTAAGGTTGGTAATGACATTAAGTTATTAGTAGCATTAACGCATAAATACTTAGCACTACACGCCTGAGTGACTCGACAGCAAAGCATCCATCGTCTGTGGGAGCTGTGAGGCGACATCGGCGACCGCTTGAGGGCCAGACCGAGTCGAGTGGCTCCGATCTAATTAAAGCTACAAACCTTTTACACTCTCTTGTAGATACTAAGCAAATTCCAGCAGGGTTACACCCTCGTGCTCATTTCTGACTTGTGTTCCGCAGACGATGCTGGTCCAAATGTGGTACCCCATCACCGTGGCGACCATCTCCAGGGAGTTCAAAAAGATCCTGGCCAAGCACCTGAAGGCCACGTCAGGGAGTCTGGAGGGGTTGGAGTTCAAACTGCACGACTTTGGCTACAGAGGAGTCTCATCTCAGGAGGTACGAGCTCACCTAATGTAATCAAAAGTCCTCTGCGGCGTCCTTTGTGTAATCAGCCACAGGGCACCATCTGGGCAGAGTCGAAGTGTACAAGGGCGCAATTACCAGGACAGCCGTATCATATCTATCTGCTTTCATTAAACAAGATCAATCATTAAAGGGTTATTACACAATGTTGCACCTCCCCTCAGTTCCCTGGAAGAAACTAGCATGGATTTCAGAAAAGCTGTATAACTGACAGTAAGGATGTTTCACAAGACTGTTTCCTGAGTGGTGTCACTCCAGCTGACTGCAGTTTGTAGTAGTTTAGTTTAAAAACGTATGTGACTTTCTTCTGTTAGTCAGTTTTTGTTGAGCCCATGTACAGACCTGAATAATCCTTCATGCCATCTTCTTGCTGATGTTTCTACATGCGTGCACTCTGGTAATGGGACTGGACCTCTGACACGTGACCCAGACCAGGGGTGCACCCTGAAAAACACTCATTTGTTACCTTGGATAGCATAAATGAAGATCTGTAATCAATTAAAGTAAAGTTTTTAAATGGTAGAACCCAATGATGTGCTGCTGTTTTTAGGCTGCTGTGTTCAATCCCCCTTTTCCTCACACAGTCGGCGGCACTGGGTGGAGCTGCTCACTTGGTGAACTTCTGCAGTACAGACACAGTAGCCGGACTGCTTATGGCACAGCACTACTACAACTGCCCCATGGCAGGCTTTTCCATACCCGCTGCTGAGCACAGGTGAGACAGGAAGTCCATCTGTTACTGTGTCCATTCAATATGGCTGATCTCTACCCTGGTACTTTAGTTCTGACTGTAGAAAGCTTGGTACAAGTGGCTCAGCTTAATGATTATTTGCCATGTGAGCACCTGTTTGATTAGTAAAATGATGCAGAAGCTTTATGACTTCATTTCTTCAGCTTATTTTCTGGACAAGAGGTTCCTGGTCATTGCACGTTCATACTACACATGCCGTTATATTGCCTATATAGTACCCGGGATGCCCAGTAGAAAGCATCTGTGATCGGTTAAGGTGTTAAGAGTTGTATTTTCTTGTACCCTTACTCCTCTGCCATTTCACAGTTCCTGAATTCTTGTAAAACCTGACTCATCAGCTGCCTCTGTCAACATTACTGAGTGAAATGTTTGCAATGATTCACTCATTTTCCTTCCCTTTAAATAGCACATTCATCAGAGCACTGTGCTCATCTGCTCTGACCTCTGTGGGTATATAATATCTCTGAAAACCATGTATTAAAACTTGAAGAAATACCTAAAAACAGTTAAACAAAACACAGGCTGTTTTATTTTATTAACAGAAGTTACTTTTACTTCCAATTTGAACAACTCTGTATTTATATTGTGCATTTATACCAAATCCATTCTTTGATGGCTCTCTAAATGGAGTGATCACAAGATCCATCATACTAAACATTAAATCTACTAAATACTCTTTCTCCCCCCCCCCCCCCCCCAATGCTGACATGTCTTCCCATTGTGTTTTATCAAGACGATAATCTCAGACACATGAATAAAACGATAATTCGCAACGAATGGCTCCTTACAATATGAAAAGTCCTCCGTTATTTGGTGTCTCATTTTGTTGACTAAGAGCTTCCACATAACTTGCATTGAACTGGAACTGGTTTGAATTATAAAAACAAACATGCCAAACAACGCCCATATGTCAAGACGAGTAAGGGCTGGCCCGATCACTGATGCTTTCACTGTTTACCTGGCCCAGGATAGAATGACCAACAAAACAGCCAGAATAGTAAGCAGCTTCTCTAAATTGGTGATCATTGTTAGGACTTATGAAGTCACAGATATTGTTATACACAAAATGCTGTTTTTATTTTCTTTTTTTATTATGTATTGTTTGTTATTATTTTTTATTTTTTGCATATAATGTATTATAAGATTTACATTTTAAAACTTTACATTTTGTTGACGTGCACCTTATTAGTTAGGACCTTTTGTAAACAAAATGGTTCTGTTACTCTTAGCACCATCATCTCATGGGGGCGGAACAGGGAGAAGGACGCGTACGAGTGCATCCTGAACCAGTTCCCCACGGGCCCTGTGGCCGTGGTCAGCGACAGCTACGACATCTTCAAGGCCTGCAAGCACATCTGGGGCGACAAGCTAAAGGACCGCGTGATGGAGCGCAGCTTGGATTCCTCCCTCGTCATCCGACCCGACTCGGGAGACCCCACAGAGACCCTGCTGGAGGTGCGTCACGTTAAACTAACCCCCACTGCGTTCGGACCCTGCTCTCTGAACTCATGGTGGAGTGTGTGAATTGAATTCCTAGCCAACACGAGTAGATGGTATGCTGAAGGATTTCTTGCCTCTACCTGCACCTTCCGCTACTGTTTATAAGGAAATAATACTAATGTAGGTTATATGGAAGATGATGGATACAGGTCTCCCGTTGTCGAACCCATTTCAGACGCCTGAGTCATCAAGTTAAACCTTTCTCTTTGTTTCTGTTTCTCTGCAGGTCATAAAGATTTTAGAGGAGTGTTTTAGCAGTTCTCTGAACTCTTCGGGTTATAAAGTGCTTCCGCCATACCTGCGCATCATCCAGGGAGATGGGATAGACCTCTGCTCTGTCGACAAGGTCCGGGACCTGATCGTCTGATATCCGTTCTCAGTCCAGTGTCAGAATGTTGTTAAGTAGCTTAAACTCAGACTGACGATATTGGAGAAATTAAAGCCAGCACTTGCTGTTGTCTTGTTTAACTGCAGATAAAACAGAGGCTGAATTTGCTTAGTTATTTTTCAGCTTTTGGGAAGAGTTTCAGTTTGCATGGGAAATAATCTCTTAGATGATTGTGTTAAGTTTCAAACAGGACACGAGTCCGCTGCAGGGCCTTTGGGTGTCGCTTTCGCTGAGCCTTTGCTTGAATGCTATTATTATTATTATTATTATTATTATTATTATTATTATTCTGGGATGGACTGGTGCTGGTTGTTGGTTACACTGTACGGTTGATTGTAATGCAGAACGGTTCTATATGTTATCATATACCTAACGTCTAATTACTCTCAGATCCTGAAGAAGCTGAGCGACGATGGCTGGAGTGCAGAGAACGTGTTCTTCGGCTGTGGAAGCGCTCTGCTGCAGAAGCTCAACAGAGACACCCTCAACTGCGCTTTCAAATGCAGCTACGTGGAGAGCAACGGCAAAGGGGTGAGGGGCTTGTTAGAGAACCTAATGTGGTGCTGTGCAGCCAGTCCTGTGCAGCATGTTAAAGGTGCTCCGTCTCCGCTTAGATGGGCGTGAACAAGCAGCCGGTGACCGATCTGTCGAAGTTATCCAAGAGAGGCCGTCTGTCTCTGAGGAAAAATGTGGACGGGATCATCGAGACGGTGGAGGAGGGAGCAGGAAAACCCGAGGAGGTGAGGAGCCGTGTTAGGAGTAGGTTAGATCTGGGCGTTGAGGCTTCTTTTTAAGTCGCGTGCATGTTTAGATTAGTTTTGCACGTGTGAAATGTTTTGTTTTTGTTGTTGGTTTAATATTAAATTAGTAATATTAATTTAAATATTAAATTTTATTTATTTAAATATTAAGTTTATTTACAACGTTGACTTAACGTTCATTACTTTGTTTATTTTACAAAGCATATGTATCAGTTATAAATGATTATTCTTAAATGCAGCTCAAAGGGGTTAAAACAAATACATTGTACATAATAGCTATATATGTTTATGAAAATGGCTGTAGTAATTGAGCAAAATTTTGCAATCCTATGGAAATCTAAATACAATAAGTGTGTAGACATAAATATCAACTTAAATAAAAATTACATTTTCAGTATATACAAAAATACAATGCGTACAAGTATTATGTTTGGACATAAAGTATACAGTTAAGCAGCGAGTGTAGGTTCTAGTTTTGTGTTAGTGTTTGTTATTGGTACATGTGCAGTCATGATGCTCCTAGAAGCTCTTTCTCGGAGCGTCTAACTAACTGAGATCCCAAAGCATTGCTTGTCCAGTTTAAAGAAGTGGTGTAGAGACATGGCGTGGACGTTGGGGTATTATGGCTGACGCTTGGAGCTGATGGTGGTAGTTAATGACATAAAGCTTCTGTTGTCACAGTAACTGGGTCTCAGAGACAGATGCGTGATAGAGGTCATAAAAACAACTCCAGTGGAAAAGCCGAACAGTCCTGAGGGTCACGGAGGTTTAACAAATAAACAAACAGCTGCAGTCGGCACCGTGCATGCAGACAGATGGAAGCTCCGGTGCTTGTGATGAAAAATGGGGCCCTGGGACTGTGTTCGTAGACATGGGTTAGGTCACAGAACTGGGGAGTGTAGTGTGGGTCGTGTACTGAAAATATTTAAAAACATCTCCTTCATGCCAAGTGTTGTCGTCGCTTGGAGGGGAAGCCCTAAAAGTGGTGTGTTCTTGTGTGCGTCCAGGACATGCTGGTGACAGTGTTTGAGAACGGGACCATCGTGCAGGAGTACACTCTGGACGAGATCCGGAAGAACGCCTGCCTACAGGACGAGGACCTGAACCTAGCACAGCACAACCAGGACCACAGCAACATTCAGGACAACCACCAGAAGCTCATCATGAACGGGGTGCACTAAGGCCAGAACGCCGGCTCGCCACCGACGGACCAACCAGTCACCCCAGCCCCACACCTTCCCCTTCCCATCATGACCCCGCCCCATTCCCATTGAATGTACAGTCCAGCGTTCGTGGACTAGATCCGAAGGACGATGATTCAAGGTTTTAATCATTTGATGTGTTTATTCTGATAGGTTTGGGTTGCCAGGTTTTACTACTATACAAAAGTGCCAAAAAGTCATTGTATCATCATGAAAAAACGGCCACTTTCCATCTCACACTGGTGGAAAGACTCTCTACGTATCTAAAAGGGTCTGAAATAGAGCGACCACTCTGTCGCTGCAGTCAGCATCCGCAGCAGACTCAACTCCCAGCAAGCCTCTGGTTTAGCACTGGCTTTTTAAATGCTGCTGGCCCCCGAGCATGAGCGTGTAAATAGGTCCAATTTAAAAGAATCCCACTTCATTCGTTGTGTTGTGAAAAAACTCTAAACCCTACACTAAATGTGTAATCCACTTTCCACCACTGTTCTTCAATTTTGCAAGATGCCAAATATTGCTGTTGGTGCTCGTTTCTTACGGGGAGGGGCACGCCAGGCGTATGTGCGGCAGGGGTTTTGTCTACAGTTGTTGTTTTGGTAGTTTTTTTTTTTTTGTTTCTTTTTGTTTCTTTTTTTTGGCACAAGGAAGGAATAATCTAATCTGGAAGGAGTCGCCGAAGGACGCCTTCTACGCTGACGCAGGCTTTTATATCAGAAATCTGAACCTATGCATCTGTGTGCTTGTAAGGTGTGTTTGGGGGCAGTATTACAGAAACAGAGCTTCAATTCAGGTCTCAGTTAGGACAGTTGCTGCTATAAGAACTTAGAATCATCTCCAAATCCATGAAACCCTGCCCCTAGTGGTGGAGTTATAGATGGACGAATCACTTTTACAAGCAGCAGAGCTGAGGTTCCTACACAGGTTGCTAGGCTTGCTGTCTGTGACAAGGTGAAGGCGGGAGAGCCTCGAATTAGAGCTGCTGCTCCAGATGGAGACTTCGGGGCAGACCCGGGCCGGCCAGATGTTTAAGATCTCAGAATGGGCTTGGGAACGTCTGGGGATCTCTTAGGACGAGCTCCATGACCCTCAGCAGGGGAATGAACCTGACACTTGCCTTATAAGGGCCAAACATGCAGGAATCCTGTGACAATACTTCAGTTTCAAATGCATACTCCTTTTCATAAATCCAAGGACTTGCCATGCCATGTGGAGTACTGACCGAGATTAGGTAGGGTTAACATTTACTAATCAATATTTAGTAGCACTTTAAACTAGCCCTATAAACTGATATAACCGTGGTATAAACCTGGTCATTTTGTAGTTGTTATTAATTGCCATGGCAGCTGTTTTAGAAGGCTGACTCCTCAGGAATGGCACAGCTGGCGAGCCCTTTAGATGACATTAATTCCTCTTACCTGTCCCACACTTCATGAATCACATTCTCCAAAGTGACGACGGTGGTGCACCAGTAAATGTACTGGACTGCGGAGCGCAGGTTTGCACGGCCTCCCCGTGCCAGCGAGGGTTTACTCTGGGTGCTCCATTTTTAGTTCCACTGTAATATAATACAGTATGGCTTTGTGTAGTCTGGCGTCATGCCATTTTCTTTCAGCAGCAGTGAAACACAAGTAACCACTATGATGGGTATTATGTTGCTAGTCATTGTCATGGTGCAGCTGAAACCGGTGCCACCGCAGCACCGATGAGAGTTATGATACCGACTGTAGAGGCGTTTCTGTAATACAACCCCCGAATGGTGACCTGACGGCACTGTGGAAGCCTACTGCAGCAGCTACAGCCAACTGCAAGTCAGCGATTTGCTAAGAGCGCACTCGGATCTCCATGTCATTCCGGTTCCGCTGGATTGGGATCGTTCCATTATACGGGGGGGCAGGAGCATCGGATCAGCGTCCTAGTGATGCACGAGAAAGGGACACTTTCTTCCTATCGCACCAAATCGGTGACGACGATGCAAGCGTGCCGTGCGAATGTGGGGGCGTGTGTTTGCTGAAACTTGTTCCGCGACTCGGGCCTGGTTTATGCTCCGCCTGCTCCGGAGCCCTTATGAGAGCACTGCAAAAATCTGAAAGTAGATCAGGCACCTGCCATGCAGCGCTTTAGTTCTGACCTGAAAACCCAAAAGCGTGGCCACACAGCGACCACTGTCCTGATATGGGGGGATCCTCCGCTACCCTTATTCTTACCCAGCTCTGTATTGGACCGCGGGCTTCCACCTTCTGAGGAAGGATAGACTTGATGGATCAGATGTTTATCTAAGAACTAGTGTGGGATTGGTTATTGAAGAACGTCTTCTTAGAGACGCACCGAGACCTTTGTCGACCGGACGTTCTGTAGCATCTGTCCCACCCTCCAAAGACTACGTCCAGTTCCGAAGCATAAACCAGGCCTCGAATGGGACAGGGGCAGGTATGGGCTGCTCACACTGCCTTAACCACGGACTATGGTGCTTTCCTAGCTCTCTCTCTCGCACTCCGACCCCAGCTCTCTCGGCCCACACTCTCACTCGCCTGCCTGTCTTCCCTTCATGTAGGTCCGGTGTGGTCCGACCGCCTGCCGATTTTCCTTTCCTTTAGCCTTCATCATGATAAAGCGTCTGCTGGAGCGTCTGTCTGTGATTCTTTGTCCGTCTGCCAGTCAGGCGAAGGTCGATTTTAAATGGCCCACACCCCCCACACCCCATTAGATATGAAGCAGATTGACCCTACCTCTTTTTTATGCCAATAATACTGTTAGTAATATAAACTTATTAGAAGTAATAGTAATTACACTAAAGCTGTATGTACGATGCTGTCGTGTAAATACCTTTTTGAAATTTTAACAGCGATGTTTCTGCTTTTCACCTCGTCCCACTTTTTCTTTTTATTGTATTGTTTTTACAAAACAGATTAGGATGAGAAAAAAATTATAATAAATTCCTTCAGTTTCCTCATCGGTTTCATCTGTTTATTCTATATTGTTGTCTTTCTGAAATGTTAATTTTATTTAATTATGTTTACTTCCTTTGCATCGGCCTCAAAATCTGCTTGAGAATACACCAAGTACCCAAGTTTTAAAAAGGGTAATCAATAGAAATAAGCTAGAAATACTGCATCTGGAGGGAACGAGGGTGGGGGTGGGGGTGGGGGGGGGGATGTAATCTGTACTTAAAGTGAAATTGCTAATCGAATCAAATGCAATTTAAATTACTCATGTCATTCATTATTTATTCAGTTAATTTTTATTTGATGTTTTTTTTTTTTTCTTATTAAATGTCTTCTTGTACGTGTATATCGATTACGCTTTGATGCTTTATTAATTAATTTGCATTTAGGGTAATCACATTTAAAAACTGCAGGGTGTTTTTTACTATTATTATTTTGCAATTTAATTTTTATATTTGATAGAACTTAATTCCTAATTAATAAAGCTTAAATTTTAAGTCAAACCATTAAAGTTAAACCATTTAGACTTGACTGAGTTTTCATTTCAGTCGTTGATTTAATTCTTTAAGTGTAATTGAATTTTTTTTTTTTACTTGCTTTAAATTTTTGTTTGTCATACCTTAGACATGTAAACTGTTGTAACTTAGTAAAACAGTTGTGTAACATTGTAATTATGTAAGGGAAAGAAATTTGCTTAATTTCAATTAAAATATTTTTTAAAAAACTACAAGAATTCTTCCATCTCTCTTCTTTTCACATGGATCAAAGAGGTTTGAACTATACAGAGCATGTTTTGTCACTAGGTGTGCCTTAATCGGATATAAATAGTGGCACGGCCTTTCGGTTGGCACGTGGTTTACATAGCGCACATACCTGCAGTGAAACGGCAGCAGAGCGAGATCTGTGGGACGTTCTCTACAGCAATGGAACATGAGCGTGTGATCTTTGTCTGACCTCCAGCAGGTCTCGTTCTCTGCTCTCTTTGTTATCACCGGGTTTGATTGGAGTGCAGATTAGAGGCTTTGCTGCTCCACAATCCTGACTCCTGACCCGGATTATCTAATCATGCGTACCTTCGGCTTTGTGTTTCTTGGTGCTTTTTGCTCTCTTCCGCACCTAAGGCACAAAGCCTGTGACATTTAGCTGATGCTCTTGGTCTGCTGTGAAAGCCAGACCTCTGGTTTTATGTGCTACTCCATGCGCCAAAGTAGCACCAAGCATTCTTACAATTGTGCTGAGCTTTTAACTGTGGTGGTGGCAGACCTGGATTGGACACTTGATCACTCCCTTTACCTGCCTTTAACCATTATAAACCTGCTCAGGTACAACCACTCAAGTTCCAATGAAATTTTTCAGTATTCTCTGTATGCAGGTATGCAGTGTATGTAAGCTGTCACACAGTGTTCCTAAGAGTAACACACCCAGACGGATATGGGATGGGCCATGGTGTGACTGTGCCTTATCTACATCAGATCTGTGTTGTGATTAATAATTAAGACATTTAGGATTAAGTGTTAAGCTGATGCTTGATGTTGGTTAAAAAAAAAAGAAACTCAAGACTTACACATGGCGTGGTGTTCAGGTCGTATGATTAGTTTCCGTGATATTTAGATTAGACATTAAGACGTATCAGTCAGCACAACAATAATAATAGCAACAATAATATAAATATTATTATTATTACTCAAAAAGAACAACTGCTAATATTACTAATTAAAATATGTATAATAATAATGATTATATTTGTTTTGCTTTATTTTTAGGTGTTAGTGTTATTATAGCTACAATAAATATAATAAAAACTTTTACAGTTTATTAGTAGTATCATTACAATACAATAATAATAGGCCTACTAAGTGCATTATTATTATTATTATAATTATTATTATTCAGTTAGTCATAACAGAGTTTGAACATATTAAGTCTAGTGTTATTATTATTGTGCTCACTATTAGTTACTTGATCATTTTCCTCAATAAAGAAATAATCAAATATATATATATATATATATATATATATTAATTCATTTTAACTATTATAAAAATATAAAGAGCTTTCAGAAACCAAAAAGCTATTGATGTAACACAATCTTTTATCCTAGCATCTCATTTCAAGTCTAAACTTATCTGAAATCCATTTGGAGTTTATATGTTGGTCTTCTCTCATTCTCTCATTTTTGTGCTGACATTTGACAGTAATACTGAAACTAAAGAAAAACAAAACTAAAACCAGCTGCTTTCTTAAAAGTGTAACAAAAAGAAAATCACTTAAAAAGTAAAATACTAAATAAAACCAAAGAAAACTAGGCCTCATTGAAAAGAACTAACTTATTTCTAAACTAACAGTTATTTTAAAAATACATGTCATGTTTGTGTCTGCATACTTCAGGTCGTGTGGGCCTAACACACAGTATGTGTGGCTTTAATTCATCTAATATTTGATCTACTTTATGAGCTGTAATAAAAGTCCAAAGGTCATAAAGAGGTCCACGTAAGTAACAGCTAAACGATTTCGGATCGTAATTGGGAAACAGGTTTGCACTCATTTTCCTTCCATTCAAGGTAAAACGTTAATAACAAAAGGGATTGAGAGTTTGTTTAAAATCAAAACATTGGATAACAATGCTATATATTACAAAACACACTAATTTAGTTCTTCTTGTTGTTATTATTCTGTCCCGACTCCTTTAATCCTGGAATGAACAGGCCCGGGTTATGTATGCAGAGGAATCTGACATGGTCCAGCAGTAAACAATACAGATTCCAGTGGTTGAAGTAACATTTCAATGTCTTGAAGACTGAATGTCTGCAGTCGTTATATAATCAAGTGATGTATAATCACTATCATATTACATTTAGTAGTATACTCTACATGATCGCAATCACACTACAATAATCAATAGTGCTGGATCCATTAAAGGGAAGTAAACGGGCTCCCCCTGTCGGCTATTTCTCATTTCTCTGCTAAAATCCAGCTCTGTCCCATCATGATCTGCACATTTAAGCGCTTCTGTCTAATATGTGAGCTATAGCTACTACACTGTTACAAAGGCTGATCTTAAAAGGTCACAAAACTGTACAGTGTTTGGGTTCCACCAATCCACAGTCAGATATTGATCAGGGAAGCTATCAAGAGGCCGGTGCCAACTTTGAAGAACTTTATGGCTAAGACTGGTCAGACTGTAGGCTACATTGGTTTCGAGTAATTCTCCAGATCATTCTGGTGTAATAAAGTTGGCTTAAGGATTTGGCTTTATATATGAGAGTAATGCACCATGGTTATAAAGTAGCCTACAAATAATTTTGAGGCATCTCGTTACCGATTGAAGCAGAATGTGCATGGTTGCGGTGTGTTTTAAAACGTTAACTGGTCATTTGTTTGGCTTATTTTCAGGTTGTCAGTGAAAGACTGGTTTTGTGTATTTAATTTGGTGACACTTTGTGATTTCAGCTCTCCATGCCGGAATAGCAAGATCTGAGACATTAGTGGTGAGTATGTTATGTTTTTAATCTTATCCATTCTAGTGTAGATGTCGACAGAAAACCACTGGCTATGTTTAACACGCACTGGCTGTTTATTGCATCTTCCTTTATTTCTGTATGTATTTCTTTACTTTTATGTAGTTTATTCTCCAACCCCAAATCGGAAACGTTGGAACAGTACGGAAAAGGCAAATAAAAAACATGCAGTGTTCCTTACATTTACTTTCACTTGTATTTCATTTCAGACAGTATGAACCTGAGATATGTCATGTTTTTGCTGGTCAGCTTCATTTCATGTGTTAATAAACATCCATTCCTGCATCGGTGTCTGCAATGAAATAAAAGTTCATGTAAGACACGCTGTGTATTTGCATTTTCCATACCGTCCCAACCTTTTCTGATGTGGGGTTGTAGCCTAGCCTATATTTATGCCCCAAACTGAATTGAATTAGCTACACTTCGCCACTGGGAGAAATCACAGTCTATAAAGTAGATACTTAGACTTTGCCGTGTGCTTTATTAAACTAAATGGAGCCAACAAGAAATAGATTGAGGCTAATGGACTGCATGCATTGATTTACCTTCATTGCTGATATTTTCTTTTCTGCTTGCCGGAGAAGGTAATTACAGGGAATGAAAACCTGGGAAACGCATTTGAAATCTTCAAACGGGAGCAAATGGCATGCAGGAAATCGTCTTCTGAGAAATAAACAGTAGATAATTAGGCGACACTGTCATCATGGCTCAGCCCAGCGCCGAGGATTAGTTGCCTAGCAACCTCTTCCTAAGCGTGTTGTCATGGAGTTGGGTGTTTGCGCGCCTGCCGTAACGCCCATCTGACTGCTGAGTGCTCTGTGTGCGCCCATAACATTGCTGCGGATCACTCTCGGCGCTGATTGGCTGTGCCGGCTGTGACCGGCTACAAGAAGTTATGTAATCACAGTTTAAATGTTGTAGCATAAATAGCAGTTTAGGCTCAAAAAGTCCTAAGCAAAAGTTCAGGCATTTCGTTACTTGTTATTTGTAAGGAATCAACTTTCTCAGGTATTTCATAACAGATGCTGTGAGATCTGCAGCCCTCAGGGAGCTGTGCTTACACTCAGCAGTCATGACCTCAGATAAACCTCATGGACTCCGACCAAGGGAGCTGTGGCTTCCTGCTGGCTTTCTTCACCCTTGCAAATCCTTCAGTGGGATTGGTGTCCGGTGTCTTCTTCTTGTGGATGTTCTCTTGAAATACTGAACATGGTACGACCCTTTTTTCCACTATGTGATGTCCCATGTTAGACAACACGCTAGTCAGTGGGGCCTACTGAATAAATAATAGGATGCTACTATTGGTGAAGGATCGCCTTTGTTTTTAACGTGGTGCCAATCTGACGTTTTGGTGCTTGGATAAATGGGTTATGCAAATTACAGATCAAACCCTACAGCTGTAACACCATTCACAGAGAGATTACCTTCTAGCCTACCTACTAGAGGACTAACCCTTTCCTCTTTGGTCCTGTCCTCCGGCTCTTCTGCATACCTCAGTTGGAAAATAAAATCAAAGATTGTTTGGGAACCACTGGGCATGTGCAAGAACTTTCTTATTTTTTATCTCCCTGAAACAGCCTAGATAGCTACTGTGTTTTTTTTTTTTTTTTTTTTTTTGATGACCCTGTTTCTTAACTGACCTTTTAGTTTTGGTATCTAAACCAAACGCTGTTGTGGATTTTTTAACCATGGCCTATTTCATGGACTCATTTCATGATCTTGGTAAAAAGATCCTCACAGTTCTGTTGAGTCTTGATGTGAATTACAGTCAGAAACACACACACACACACACACACACACACACACACACACACACACACACACACACACATATATATATATATATTGCAATGCAAATAAATACGTGCAGTGTTCCTTACATTTACTTTCACTTTTATTTCATTGCAGACAGTATGAACCTGAGATATGTCAAGTTTTTGCTGGTCAGCTTCATTTCATTTGTTAATAAACTTTTATTCCTGCATCAGTGACTGCAATGAAAAGTTCATATATATATATATACAGCATATATATGTTTACTGTTTCATATGCTGCACATCTCTACACTTCTCACCCTGCCACGATCTAAACGAGAGCTCAAAGTTCCCCGCTGAATACTAATTTTAATCCTGATTATTTCCGCTGGATAATGAGGCAGGCTGATTCCATTTACCAGACATATTTCAGAAAGCTTTCTTTTTGTTCCCGGCTTTAATCACGTTTCATGCTTTTTTGAGCTCTTACGGGTTCACAGTGAGCTGCTGTGTGTAAAAATGAGGTCACAGCCAAAACCAACGAGGCGTGACATGGAGAAACACTTTGACTGCATTTCCATCCAGTCTGTCAGGGAAAGATGAATTTACAGTACAAAAACCCTGTAGGGTTCAAAACAGCTCAAGGGTTCTGCGCTATTTACATCTCTGAGAACTCCATGTCAAGGGTCCAATGTGCAGTACTCTAAACCCTCTGAAAACCCTCCAGAGGAGGGGAATAATGATGGACTTGATAACAATGTTTATTTATTACCAGTAATTGTACATGTATTGCTTTATTTGATTCATTACAAACCTACCGGGTCTGCACCTGCCCTTATTGTTCTGTTAAGGTCATTCATGTACAGTTTAAGAATGAAGTGTGAATAAGAATCGTAAGAACTGAAACGCTAAAACACAGTTGCATTTCAGGACCCAACAGTGTGCTGAACTTCATTAGTAGCAGTTTGGCCATTTTGGGACTTGAACTCGAGCTTCTGGTTTACAGTCCAGCACCATAACCACTGAGTTATGGACGAGCCTGTCTGGAAAATCCTTGCTTTCCATTTCTTAATGAAAACTGTAATAATATAATGGCTGGTTCTGTCACTCCATAATGAAGTTCAGCAGAAATACATACGTAGTGGAACCAGTCATTAGAGAGTCCAGGCACCGCTAGCAGAGCCGTTCAGATCCAGCCGCGCAGTAATTGCTGTGAGATTTGCTTTATCTCTCGCCATCTTACCATGAGAGAGCTGTTTCATTTCCCTCTCTTACTCTCTCTGCCACGTTCACCAGCCTGAGCTCTTTCCGGGCTGAAGAAGTGAATTGGACATGCTGCACTGTGTCTGTCCACATTCACATCACACACAGTATGGGGGTCTAGCAAGCCTGATAACATGTGCTATACAAGAATAGCCTCACGTTTTTCAAAGTAGGGATCCAAGAATATTAGCAGGTTATGAATCATTAACTTTATGGGTAATAGCACAACAATGCAGCTGAACGAGATGAGATGAGATGAACGGAGATAAGAGGGTGATATAAGCAATCTCCAAACGGGTCTGTATACATTAGAGCTATCATATGCATGTAGAGTGAAATGACTTCAGATTAGGCACCGCGCCTCTAACTGCAGCTGGACCAGAGGGATATAAGACGTGCACTGGTATAGTTAAGGGAAACAATCACCTTCTTAAGTCAGACTCCTTTAATCTACACGTGCTTGCCCATTTGATCAGTTCCACGTATATATGTGTTGGTGGTGTGTTAGTGCGTGCTGAGCTTGGTATGGGTGGATTTTAAGACACGCAGTGATGCTGGCAGTTTTTACTCTACCAGTATGCTGCACCTTGTAGATGTTAAAGTCAGAGAACAGGCAGGCTCATCTTGTTTATTGTACTCTTTTTCATAAAAAAAAACGGTCTTTTGCAATGGGTATCTAATAAAACAAAAACCCTTGTTCCGATTAACGGACTAGTATGGGAGGATGACATTGTTTGTGCCACCGATTGGCTTTCCACACAGACAGAGCCGCCAAAACCGGCGCATCAGGTTCGCAGCTCGTCTTTGCTACTGGAGATACTCAGTGCGCTTTTCTTCCACCACAAAGAAATGGAAAGTGCAAACAAGGTAGGACTTCAAATATATTATTCACTCGGTTTAATGCATGAAATGAACCTGATGTGTGAAGTGTGTCTATTTAAACAACATACAGAACAATAACAGCATAAACAAGATGCGTCTCTGTATCTTCTGGTCCTTTTGCTGTTCCAGATGATTTCAGGTGGAACCTTTCAGGTACTGAAGCTCCCGCTGGGCTTCATCCGCCTCCTGGAGTGGGTGAGTGTGGAGAAACACTTTAATTTAAATCCTTCAGCCTGTTATAACGAATAAGCAAATGAATGCACATTTTATGGAACGTAAGTACTGAATGTTATTGGCCATTTAATAATAATAATAATAATAATAATAATAACAATAATAATAATTAGCAGCAGCTCCACTATGATTGTGCATCAGTTTAAAATGTACTTGTGGCCTCTCAGGCATCTTCAGTGGTTGTATGTGGAGCCATTAGAGTTTTCTAATGACTAATGGAGTCTGGCCTCTATAACTGCACAGGATGCAGTAAGCAGATATACATATATATATATATATATTTAACGATCGAGGTCTTAAGAATTATAATAGGAGATAAAAATCTCTTATCTACCTCATGTCAGAATAACAGAAAAGTAGTACGAGTGAACCCTTGCTACACCTGCTGACAGAAAATAGAATTGCAAGACATAAAAATGGGATTGTTCCCACTTTCTTTTTCAATGTCAATAAGGGTTTTAAGTTTTATAAAAGATGCAATGTCTGTCTCAGTTAGTGTTGGAGTGTGTGATTATAATTGTGTGTAATTGGTCAAGTCAAGTCAGATTTATTTCTATAGCGCTTTTTAGAAATAGAGCATTGTCTCAAAGCAGCTTCACAATTTTGGATTATCTTCTAATATCTATGGCCAATCCCAAACTGAGCAAGCCTAGGGTGACAGTGGCAAGGAAAATCCCTAAACGTT
Organism: Ancistrus triradiatus; assembly: GCA_025084515.1. Taxonomy (NCBI): domain Eukaryota; kingdom Metazoa; phylum Chordata; class Actinopteri; order Siluriformes; family Loricariidae; genus Ancistrus; species Ancistrus triradiatus. The sequence continues at coordinate 840,211 of JAJAGP010000067.1, read as the reverse complement.
ATGAGGAAGAAACCTTGGTAGGACCAAGGTTCAAGAAGGGACCCAATCGTCCTTTTTTATTAGTGTGTGAGAGACACATCATTGTGTTTTGCTATGTGCGTTGAATAATTATGCTTTTGATCTACATATAGATACATAGGTACATAGATAGATAGGTAGATATCCAGGTCATTGTGGAGGCACTTAATGTCCAACAAAGCCCAGCTTCTCCAAAGCACTGACAGAGAGAAAGAGAGAGAGTGTTCAGTCTAATGCTTGCTTTAACATTGAATGATGATCTCAGTGCTGCAGGAAGTGGCATCCAGCTCCATAGAGTAATCAATGGCTGACCAACGGGTCAAGTGCTAGTCGTGTTGCGCTGTAGAAGCATATAGATTCTCCTCAGTCTCTAGCAGTCAGACATATGGATGAAATGTGAGACTCCACACTCCATTGCAGATATCTGATGCATTTCAAGGCTGTGGGACGGCAGCATAGCCATGCATGACCTCTTAGGGGTATAAATTGTTGCCCTCTCAGTTTGAAGCGTGCCCCCTTTAAACGAGGTGCTTATCATCCACAGAACACACCAGTAATCACATTTGGTCACACCACAACACACTCGTGTCCTGCCTCATTCAGGGTTTTGTCTGTCCTCAATCCTCCAGGCTCTGTGACTCTCATTGAGCCATGCTCCTTTTTGACTGTTCCTTTCTAGTTTGGGATTTCCTGCTTCAGCTTCTTATTGATAATATTGTTTATTGTTGATGATTATCACATTCCAACTTCTTTCTCCAACTGAACTCATGACATAAAGTGGAACTGAGATGCATGGTGCTACTGCAGATAGCAAACAAACTGATATTACAGAACAAGGCTTGGTGCACTCTAAAAGCAAGTACATGCTGTTTTATGATGTTAGTGGAGAGCGTGAGGATGGCCGGTACGTGAAAACAGAGAGGCATTTGCGAGCACTGAACATTGAAGCGACCGCAAATAGAAGTGCTTTGTTTGGTGAGCGCTGAGCTGTGTCACGTGAGCTTCTTTCTCCCTCACTAGCCACTGCCTGCAAATTGATATTATTATTGGAACAGAACAGAACCCTAATGGAACATAATCCGCTCTTCTAATTACTGTTCTGATGTGCAGCACTTTCTCTGCTACTATGGCCCTGATTGAGAGCCACTAATCTTTGGTGATTGGTGGCTCTCGGTTATTGGTGACCATCAGTTACGGCGCTCGTCTTCTCCGCAAACCAAAGTCCAGAAATGAGCTTGAGGCACCAGGGACGCCAGAAGATTGAGTGAGAAAGAAGTAAGTGCAACAATTCTCAGTGTTACAGTGAAAGTTAGTGTATTTAGGGAATCTTCCCTAGTAGATCCCCTTTGGATTGAGAGGAGCCAGTTGAGGTTCTTTAGGGATGGAGGATTGAGGGTTGTTTTCCCAAGGATTCCACTAGAATTGTCTTAGACCCAAAACCGGCACAGATGCAGACTCTTTGGAAAGAGTACGATACTGAGAAAAGAACCAAAATTACTAACTGAAAATGGATTATGATGATTAGAATTGAATTCTACTTTTTATGGCAAAAGAGGCCTGAAGATCTTTGGGTGCTGCTCCAAGGTGCGTTCCTCCATTACTCCAGATTACCACACTCACACTCAAGCTTCATTCTAACCCAAGGTAACGAGGTCCACAAGAATCAGCACCATGCCGTGCTCTGACTTTCAGCCACGGAAAAATTATTTTTCAACTCGTTTTCTCCTAATCAGTTTGGTGGTGACACGTGTTGAACTAGCTGTCTACTCCTGTTCATCACTGCATCAAATTCAGAAAACGAACTTCATCCTGTACTCCAGTAACAAACCTCGACCTCAGCACAAAGCCTGGATGCTGGCTGCAGACGTGGCTGATTTGCAGTAGAAAAGGTGTGCTGTCACTGCTCGTTGTTTGCTTGCAGTTGATGGCCGCACTCGATGCAGGGTACATGTCCAGTTTCATCGGTTCTGATGAGAGGCAGCAGCCGAGAGCCACTCGAGTTCGATCTGTTTGTGTCACCCTATGTGTGCCTACATGTAAAAGTCAAGTTAAGCATGAAGGCTAAAGGGTTCCTATGGAATGAGCGAGGGAGCACGGACGGCTGCTTTTCTACCGCATGAAACGTGCGTCTTAAAAATAAAATAGATTCTATGCCTGATTATGGGCACTGAGGCGTGGGAGGAGTTCTTCATCCAGTCAGTGCACACACAGGCCACAAATCATCTTCCATATCACACTAGTGGCCAGGCATGCTTCAGTGCCATAATCTGTTGAGCCTGAAGCAACCCAGCTACAAACAGAGCCTATAATATCACCACATTAGTCCAGTTTCTACCCCTGCCAGGTTTACTCCCCTAATCATTCTTCAGACCAGCATCTAGTTTGTCTCACCTGTTTCTCTACATGTAGTCTCATTAGGTCTCATTAGTTACAGTGCCTATAAAACCATTACTCTATAATAATCTTTCATATTTCCAAAGCTTGAGTGGTTAACGCTTTCAGTCACAGCCGGTTTCTTTTGTTTGGCTTACACAAAGTAATAAACATGTATTAATATCATTGTTTGAGCTACATGAAACATTATCTCAGCTAAAGCTGGAGACCAGGATGAAAGTCCAGTTGTGTGTGATTGGTATAGTTATAGTTTCCACAAAACAGTGCGTCTCTTTTATAAGACTTTTTTAGCAACTGTACCTTTTTATGGAAAGTTGATATAAATGCAGAAATCTAAGCTGCTTTATCACGGGGTGTGATGGAGTGTACGATACTTTGATGTTCGTGTCTAGCTGGTGTGTAATTATAGTTATTAGCCAGGCTGATATTTTGGAGAGATCAGAGCTGCTGCTTCCGCCACAACAGACAAGACAGGTTTTTTTTTATCCACATCTGCTTTATGATTATTAGCTCTGCGATAAGGCTGGGTGTGTGTACCTGCCATTGTGTGTGTGTGTGTGTGTGTGTGTGTGTGTGTGTGTGTGTGTGTGTGTGTGTGTGTGTGTGTGTGTGTGTACCTGCCATTGTGTGTGTGTGTGAGTTCCTTTGGCTCGTAGGGTTAAGTCTGTAATCCAGAGGCAACTATCAGAGGTGGCACAGGCATAGCAGTTGAACCTGTTCATGTTGAAAGAAAAAATGTTCTGGAGCTCTTAGCCAGCCTTGTTTGTATTAAGAAGCAGCTAATCCTGTTTGATGGCCGGCAGGTTCTTTCTGTTTCATTTCCCATTTAGCAAATAAACCAGGCTGCTCAGCCAACACACCAGGTTCCTCTGAATGCAGACAGAGGCAAATCATCCAGATTATGTCAATTCAAAGCAGAGGTTTGAAAATGTCCTCCTAAGGGTGCAAAAGGATGACTGTTGTAGTCAAAGAGACCAAAAGAAATGATGAATTTTGCTCACATTTATTAAGTATATATTAATATAATTTCTGGTGCATACTTTCGTTTTTGTGGGGGATGGGGGGGGGGGAGATAAAAAGAAAAAAGTGCGAGGATTGCCAAGAGCATGCATAATAAGGACATGGAACAGTGAAGTCAGACATTCAAATAACATATTTCTTTCATTTTTGTGGTGAAATTACAGCAGCGCCTCCACCTGGTCCTAGTGCGTCATATTTCATTACATTATGAATATCGAGACATGAATTAGAGTGAACAAATAAGAAACTACTGACCATTTAAGCAAGTTGTTGTTGTTTTTAAACAAAACGTTGCCTCTGATAAGCTGCCAAAATGTTAAAACCACAGGAAGTATGTGGTTTAAACATAATATTTTAACAACAAAACTCTGCTTTGCGAATGGTAGGCAGGTTGCCTCTCTTTATTGATCTTTACGTTTTTATATTTATATTTATTGTTTGTCCCTCATTATCTTTTCTTTTACTTCAATTTCATTTGCAATACTTTGTAAACCAAGTTATGTCTTGGTGGCTCAGGGGCTCAGCGTTAAAGGGGGTTTTCTCAGATGTGTTCATGTCTTTCCAGTCACAGTGTTTTCCCTTCATAAGTGCTGGAAGGATATTCCAAATTTACATTGTTAAAAACACACAAACAAACCAACAAACAAGAAAAACAGGTTGGGGAGGCTGGTGTTTTTGGATTCTTTGCACCCGCATGTAGGCTCTCATTCTGGAAACGTCCCTGGGTGTGTCCATTCCTCCCTATCCTTATACTGCAACCATTTCTATCTCTCTCTCACACACACAAGTCAAGTCAAGTCAAGTCAGATTTATTTCTATAGCGCTTTTTACAATGGAGCATTGTCTCAAAGCAACTTTACAAGTTTAGATGATCTCCTAATAACTACGGCCAATCCCAAATTGAGCAAGCCTAGGGCGACAGTGGCAAGGAAAAACTCCCTAGTTCTAGGAAGAAACCTTGGGAGGACCAAGACTCAAAAGGGACCCAACCTCCTTGGGCGGCGTAGATGATAAATCTAAGAGCGAAACTAAAGTCATGGAGTCAAAGTTCGAATAAAATGTGAAGTATGCACATCGACATTAAGTGGCCCAGGTTCTATGATGGGGCTGGAGCTGATGACGGAAGCAGGGTTGAGTGGAGCTCCAATTCAGAATGAACATCATGTGTGGGGCTGGAACTGCCGGAAAACACAGCTCGGAGAGAAACACAGAAAATGTAATGAGTTTTGATTCAGAGAGCACAGTGTTTATTAAACATTCACTGATGCCAAGTGTAGCATGGAGACCCCGGCAGCATTAGCTATAGCAGCATAGCTAGAAAGAGGAGAAACTTGGTAGGGGAAACACAGCCAAGAGGGATCAACATTGAGGGACATGGCAACCCCACGGGAGGCAGGAAAGAGGAAAAGACAGCAACCCAACCCACGTCTCTGATCACCATAAGAACTTTTGACTATGAACCCCCAAGCTCTGCCATTATTCTAAGGCAAGGGATGCACGAGTCAAGATCACGAGGGACCGAAGCCCAGTTCAGCCAGACAGACCGCCCCCACTCGCCACTCCCGGCTAGCGGACAAGGCAGGCAGGTCAGACATGACTCCAGACTCCGGCCCCAGCCGAACCCAAGCCAGCATCCTGTTAAAAAAAAAAAAAAAATCTAGTCAAAAAGCCTGCGTAAAATAAGTATGTCTTTAGCCTAGACTTAAAACTTTGGAGAGTGTCTGGGGGAATCTCGAACGAAAGTGGGCAAGTTTATTCCATAGTTGGGGGGGGGCCATGTTATGAGAAAGCCTTTCCCCTGATGTGACTTTTCTAATTATACTTTTTAAAAAGAAGTCTTGCACCCTGCGAACGAAGTAGACGAGTTGGATTGTAAAACTCTATGAGGGGTTCACTCAGATAATGTGGTGGGCCCCAGGCCATTGTAGAGCTTTATAAGTTAAAGAAGTAAGGTATTTTGTAATCAAAGAAGCGAATTTTGACTGGTAACCAGTTGCAGTTGATGATAGAAAAACAGGAGTGATATGATCCAAATTTTTTCTAAGTTCCAGTTATCCAGGCACTCGGGCAGGGCTGCTCGTTCTGAACTAACTGACACACACACACACTACGAATTTCTCTGGAAGTACAGTGGGCTGGAATAATCCGTCTTTTCTGCTGCAGCCTGAGGACCGAATGGTGCTCCTCAGCCTGCTCATCGCTGTACACACCCTCCTGCTCCATGCCCTGCAGATCAGAGCACAGCTGTGAGAGACTGATAAACAAGTTACAGTACCATTGCACCCACCCGCACACGGAAACACATCAGAGTGTGTGTGTGTGTGTGTGCATCAGAAAGGGAGAGTGTATGAATGGATGAATGGATATCCATATACTCAATTTTCTCCAACCTCCCAAAAACATGGCAGTAGGTGGACTGCTTTAAATTGCCTGTGTGTGTGTGCGTGTGTGTGTGTGTGTGTGTGTGTGTGTGTGTGTGTGTGTGTGTGTGTAGAACCATATTATAAAAACGTGCACAACAGAATAAATAAACATACCTCGCTGGCTGCACACAACTAAGAGGGAATGAGTCCACTTGAAGAAACACAAATGTCCAGAAGAGGCAATGCAATATCACCTTTGAACATTTTAAATATTTAAGGAGAGTACAAACCTTTTTCATTTTGTACGACTTCCTGGCAGAGAATTCCGACTTTGACTTACAAATCTGACCATCTGTTTATGGCTGCAACGTGCGGGGTTAAAAGACTTTAGGGTTATAATTTCCTATTATAATTTGTTAGAAATGGTTCAACTGCTCATTCTGCACCGGAGTACACAGTGCTTGCGTCTCTCGTCACTACCACCAGATGGCAGACTTTACCTCATTTTGTGGTCATTTAGTAGGATCAGCTCTTACATAATCCTTTTCAGGTATATGGAATTTCCTCAGGCTACAGAGAGCGGCTGAAGAAAACACTGACCCCAAGTCCACTGTAGCATACTGTAACATTGTCAGAAAAGTAAGTGCCTCACACAGGCACCGCTGGCTGTGTCTGAGGGAGGTGAAGCTGGACACAGCCAGCGGAAGCTCCACATCGCAAATTTAACTTCTCACCATTTCTGGATAATTGCTAGTAGCCTCTATGCATTAGCCTGACTGCTATAGCCCTTGGGAGTATACACACTTTAGACTTTCACCGTCGTTTTCCGGTGGGTCCGACCCAGGACAACCAGTGAAACCTGGTCAGGATGACAAATAGAAAATGATACTACCGCTCATTATGGGTCCAGCAGATGCTCCACATGCATGGGCAGCTGTAACGGTGCTCTCTCCACCGCACAGTCCATCTGCTATTCTCAGAGCTTCCCTCTGACTTACAAGCTCATCCTCATGATGGTATCCCCACACCTGTGCTTTTTATTCCGGGCTGAGGATCACACTTTCCTGCCATTGCATCAGCAGCGTCGCATTTCCTCCGGGGATGGTTTTTTTGGCCAGTACCTGTTGCTGTTGAGTCAGTGTGAACAAATAAGTCTCTCCTTCCTGACTGGCAGCAAGGAGCCCAAACTGAAAACGTCCCGGAATGGACTACAGCCAGTCCGTCACGGTGCACTATTCACTCGTTTCCACCCAGGGAACTCAGTAACCAGTCTGGAGCATGTTTATGATCAAATCTCTATTGTGGAACTTTGACCTTTTTCGTCTTACACGGATTGCTGATGCTATTCCTGATGCATATTTGTATTATGAAATGCCTATATTTGTTATGATGGTATTTTAGAGATATCAGCCTCCCATACTGGGTGTATGTAAAAAAAGGTTGCAGAATTTGTTTTCCAAACACAGATTCAGTGGAAGTTTGGATTCCTTATTCTTTGTCTGTTACATTTTGTGTACAGTGAAAATGTCTCTAAGCATTGCGGTATATTTTACCTGTCACTCTCACATACTGGACAGGTTTGCACAATTCTGACCTGTTTTGCTTTCCAAACAGATATTTGGTAAACAATGAGGTTTTGTAATTATAGCGACTTTTGACATGTACCCTCCCTTACTATTGACTGGACCTTGTTTGAGATTGCTTGTATCTTAATTTGGTCTTGGTCTTGATTGGGACTCGATGTGTCCTGTTCTGTTCTTTGTCTAGACTTCAGCCCTAGCCAAATATTTTCCTTTTGGTTATTGAGGTTAAGGTCAGTGTTAGGTGTATGGGTAGTATTAATTTGCTACAGTGATCATTGTGCCAATGAAAAGTCCTAACAAGGATAGTGACAATGTGTGTGTGTGTGTGTGTGTGTGTGTGTGTGTGTGTGTGTGTGATCAGCTGGTTGTGAGGAGGGAGGCGATAGAGCATAGAGTGAGTTCTCGACACTGCTTCATTCTCAGATGAGGAATAGCTGGATGGATTGAGTAGCAAACAGAAGCTTCATAACGTTGTGTTACCCTAAATGGTTTGGACTACAGAAGGTCAGTTTTGGTGTGAAGCTGAATATCTGGAGTGTAAATGTGTATGGTCATTTTTGCTCCGGTAAGTGCAGATCAATACTTTTTTTTCAATTATTAGTATTTATTTTTTAGCTCTGCTCTAGTCTGTATTTTGTGAAAACGGTCTTGTATTTATAGAAAATGTAAAGACGTCATGAATACACAAAAACTGATTTTTCAACATTTGTAAAATGTACAGCTTGACTCTTAAGGCATTTTTCTGAGCACTTTATGAGGAATCTATGGAAACACGACTCTGTACTGCAAAAACCTTTAGATGTCAAAACATATTAACATATGCATATATTCCATATAATGACATTTTTTTGTTACACATTATTTTTTTAAATAATGTTTTAATACAGTTTCTAAGTGCATGTCGACAGCAAAAAAATTCTGACAGTTCTTCTTTCCAAGAAATAGGTGCATTAAATAGAGTAAGATTAAAAGATGGAGTATTACATTTTAAGCATTTTTTCAGTGTAGTTATAAAACGTTGGTGCTTGAAAGTTTGTGAAACTTTAGAATTTTCTATGTTTCTGCATAAAAATTGTCACTACCCAGAAAATGTCAGGTGCCACACCCCAATTCATGATATAGTTTAAAGGGATTAAGGAAATATTTTAAACAGAGTTATAGGAATCATTTCCACAACATCTACCTTTTTGCTAAAATTGATCTGTACTTTGGACTGCCAACCCTAGATCAGTTAGTTCCTAAAAATCCAAAATAATAAATTATTCAAGCCCTTTACAGCTCTGGTGAACATCAGAAACTGAAATCAGAGATGTACACCAAGCCAGAAAGTGCATCAGGGAACTCTTTTGGGATTGTTGTACAATCAGCTATCAATTAAGAAGAGGCAGATATTCGAGCTAATGTATCTGATCCCAAAGCATCTGTTGCATTTTGGCATGCATGGTTAAGCTGCAGTGTATTTCGGATCACATCGTATTCAGGAAAGCTAACAAAGGAGAGCATAGGTGCACTGGTTAGTACTTTGAGTACTTTTCTTTGATTTCACAATACTTTTTTTTCTAGATCCCAAATGGCTTCAGATACATTATATATGCACCGTACAAATGGCTAAAATAATAATATTATATAGTTGTTTTTTTTATAATAATTTGGGCAAATGTTCAATGTTTTTGAAAGATCTTTGAATTGATTTTATTGAAATCTTCAAAAGCGTACATTTGCTCCCCGCAGAGCTTGGGTTTAATCGACAGTCCATGTAAATGGATCAGGAGTACACGACTGTACACATCTGTATGGGACAAAATGTGAATGTATTTCCATTCCCTTTGCATATGTCACACTGCCATATCCCTTTGGCATCACCTGAGGGTTGGTTTCATAGAGGATTTCTTGAATAAATGAATAGGAACCTGCTAGATGTGGCCAAAATGTGCTCGCCTCTGGTTTCCCAATATTTCATCACATAACTGCCAGGTTGAAATACCTGAGAAAAGGATTACCTCTCTGAGGGAGACTGTTGTCTGGATAATGTGCTTCAGGCCAGTCACTTAAGCTCTGGGAGAGTTTGTCTTCCAAGCTTATTAAAGCAGGCCATCTCTAGCAAGCACAGGCTAAATTAAAAGGAAAAAAATGGGGAATGATGAAGGAGAAATATCACTTCAAATAAAATGAGCCTAGTTGTTACTGACACAAAGTGAAATCCCTTTGTTGTCAGTGAGTTCATTATCTCATGGGTAGGGTCGTATCAGATGCAGCAGTGCTGCTGGAGTTTTCAGTCACCTCGGTGTCACTACTGGACTGAGAAAAGTCCACCAACCAGATATATCCAGCCAGCAGCATCCTGTGACGGGCCTCTCACTGGAGGTACGCGGACAGACAAAACCAGGGGATTTAGAGAGAGGATGATGTACCGGTTGACAGATACATTAAAGTCAGTGAAGAAATGTTTTAACTTGTTCGTGAAACTGGGACACATCATGTGGAATTTACCTTAACTGTAACAGAACTGAACTGAATCATATTGGACCAGTAACGAATTGAAGAGTATTCAATAGTTAGCTGCTTAACTGTACTGCTTTTGTGTTGTATCATAAACTGTAACCAATCGTCTGAAAGTGAGCGATTTACACTCCTATTCCACACCAATCTTGGCAAACCATTTCCTTAAGAAGCTCACTCTTAGTAAGGGGGAACTGTTGTGCTGAAACAGGTAGCAACCTTCACCAAACTCTCCATGAAGTCATTGTATGCTGTAGTCAGAACGCACATTAACACAAATGTTATGGTTTTTTTCTCTTTTTTGCAGATTTTTGCCATCTTTGCTTTCGCAACATGTGGAGGCTACTCTGGACAGCTGAGGGTTAGCGTGGACTGTATCAACAAAACAGACAGCAATCTCAGCATCATTGTGAACTTTGCATACCCATTTAGGTAAGGCTGGGCCCAAGCACCCACAAAGGGCACCTTCTTACAAAGCCTAAGTCCTAAGTCGGATCTTTTTCCGTTTTCATAAGTGCTAAGCCCTGACTTTTGATAACATCAGTGCTGGAATGAAATTCCACAGTGAGAGAGGATCATTAATATAACGCTTAACTCTGCTGAGAAATATCAGTGCAGGGCAGAAAAGTGAGTTTGATGCTGGCTTTATCTAATTCATTCAGATAGACACTGAACACTTGTGCTCAATTCACAAATCGTTTCTCACTGTGGTTGCTGATATGTCACTGATTTGTCATCTCTGCTTGTCTTTGATGTTTTTAGCATGTTAGGCTACCATACCAGACCTAAACCCCGTCTCACTCTCCCACTGATACAGGCTGAACCAAGTCAACTTTGCCGTGCCCACATGTGAAGGCAAGCAGCAGGAGCAGCTCCACCTGGATGGAGATTTTTCATCCTCCGCTGAGTTCTTCGTCACCATTGCCGTCTTCGCGTTCCTGTATTCGCTGTGCGCTACCGTGGTCTACATCTTCTACCAAAACAAATACCGCGAGAACAACCGCGGCCCATTTATTGTAAGCACCAAAGCACTGTACTCCAGTTTAACTCGGTTTGTGTCCTTATTGTATCATTTAGCCAGTATATCAGCTACATCTACCACAGAGATGAGGTCCCAACTTCAGCTAAATTCTCAAATTTGTGTTTTTTGACCTTAACATATGGCATAACACATGCATTTGCATGCAGTTTTCTTGCGCAAAAACACTTTATATTTGCATTAGAGTAGCCTGAAAAGACTGTATGACTATGGTAATGTCCAGTCAACGTCCATTTCGGTCAACGACCTGTTTGACGTAGTGCGGTACGTACCTGTATAGAGGCTGCACTTGTTGGATGTGAGCTCATATCAGCTCTGTTTGTACAGGACTTCGTAATGACGGTCATCTTCTCCTTCATGTGGTTGGTGAGCTCATCTGCCTGGGCTAAAGCTCTCTCGGATGTGAAAGTGGCCACTGATCCATATCAAGTGCTCCTGCTCATGTCTGCTTGCAAAGTACCAAGCAACAAGTGTGGCTCCATGTACGGGCCCGTCTGGTCCGGCCTCAACACCTCTGTGGTATCGCTTCATCTGTTCTTTAAAATTATGTGATGTTAAATGAACCTTCAGGTTAATATTCCTAGCTCTGATCTCTACCAAAAGGTACAATTTAACTTTCACTCCACTTTCCAGGTGTTTGGCTATCTGAACTTCATTCTCTGGGCGGGAAATATCTGGTTCGTGTTCAAAGAAACAGGCTGGCACAAAGGTGGCACTACACGATACCCACCACCAGCTCCAGAAAAACAGACCGCTGCCTACAATCAGGAAACCTACAACCAGGGCAACTTTGACCCATCAGGAGGAGGCTTTGGTGGAACAGGAGGATTTGGCCAGTCAGAGTACAGCCAGGTGGGAAGTTACACCTCAACTGGTCCCACCTCCTACTGACCTCACAGCTTTCTGTTGCAAATATATTTAACCTACTCAAAAGTGCAGTAGGGGTCGGCTTTCAAGTGCAAACCTTAATCTGCCGTGTCACGGGTGTGTTTGTGATCAAAAGTCTTGCTATATTTATAAAGATATTTAGGGTTACAGAATGATCTATGCTCCGATAGACGTTCCGTACAAATACCGAAAACAATCAATATTATGTGTTAGAATAGATTTAGTTTTTTAGCACATTTTGTTTTGGCATTGCTGCTTGTTTATCAACTGTCCAGTGTTTTTGTGACTTTTAAACAGTTGCAGTTTTTTTAGACGCATTTCCATCACAGGAACCCTTTCAAGAACCCAGGAATTATTTCAGGAACTCAGGAACCACGGCCTGCCAGAGTAGCATAGCATAGGTAATGTCGGAGTGTGTTCAGATTTAATGTAGAACAGGAGAGTTCTAGTAATTGTAAGTATTTTAATATTAATATATTACACTTTATTCATGACACACTTTCCATTTAAATGTAAATCTCAAAGTACTACAGAGTTGTGCATAAACAGAAGATTTACTCAAGTACGGTAAGCTGAAAGCTGTAATCACCAAAACATTAAGACTTCTGAATGAAAATGTTATTAGGTCGTTTTCAAAAGACTTAGGTGTTACATACGTGTTCTTAAAACATGTAAGAAGGAAAAAATATTTAGTTTCAAACAAGATTTAAGAGGAGTTCTAAAACTCTGCAAGTCCCTAGAAGATTAGTGAAAATACAGAATGGGAGTCTTGGTAGAAATGCAGCAGAGGTTTGGAAATATTTAGTTTCAACACAGTTAGCTTCAGATTCTTGGTGGAAATGCACAACAGGAGCGTTCTAGAACATGCTAGAGGGTTTGGAGCCTAACCTAGAATTTACAGGGCACAGGTACATTCTGCCCTGGACTATTTCGGACTCTCGTGCAAGGGGAATTTAGAACCCAATAAAAAAAACCCTGTTTATTCAACAAGTAATTATTAAAGCTTGTTGTACATCCGTGACATGAAGGGCAAACTGGAATATTACTAATTATCTTTATACAAATACCAAATTAGCATTAGATCAACTCAAGAATGAACCCTGAAAGCATTTGTCTCAGACGGTTAAATAATTAATATGATTATCATGTTCACTGAACGACGCAAAACCATAAAAACATCAGCCTCGTTCACAGATGTCCAAAGGTGCTGATGTAAAAATAGGCCGGTCAATGGGTTGTGCAAATGTCTACTCTCGCTGTATAATCATGTCCACCCTCCATGATCTGACCTTTCTGAGTGATGTATGAACGCAGCACACATTCCTCAGCTAACAGGCTTATAAGACAGATAATCATCAATGAAATAACACCAGACAGAAAATGGAAATCGGTTTCTAATCAGCACTGTGTGTGCTAAGCTTGTACAGTTTTCACTACGCTTCACTAAGTACGTCTGCACTTTACTATATCACTGTAATACAATTCCTTTTTTTTAATTAAAATTACCCATGCAACTATTTTTACAAAATATGGGTGTAACACTGGCTCATTGGGTGGCACTGTCGCTTGTCCTCGCCATGTCAGTGTGGGTTTACTCCGGGTGATCCGCTTCCCTCCCACAGTCAAAGACTTGGATGTTGTGTGGCTGCCACAGGGTAGCTTGGGTGTTGATTATAATTATCAAGACAGTATTGTAGATTTATAATAAGTAATATAAAATCGCCGGTCACTTCATTAGGTACACATGTTCGACTGCTCCTTAAGGCAAAATCTTAGATCTAATCTAAGATATAATATTTATTCGATTCTAACTTTGTAGTTTACAAAAGAAAGTCTGGTGGAACAGCGGAGCAGAAGAGCTCTGTAGCTCTTTGGTTACAGAAAACATTCCCGTACCTTAATGGAAATGTGTCTAGTGTGTCTGTAGGCTGTACCTTTTGCAGTTTTTTCTGTTGTGTTTGCTGTTTTTGCATGCAGAGATGCAGAACTGGTGTCGTTTGTTATTGACATGAAGTGACTCATATATCAGTAATCAGAAAATCTCACGACCTTTATGTTAATCTGTAAATTGCACTGCTGTAGATACTGTGCCAGGAAAACAAGTGTTCTAGATCCGCCATTCCCTCCTGTTGTTAAGGATGTCTGTTTGGTGTTCTTGGTGTGTATTATCGCTGTTGGGTAAGATAAACCTGTTATTAAATTTAATGTTATTAAAGCTGTGTCAGGCTGAGGTTGTTTACATGCACACAGCACATTTGTTTAGTCTAGTGAACTTCTTGTGCTGCTGACCTCACGCTGACTCTGCTTTTTCATCCTTCCTGGTTTTGTGTCCTTCATGTTTCTTAGTAATGATGTGAAAGTTTACATTTCCAGTACATGATTACGTATCTGCAGCGCACAAGCTCTCAAGTCATCTGAAACGTTGAGCTGCTTGTATAACTATATTTCAGTCTGTATTATTTAGTTTGTTACGAATCAAATGGCATGGGTGGTACTGCATGAACATTTTGAGCAATGCCAATAAAGACGTACAAAACTTGAATCAGGTGATTTTTTTGTTCAATTAACCTAATGCTGATATTTGGAGACACTTGTTACCAGTTGATTGGACACGATGACCTGATTGAACAGTTTATTAAAGCTAACGTCCTGAGCAAATGTTCCAGAGCACAGTGTACCTTCCTGACACCTCTTTGAGGGCACTTCTGCACCATTACCATAGAGATGGGGAGATAGGGCACAGCATGGCGTCTCTGAAGGTGCCGAGAACGGAGCAGCTCGACTTTTGAGAAATCCTGAAAAAGCAGGCTTTCTGTATTGTTCCGTTAGATGGGAATGGAGACGAGATGAGAGTGAGAGTGGAAGTTGAGAGAAGACAGGACCAGGCTAACCATGTCGCGATCTGAAGATGATATTGCTTTTGGCACTATCTTTTGGGATGCAAACCACTGTAGAAAGTTAAATCTAACCAAGCAAATGAAAACCAAACTATACAGTGCAAACTGGCCCCAGAAAAAGCTAACCTAGCAAATCAATGATATCTATAGAGTAACATTTCAATGAAGTCTAACCAGTGAGCCGAGTGTGACCTAGCAAACAGCAGCAATCCAACTATTTATGGCAAAAACCAACAAAGTGAGTGAAAGCAAACCATGTCAGCAATAGATAAGCAAGCAAACAAAAGCTAATCAAGGAACAAAAGGAAGCCTAGCAGAATAACCAGGTACAAAGTCTAATCTAGCGTCAGAATGGTAATCCAACAAGCTAAAACTAACCTAGAAAATGAAAGCTAAAAGGAAATGAAAGTAAAAGGAAAAGACCAGCATATTTTGTTTCTTAAACAATGGTATGCAGATTAACCAGCAAGACCGTGTTAGTTCGCCAGCTAAATCAGCAACACGGAAAACGGAACTCGCACGGATAAACATGAGGGGTTTTTTTTAGGGGAATAAACACTGAGCAGAATGCAAGGAGTACATGCGACCAAGCCACAGCTAAAAAATCAGCCAACCTACGAAAGCCACTTACACCCGTGGTCAAACACAATCATAGGTGCTTACGGAAAGTGAAAGTTCAAGCATGCAAATCAAATTATCGAGCAGACCCTAACCTGCCACCTGAAAGTAAGCAAATAAGGAACTACCCACCATAACCAAATGAAAGCTTACAAAATAAATAGAAAAACGCAGAGACAGGAACTCACACGAGCAACTATCTTAGAAATTACCAGAAAACCACCTAACAAACTAACCTAGTGAAACACTTGGATATTTACAATTGATATCTTGGTCCTAAACAATGTTATGACCAACTGCCTCAAACATACTATGTGTTGTAGTATACTATTCTCTAGCTGTTCTAAATCCATGAAGATATCCCCGAGCGGAAATAGAGAACCAATAAAGGAGGAACAATGGAGTGTCTTGTCTTCCTGACCTTGTGACTGACACGTTACGACACCAGTTCCTGACAATATGCATTAATCCAATACCGAGCTGAAGAATAAGATGTTTTTGTGTGTGTTTGGAGAAACATTTGGTTCAGTGTGCATAGATTCTGTCTGGCTCTGACTCATCAGGTTGCCATGTTTTGCTGAATTGCCCCTCTCTCCTTATGGGTTCAGAGATAATTAGAAACAGCATGGATACCGTTCCTGAACTTCTGGCAAAGTCTAAATGAATCTGCTGTTTCTCACAGCATACAGAGTTTATACCATAACGAGCTAACAGTTACGCTGGTAATGAGTGGAAACATAAAAAAGACACATAAGCGTCAACAAGTTAGTCACAATAATCGGAGATTACGTCATGCAGTGCTTGTTAGCGTTAACCTTTAATTAAAAAGGCTGATAAAAATAACCACAGAAAAACACAGCATATGTCGTCTTTTGGTTGCTCATACTATATGCTGGTCCATTAGCAAGAACACATGAGTTCCATGTTCTATATTGTTTCAGGCTGATACTAGTTAGTTCTGGTCTGGTGACGGGTTAGCTGGTGATTTAAATGATTTAAAGCTGACTGCCAGCATATCGACAAAGCACAACTAGCCAATCTCAATCTCATCAGCCACACTGCTAAACATATCCTTCAAAGTTTGCCACTGGGCCTCTTTCCCTGAGCCTGCTGGCTTGGTTCATATCCGTTTTCACTCAGTTAGAGGCAGTTTCCAGTTTTAACAATGACATTCTTAGATATAGTTAAAGGCAGTGAAATCTTTTTGTTAACCGACTTTTATCCCGGGGACCTTTTGAAAGCATCTTTCTAACTGTTGTGAATTCTTTGCGCTACCATACAGATACCACTAGTAGTGGAACCCTCAAAAAACAGCAGGTTACTCATCCAAAGCAGGTAATTTTACTAATTATACTTTAATAACTGATCCCATAATATATGTTGCTGTTCAGGCTTATAATGTGTATTGCTGAATTTATTTTCTATTTATTTGAATGTTCAGGGAGTGATTTTGACCGGGTATGAAGATTCTTCCATGGGATGAGCGTAACACTTCTATCCGATAGTACTCTATGATGAAATACAACAGCACCACCTTCTGGGTTTGACCTACACTACAATACACACCGTTACCTTCTGACTAAGTAAACCTGAATCAAACACTACTAAAAATACATTGCAGGGTTATGAAAAGTGACTTTTATTCCATTCTAAAACACACCAGGGAAGAAACAGCAAACAAAAAGTAGATGAAAAGCTAGTCTCCGTTTTCCATCAGGCTCTCCTGAGACATCTCATCGTTCTCCATTTTTTCATCATCTGCCAGACAAAAGACAGAAAATACACATGAAAAAATGTGTATTAAGAGAGTGACTCACTTTAGAGGCATCAGTTGACCTAACAAATGTCTCTGAAATGTTGACAGACAGAGAGAACATGCAAAGGAATTCGGTCTTACTCTCCAGAGTCTGCTGGAGCTCCTGGATGGTACTGAGCAGCACGTGGAACTGCTTCTTGCGCAGCTCCAGCTAAAAAGGGGAAAGCAGGAAGGATATCAGGGCCGTACAAGTCGCATGAGTGTAAGGACTCCTGAAACAACAGCCGGCAGGTGGCGTACCTTATCTTCCACTCTCTCTTTGATTTGTGAAAGCTCCTGAAGCTCCTTTTCCAGCGCCTCAAGCTGTCTGTGGTGATCAGATTACCAACAAGAAACGTGCATGAGACACTATAAGCAACACCAAGTTCATACCACTGGGCAACATAGCTGCTTAGGGAGTATGCTATGACAAAATACATTCGAAAATAAACCAAAATGCATGAGACACAGGTACGTATTTCTTGGGGAAAAAGCGGTGTAGTCAGCTGTACTTACTTCATCGTTTCATGTCTGTCTGGATGCTGCTGGATCACCTTTGCCAACGCATCATACTCTAAAAACACATCACACTTGCATCTGCTTCCGTTCATCTCAATAGAAATATCAGCTTTACTGAAAGAGTCTTATAGAGCACCGATTCCCAACATTTTTTCCTTGAGGTCCCCTACAAGTATCTAAGACAAAGCCCCCATCCAATCGGAAAATTGAAATTTTGGGTCCAATTGTTCACAATACGTTATGCATGGTCATTATACCGTCGCTAAAACGACAAATCAAACTGTGGCCTGAGACTTTTGCACAATACTGTATATTTCCTCTACAAAAACTGTTTAAAATGTGTTACTAATCTGTAGGTCCAAATTTAGGATTATGGGAGAGTCTTACCTTGCCGGTTCTTCCGTATCCTCTTTGCTCTCTGGATCTCTTTTTTGCACTCTGCTATTTTCTCATGTGCAGCCGATATATTTTGCTCTGAAACAAAGACTTCGTGTTCAGATCCCGTAACATACACAGACAGTTCGACAGTCGGTCATCCCCTGCCATCAGAAAGGAGAAGTCCTCACCTATGTCAGTGTAGATTTTTTCATAGTTCTCCATTTCTTGCAGGTTCATTTTGTGGACCAAGAGCGTCTTTCCCATTGAAAACTCGCACTGTGACAGGATTCCCAGCATCCTCTGGTACTGAGCAAACCTGCACGAATGGACATGGATTAATCTGTGAAGGCATTGCAGACAGACACTTGGTTTGTCTTCAGAGTCCATTTGCTATCTTTTTCATTTCCTGGGAACCGACTGTGGCTTTGAGTTGTTTACTAACAGTTCATTACATTATTAAAATATTCCACCAATCAAATTACCCTTCTTCTGGAGTCACATTAGAGTGGCACCACTTAATGAAGCTTTTCAGGAGCACATTAATTCGTCTGTCGTCTCCGGCTCCATCACCGTCGATAAGCAGCCGATTCCGTATGACCTCATCTGAAAGGAGACAGAGCATTTAATAACACCTGCCACTTCTTTTCACCATTTCACTTAGACTGCAGACTTTATCGGTGCAAAGCATAATATTATCTTTTTCAGCTCAAGTTCTTCCTCAGTCAGTGCAGAACTCTGAGCGCTGAGTGTGGAGCAGACTTCGTTGCTAACTATAAGATTACAGGGATCTTCTTTTTTTAAACAATTGGATTCTGAAAATGCTTATTTTTAAGTGCTTGGTGGGGAAATGGCAACCCATAACCCCACCCTACCCAGAGTAATTGGGGTTAAACCGTGGAATAACTGTGCTCATTTAAAGGATTAAAGTGATCGTTAAGCTTGTGGACCCAATGATTAAAAGGTCCAGTGTCTCTAGAAGAAAACAGGGGTTAAATTATAACCCGAAGCAGCTCAGAAGTGGATTATAATTTCACAGAACCCAAACTAAAGAGAAATGAACAAAGATCTCTTTAACTATGGCATTTATAATCAATGTATAATTATAAGGCAGAATAACTTTCTATTTGTGAAAACGCTAAACCTGCATGCTCAAAGAAATCACACTTAATGGAAGATTTAAAGGCAGCAAGCAGGAGCTGCAAGTGGATCTGCTGACTTGGATAGACAGATCTTTGTTGATCTTGGTCTTCTTGGTGTCCTATTAACTACTTACATTAGTGTATCTGAATCGCTAATGCCTCTCTTACACAAGTCATGTAAGAAACCTAGAATATAAAGGGAAACCTGAGATATTATTATACATCCAGTCTACGCTTATTGCTCACTCCAAGCTGAATATGAAGAATTATATTTTCTTATATATTAAATACAGTTTTCTGTTTACCAGCTAACTGTTTCATAACAAAAACCTGAGCTCATAATTCACTAATTTATAATAGGTGCGTCAACTATTTGTTAAAAGCGTGCTTCTCTCGTCACGATTATAGTTGCAAATGGCTACCCACTAAATTCGAAGTGCACTAGTTAGGGACTACAATCGCCTACTATGTAATGCTAATGTAGCTACATAGGTTAGGGAGAACGGAGATGTTTAGGATACAGGCAGCCTAAGGTCTTTAGCTGTAAGCTACATCCTCGTAAAGAAACTAGCTTTCTTAGATCAAATTAATTACTAAATTAATAAATCAAATTGACGTTCAGTTACTTCAGCAACATCGCTATTAAATAACAGTTTAGGTTAGATAAGACTTTATACTCATCTATTAACGAAAATGAACCGTTGCTAGCTAACACTTCATTTTGGATAACGCGCTAACTATATCACAGGCAGATTTATATACGGTTACACTCGATCTATAGTCAATTAAATATCGAATTTAAATATTAGCGTTACAAAAAAATAAGCTTACCATCGGTAATAGTTCCCATTTGTCTCAATGTGTACTACACTGTGAGTTCTTCTTTCTAATGCAAGCTCGTTCCTAGAAGCATTACTGCCACCTATAGGATTTCCAACGAATCGTAACAACACTCCTAAGAGATGAATGGTCAAAAGTTTTTGGACACCTAGCACCTGAAGCTAACGTGTTTCTCAGCTCTTCACGTTTCTTTCTGTCTGCTTTTACCGTTTTTGCTTATGTTTGTTTGTTTTTCCACCCTACAACCTTGCATTTTTTTTGTTTTCTTTTCTTCCCAACGTCTTTCTGTGTTGTTTGTTTTATCTTTCTTTCCAACATGCATCTGTTTTTGTTAGTTTGTTTTTTATTTCATTTCAACATCCTTATCTACATCATATTTAGATTATGTACTTTTTTTGCTTACATCATTCTGGTAAATTTGTGTGTTTGACAATTATCAATAGAAAATATTCAATAGTTAATTGAATATCCTTTCTTGGGCGTTTCTTTATAAGTTTTCTGTATTCTCGAATATCTTTGTGCTTGTTTGATTCTTTCCCTGTTCTAAGTTTTGGATGAGAACTACTCAAATACTTTTGGAGTTATTTATCATTTGTAAAATTGAAACTTTGCTGTATCTTTGCTTACAAGCGCGTCCTACGTCAGGATTGGTTACCACACGGGCCAATCAGCGCGCGGTATACGAGTTCGAACTGTTGACCAATCCCAGTTCGCGACTCGGGACGCCCTCGGAGTACGGGTGGGAAAGGAAAAAGCGCCCGTTCCAGTGACAGGGAGAGTGGGGCTCCGGGGCGTGCGCATGCGCGCTGTGGGAGTGACGCTCTCGGTCCCAGAATGCTGCGTGGTAAACAGAGATGGAAGCAGCTGGTGAAGAGCTGCTCACTCCCTGATCACACTGATCACGTTGATCCAATATCGCTGATCCACTAGCCGTGATCCTCCGCGCTCCTCTCGGTCCTGCACAGCCACCGGCGACCGGAGCACGCGGATCAGCCTGCACGCGGGTCCCTGAGCTGCGGGACGGAGGTGAGAGAAACAGCGCTGCTCATGGCTCTTCTGCTCAGCTCAGACACTTCCAATGCTAACATGCTAACAGGTTACGCTACGGCACGAATGGCTTCACCTAGCACGGTTAGCGCGGAAGCGAGCGCGGCCGCCGAGAGCCAGTGCCAGCAGGCTAATGCTAGCGCCTCGAACGGCTTCGGCTAGCGCTGACGCTAACGTGCTAACTAACCGCCCCCCTCCCTCCTCAAACGGCTCGAACATTTTATTTAGGTGACGTAATTCTTCACCAAGTTGAAGTCACACTTTTTATAAAGTCATTCAAATGTCAGAACCTTTTTATAAACCGATTCGAACTCGCTGAGAGTGTTTTATTTATCCCGTGTGCTTCTGTTTGGTCACTATTTTTGGTTTCACTCTCTCCCGCTGCACTTGTTCAGAAGTGACTAACTCAGCGCGGAGCGGCGCGATTAATCGAACGATAATCGACCTGTAGCCGGTTAACCGTATCATTGTAATTCAGTAATGTCAACTTTAGTTTGTTTTCTATTTATTTATTCAACTGTATTTTGTATTTTTCTTTCTGTTGTTTATCTTTTTCTTTATATGTTTTATTTTGCATCAATTTTAGCTAATTCTCTCTCTTTTAAGCACCTCTTTCCTTTTTGTTATTTCTGTCTGTTCTTTTGTTTTTAAAAATTTCTTTTTAAGTATAATTTTAGATTTTTTAATTGTACCTATATTGCCATGGTTTTTGAATTACTTTTGCAACTGCATTTTATATACGTCTTTCTTGATCAGTCTTCCCATGTGTTTGGTTTTGCATCGTTTAATTTTGCGTAGAAGTTTTGCTGGTTTATTTGTATCGATTAGTTGTATCCAGATGATTCAACAATCTCGTCTTCAGGACGTTTTTCATTCTTTTATGCAACTGTATAGTTTTTCTTTCTTTTTTATTTCTCCATCTGTTCCTTTTTGCATTCTTGTTTATGAATTGTTGCATAATTTAGTTGTGAAAGTTAAAAATGTGAACTTGGGTTAGCTTTTTAAGTGTTTACTACCCTATCCATATATCCCTTACCTGTCTTTCTGTAAGATTTTTTTTGTTTTGCATCTTCACTTTTTGTATACTTCAGTATTTTGATTTTTATTATTTTTAAAATGTTTGTTTTGTATCTTTCTTCACTATCTTGATTCTTTCTTCTGACTTTCTTAAGCATGCAATTTTTTAATCTTTTGTTTATGTAATCTAATGAATATTTTTTGTCTGTTTGTCTTACTTATTCTTTTTCGCCTGTATAGCTAGTTTTTGCTTTTTATACGTCTAATGTTGATTTTATTCATTCATTCGTTCACTCGCTTACATACCTCTTAATCCAATTCAGGGTCACGGGAAAGCCGGTGCCTAGCCGGCAGCACAGGCGTGAGGCAGGAACAACCCTAGACAGGGCAGAAATACATCGTAGGGCTCATACACACACACACACACATGAACTGTGGGCACTTTAGAGGCGCCATTTAACCTAAAGCATGCCTTTGGAATGTGGGAGCAGTGTTCTCTCTACCGGCGGCATGAGACATGGTACCAAATATTACAAGGCAAAACCTTCATGGATGAAGTGCCACCTGAAGGCACCTGAAATGCAGAGATTATTTTTTTCTACTTGGTTTGTGTTTTGGTGGTGTTCAGTTCAGTAGAGCCAGAAGACTAACCCCAGTGGGCTTTGTGCAGAGCGGCTGCTGCGCTGTAGCGCGTGAGCGTGGCGTTTAGTAGCGTAGCTGTACTGGGCTGTAATTGAGTTGGCTCTGTGGAATTGCTCCAGCAGCTCCTGTGGAAGGCCAGACGTCTTTAACTGTTGCAGGCAGCACAGACAGTGCTGGGGTCTTCCAGCAATGGTGATGCTTCTGTTCCACCTCAGGTCCTTTGTGATGGCATGAAGAACTCTACAGCTGTGACACTTTTAGCTCGGGTGGTTATGGCTGGCAAAGGAGGGCGGCTTCTCCTTTGGATAAGACCAGTGGTAATGGTGTCACCTACGAGGCTGAGGACTTTGACAGACCGTGGTCCGTGGAGGTGCAGTCATCTCTGTGTGTAGCACACATCCTTGAGGTGCCCCAGTGATGATCGTCTTTGTGCTTGATAAGGTGTCTGCTCGATCTAACCCGCTGTTCTCGCCCTGTGAGGAAATTGTACATCTGCTGGCAGGTGGAGGGGGTACGCGGAGTTGGACGAGTTTGTGATGAAGCAGTTCTGGGATTATAGTGTTCAGTGCTCAGTGTTCAGAAGGATAATGCTTACGTACAGCAGGTCTCTGGCTGGCCAAGGTTTTGGAGGGTGTAGCGTAAACCTGTATTAATCTCTTGGCCCAATTTCCTGGCTCTTTTCTTTGCTTTTATGGTCTTGTCTTTTAACATATCATTTTTTTCAATTTTGTCAATTAATTGCTTCACAAAAATGTAGGAACCACGTATTGTATTTTGCTTTTTTGTTTTTCCGTCTCTGTGCCTTTTTGCGTCTTTGAATTTCCCTTTCCGTTTCTGTGTACCTCTCTTGTGCATGTTTTCTTAGCTGTTTTGTTTCTCTATCTCTTTCTGTTTGTGCTTTTCTTTCTTTGTATTTTGTCTTTCTCCCTCTTGTGTCTGTTTTGTCCTATTTGTATCTTTTTCTTCCTTTTACGTTTCTTTTATTTTTGTATTTCTTTGGGTGTCTTGTGGTTATTTTTGTTTCCCTTTTGTTTGTTGTATTATCATGCTGCTTCCATTATCCATTGTTTATTCAATCCACTGCTGAAGAAACCAGTTAATGTTACAGCATTTCCTAAAAAGGCGTATTTCCTACCACTAATAATTGTAGTAATAAGTTTATATTAAGTTGTAATTAAAGCTTAAAGAAGAACAGTTGAAAGGTTTTACATCTAAAATGGAATATATAAAATTGTTTTTGTTCCAAACCTACTGGAAGGTAACAAATAGCTAAAGAACCTAAACATGCTAGTAGTTTAAAAAAAAAAAAAAAAAATCAAACTGGAATAATTGTATTTGCTTTTCTATGCAGATTAAGTAAAGGATAATAGAAAACACCAAATGTCAGTCGCGTAAACAAACTGAATCCAATTAAATGTCAATTGCCGCCAAACTGCGCTGTAACGTATGAGCTATTTTAATCCGGCCCAGTGGCCCAAGCGGTTAGCGCTGTCCCGGTTCGATCTCCCCTTTGGACTGGTGATTTTACTCCAGCTACTTCAGTTTCCTCTCACGTTGTGGACTAGTCTTGGTTTATAGTTGTTATCCGAACCATTTCCTGGTTTGAGTTATTTTCAGATAAGGGTTTGACTGTAGTAAAAAAAAAAGGTCAATACAAAATCTATTCTTTTAAACAGTTATACTTGCAATTATTATAAATACAAAGTCACATAAATAGTAATTTATGGCATGACTTGCTTTAGCCCTTTTGTTGGTTGGTTGTGTGTTATTAGCTTTGCACATGTGAAAGTGGCAGCTCGTTTGGTTTGGTTGATGATGGTGTACGTATTCTGTCAGAGGGATTAGCGGGATACAGGATACCAGCTGCGGATCTGTCTGGCGGCTAGCTGAGGTTAGTGCTTATTGGATCAGATTACTCCCTGTACTGGGGACTGGCTCCATAAGAAGCTCACGGACCAGAAAACCGCAACCGAACATCTCCTGCGGGTCGACATGCTCATCACTTTAAGTGCGTGCAGGCCACAAGGGGAAACGCAATTCCTCCAGTGTCCCTCTGCATGTAAACGCAGGTTCTGTTATCAGCCCCCCCGCTCGAGGCCAAAAATCAATGCTGGTGAGGAACTGCTGAATCCAGCAGGGTACTTCCGGGTTTCACGTTTCACTCGGTTTGAGATGATGCACCCAAAACAAAAAAATAAACAATTCAAACCCCCATAACAATAACAGCAGTATTTCTTAGCATATTTGTGGTGTTTTTTCTCCATAGTTGTTACTCATCCTCACCTTGTATCAATATTTCTTTGCCTTTCCAGTCGTTCCACTGATCTTTATTCCAATCTTTATGAGCTGTAGTATATCGTAGCCTTTTCACCCTGCTCCTCTTCCTAAAAAGTGGTTTCTTGGCTACTACCCTTTCAAAAACATTTAGCCTGTAGATGGGTGAACTTGGCATCCTGACGAAGCTGCCAGATGCTGCTATTGCTCAAGTGTAAGGGGAGGAAACACTAAATACTTACCTCTGTAGACTCTTTCTTTTCTGTTTGTATTCTAATAAAGAGACAGAGAAATAATGATATATGGTCATAATGCCATTGCTAAAGTGTACTGTATGGAATAGTGTGTGTGTGTGTGTATATATAATGCATTGCTAAAAGCAGCGTGGAATCGTCCAGGCAGATGAAGGTTAAGAGTCCTTGGCAAGAGTCAGGATTTGAACTGCCAACCTTCTGATTATTAGGCCTTCTTCCCAGAGCCGTCACTGCCCTGTTATCTTTTTAGAATGGAGCCTCGTCTCGCTTGTTTTATCCGCTGCTAAGTGAATGAATGGCTTGAACAGTCCCTAGGTTATCTCAGGTTGTGATCGGGTGCTGTGTTTTCTGCTGTAGTGCCGAATCATGTCAGACAGGGTGGAGGAGGGCGAGCCGCGGCTGGAGCAGCGTTCCAGAGTGCTCCCCCGACACCACCAGCAGCAGCAACAGCGGAATGAGAGCCTGTCAGCGCTGGCGGCCACCGGTGAGCGCACGGCCCTCCCCAGCCCGGAGGTGATGCTGGGCCAGACGTGGAGCTGCTGGGTGGACTCCATTAAGTTACATGCAGCTGACGGTGAGTGTTCAAACTGGGAGCCATATCTGCAGCAAGCTTCTACCAGCTTATACACGGCACACATTAATCCCACTGAGTTACTGTTTACCTTTGTACCAGTTAGCCCGACGGTCTGCTGGATTATCAAAGGGTTTCACCTGTTTGTTTGCCATGACCCCGACTGCCTTACATGTATCAGACCTGCCATCATGTTTCTGTATTCCTGTGTCAGAATAAAAGCCCCGTGCAAAGTATATAAAATAGCTCAGAAATCGGACCGGTCATGCTATTGGCTATTTGGTTTTATTTATTTACCTACACGTTTTATAGACGTTCCTCTGACTTTGTTTTCTGGTTTGTTTATTTGCCCTAGTGTTTATAGGTCATCTGAGGTTATTATCTGTTTATTAACCTTAGCAGCTTTATGGCTGTCTAGCTGAATCGATTTATTGTCTGTGTATCAGGTCATTTATTTAAATATTAACCCGACTGGATACCTGCTAGGTTTGTTAGTCTAATATAATAATATAATGTATTTGTTTGATTATTTACTAGTTAGTTCGATCTCTTTGCTTGTCTGTTTAAAAAATGTTTTGCGTGACTCTACTGTCCGTCTTACCAGGTGGTTTAGCCCGCTTTGTGTTGGTGATTTTGCCTGACTTAGTCGCAGTCATGTTTTAAACTCGTTTAATTGGTATTACTCAGTGCATGATGTCGGGAGTGATGAGTGCTGGGAAATGTAGTGGTCACGGGCGTGTATTAAACATATTTAATGTAGCCTAATCTGACATATACTCTGATTATTTACTTGTTATTCCACTTAAATGATTAGCTACCTGTCTTACGGACCGTGTAAGTTCAGTATTGGCTCTGTATTCGTGCATTAACCTGACTATAAGCCTGACTCTTCACCTGCTTGGTGATCTGTCAGGTTCTCTGGTTGTTGATCTGCTTAGCTTATATATGTACCTGAGTGTGACCTGACTTTTGTTCTCTCCTGCATAGGTGCAGAGTCAGAAGAAAGTTTTAAGGAGTGCGGGAGAAACCGAGAAGCCATGAGACTGTGCAGAGAGGGTGAGTACCTGCTGTAGGGTCTGGTTTTGATGCTGGAATTTGGGAACATGGCATCCCCCAGTTTGTGTTCGGTTCCGATTGGCTTTACTGGCATCACCTTTAGGATTAATCACCATTACCAGTGTTTCCAGAATAACAGCGGTTAATGTGTTAATTTGACGTTTTGTACACATGCCCATTTTATACTTTGCCCACTGTTTCATTAAAAGGGCACCAAAGCAGTCAGTTGAGCAACGCAGCGTAAATACAGTGATGAGCATCTTCCAGTTCGGTTATTAAAGGTTTCAGACGTGATGAGCTGTCGGTCCTGTCACTGCGCCACAGCAGCTTCTTCTGGGCTTATTTATGGCATGGCATTTTACTTCTTAAAATAAAAGTCCTTTTGTCAGGTTTGGTAAGGATTTCTCCATTGAGAAGTTGTTGGCCTTGTCCCTGAGCCTTAATGTTTTCTTTAGTTCTTGTTTAAGATTCAGAACTTTGCTCTCGCTTTTCCTAAAAATACCAAAATAAAGGTCGCCTGTGTTGGTTGTGCCTCTTGAGGTCAGAATGTAGTGCTGAAGGTTTCCGGTTTATTTTTAAACACCCTTTCTTGTGTCGTGTCATGATTTCTTCTTTCCTCTCCGGTTCTCCTTTCGCTCGACGTTGATCGCTCTTTTCTTAAAAGGAAAAAACAAAACGATTTAAGTTTTTGCACCAAAGCTGTTGACCTTGTCACTGCAGCTTAAAGAGCTTCTCTGTTCTTAGAATACCTTGATCACTGTTTTCTCGGAAACGTATCGAACTAACAGTCATTTTTTGTTGGGTGTTCCCACTTGGTGCTGAAAGTTTTCCAGGATTTTTTTTTTTTTTGAGATTTTAAATGTTTTGGACAAAAGCTCTTGGCCTTTGTCGTGTGTCTTAAATATCTGTTCAGCAGACGGGATACCTTCAGCACCTTTGTCATAATTTTCCTAAAATAATAATCCTATAATAATCCATTTGTCAGGTGTACCACATGATTTCAGAATTTCGTGCCAAAGGCTTTTAGTGAGCAGTTGTTGGCCTGGTCACTGCACCACTGGTGGCATGCTTGGGCATTCAGCGCCAAGGTTACTTCAGCTCTTCTTTGAAACAATTCTTTGCTCACAATAAAAAAGTTTTCAGTAGACACGAGATGATGAGAGGGTTTCCAGTCAATTTTAAAGCAGCCTTTAAATTAATGCCACATGCCTTCAATCATTGAATAATGCATTGAATAATTCATTTGCGTCTGTGGTTGGATATTTACGCACTTTGAGATTCAAAATGCTTAATGCATTTTATTTTCCGCTAGGGAGGTCCTGAACAATATTGAGCTTGAGATGTACCTGGCTATTGTAAAGGGAAACGATGGAACTGGGCTCTAGTGCACGTCATGCCATTGACCTACATGTTACAGTTCTGGTACAAAGACGGTGCATGAGTCACGGTTACACCTGAGCTGCTGTCGTCCCTCATCATCGCATCATCAGCGCAATTTATTAAACAGCATGGTGTTTACACATCACTTTGTTTCGGAGACGGGCATCGGTGTTCTGGTCGAAGATGGGCGGTCGTGTCCCATGTCAGACTGAGAGATGGATGCTGCGTTAGGCAACATCTACATCTTATGAGACGTTCCTGCATTAAGACTTGAGTTTGAGTGTTACAGGGCTACACGCTGCGCTTCTGATAATCCCTTATCTGTCGGCGCCACATTTGCGCGACTCCACAGTGGCACCAAAGGCTGCTGAAACGTACCGCTGTTCACGGTCCGGCTGTAGGCCTGAAACTTGCAGGATGGAAATGTGTCAGTTATCGACTTTCGTTTATCCGAAGAGGAAACAAACAGCTTTAGGGGGGTGTTGATTCGGGACACTTTCTCTAGCTTTGCCTTGCTGGATTATTTACCATGAATTCTGTTTGTCCTTTAACATAAAACTAATACAGTTCCAACGTTTATATACTTTTGGATAGTCTATAAGCAATAATATCTTTATTTTTCTGCTTGGCTTGTAATGTTTTTGATAGGTAGGGACCTTCTTTTGGCTACTGAATAGGCTACTCAAGCATGATTGATCACTGAAGAGGATTTGTTTCTGTAGATAAAGTGTCTAATAGCAGCAACTCTTGGCATTTGGTGCCCTACTTGACCATGGCAAACCCAATCCATAAAGCTCCTGATGAACAGTCCTTGTGCTCGTGATGCTTCCAGGATGTTGCTCCGGTGAGCGTCACAAACAAGCACAGCTGATTTGAACCCGCTTCCGTACTCGCCAGTCGCTGACTGTGAGCCTGTGTGACGTCACAGCTGAGCCGTTGCTGCTGCTAGACGTTTTCCGCTCCGCTTTATCCTATGTTGCCTTTATTGTTCCACCTTGTTGAAAACAATCCTGCCGCAAGATTGCGCGAAAGTATGGTTAGACTTTGTGCTATAGGTGTGCATGCTGAATGGTTGGGAATGGAGCTGCAGTTTGCAGCGAGGATGATCGGCCCGGCGCCGGTTCAGAAGCGTCACTGTCGGGCACAGACACCATTACATGTCCTGAGACGGGACTCGGTTCTGTGCAGACAGCAGTGGAACGTGACTGGCGGCAGGACCGCATGGTGAGGTTCGGCGTGGGCCTGGCAGACAGAGCAGTGTGTACCGTCTCGCTCTGTGCTCAGGCTTTCTGGTGACTGGACCATTTATCACTCACAGTGAAGAAGCTCTCTCTCTGTTGCTATCTCTCGCTCCCTCTTGGCACTTTCTCCTTCAGTGTCTCTTTTCTTTGCCTCGTTCCTTTTTCTCCCCCCCTCCCTCTCCTTGGTATTTTCTCCCTGCTGACATACTGAATAAGAGGCATTTGATTTTTCTTTTCCTTTTCTCTCCAGAGCTGTGTTGCAATCTGGAAGCAGCTCTCTTTTGTGGGCTAGGGTTTAGGGATGGGGGCATGTTTGCTCCCCTGGTTGGCCCAGCCCAGTTCTCCAGTCTCTAATCGTCCCGTGCACAGCCCATAGACCTATAGAGGGAGAAGGACTGTAGGACGTCGGACGTCACTGGTGGTACTTGACTACTGAGCAGAAGGCCCAGGTTTCAGATCCCAGCACTGAAGCTAAGCGAGAAACATGTTTGTGCCAAATAGTGGTTTGTGACGTTGACAAAAATGGTATCTCAATATTTTCTGGGATTTTATCAGTAACGATAATTAGACCATACTTTGGCAGTGTATATCTAGGGTCTGAATAAATCTCTCTTGGCTGTTGTGGACAGCTGACTCCTGAAGTTTCCTAATCTTTACATTCTGCATGTGGGTTGTCTTTAACAGCAACCGATTTCTGACCTAGATTGCAGATCTTTTGAGCAATCTGTTATTTCATTAATTATATGATTTTAGACTACATCGTGCTGGATTTGCACGATGGCATGCACTAATAAGCCTTACCCTTGTACTATACTCTGAGGTAAGTTAGGTGTTATGATAGACGATAAATATCGTCTCAGACTTATTTGTGGAACTCCAGACTTGTGGATTTGACCAGATTTTGGTTGCAATCCAGCCTAAAACAATCAACCTCAGCTCTTCTTAATTGGTTTATCTATCGTCTTGATGATGGCGCTCATCGGTAATAAGCAAGTCCCTTTCCATTCTAGTCTGCCAAGCTGTTTTTGACTGATATCTATGAGTCACTAAACTGCCTGAAAGACCTCTTGTTTATTTATTATTTATTTATTTTTTTTTGATCAAGAGCCATCTGGATGTTCTCAGCGTGGCGGCGCACCTTCAGTACGAGCGGTCTTGCTCGAGTGATGCGTGTCCTTGCTGTAATGCTGTGATTAGAGTAACCCTAGATTCAGAGTGCCCTTGATTTCTCAGAATTTTTTTTTATGTTATTTTTTTACAGAGTTAATCACGCTGCACAGGGTAGTAACATTAAGACATGCCGCTGTCCAGGGGAGCTCTTTCACACGCGCTGGGACACTCCGTCTTCGAGCTCCAGCGCCGTGGTTGTTCGAGCAAGATGTTATTATGACCTTTTAACTTGTACTCCTGGCTAAAATCTCCAGTCTCTGGGTCTCCGTTGCTGCTGCTAGTGCTTATTAAGGCATGAAAGAACTGGTAAACCACTTGATTTACTGTAAGTGGCACTTGGGAACATCTGAAGTGCGTTAAGTATAATAGAGGGCTTGAATCATCCACCACCAATGAGCAGCTACCATATGGAGGCGAACGCTGTGAAAAGCTTCACTGCAGACACTCAGGGCTGTTAAGAAAACCGACAAGTGGTCTGACTGTCGGAGTTATGTCAGGCGAAGATTGATTCATACCAGCTAGAGAAGAGAAATGTCTACAGGCCGGTTTAAGTGTGGTGCAGAGGTATCTGAATGTAGTCAGTCTGTATCTGCGTAGTCCTAAAGAAGGTTTTGTGACGCTGTCCTTGCAGTGCGTCGGTCCGTCCTCCACTGTTTGGCTCCTCTGAATGTGTTCCCCACGAACGACTTGCTTTCTGCAGCAGCACGTTTGTTTGTTGGACCTCCTCACGTAGCCGACGTAGTGCACCACATTTGTTGAGCCGGAGGTAGTCATGCATTGTGGAAATCGAAATGAGTGCAACGCGAAAGCGTTCAGGCCTGTGAATAGTCTGGTCTGACGCCAACTAGGAACAAGCTACTTTTTATGTGTGGATTTCTTGGCATGTGTGGTTATGTTCTGTGTGCAGACACTGTCGGTGCATTTAGGAAACAAAAAGCTGCAGTGTGTATCCGTTCAGATCGGGGCTTATTTAAAGATTTCTGGGCTTGCAGATGTTTCTTGACCTGGCGACTGGCGCTCGGTCTGTCGGTTTGTCCCCCCCTCGTTCTCACTTTCCCCTGGCAACCTTTGGAATGGCTGTCTCAGTAGCATTTGTGTGTTTCCTCTCGGCTATAAAACCAGCGCCAGATCAGCCGGCGGCGAGTGCACGCCTGCCAAACGGGCACATTTCCCTAAAACAGCAGCCCGAAATGTTGCTGAACGTGTGCATATTTTTACAGTCCAGCTGTGCCAGAGAACTTCTTTTTTTTTTTTTTTTTGGGCTTGAGCGCTGCATTGTTTTGCTGACCTCATTCAGCCCAAAGTAGTAGATGTGTCAAAAGCTCTCGGGTCTTTATTGGAAAATATTTATACAGATAACACGGGCGCGCACACCCAAACACTGGCGTGCTTCCCAGAAACTCTGAGCGCAGGCCTGTTTTGTATACTGTTCGGTGACAGGGGCGATCAGCAGGATGAAAATAGCTCTGTGTGTCAGAAATGGGTTCGAGTACTTATATTAGGCCTCGGGTTCACCAAGTCAGCTGCGGAATGATTGGCGCACTTGGTGGAGAGGAAATCGCACCCTGCAGGATCTGGAGAGTGTCCGCGCTCAGGAGTTACATATAGCAGGTTTTAAATGAGCCACTTCACTAAAAGTGGACCAGAAGGTTCAAAGTTCCAGCGAGCCGAGCTTTTCCACCACTTGCTGTGCTGGTGATGATGTTCAAGGCTGCGTTGAAGTCCATGGAAGGAATCAGATGTAGGCAGATTCTTAATCGCCTCGCATCCGAACCTGAACTGCTCGTGCACTTGTGGCCGAAGAGACAGGAATCCCTATAGTCGTGTTCCAAAATGTGGCACAACAAAAGAGGTCCATATGAATACGCGTGGTGTTCAGATGTCCGGATACTTTCGGGCTAAATGTAGATACTAATTTAGGCTATACAGGTATGTGCCATTATCAAGAGAATTGAAAACAAACTTTACTAAGTCTGGAATAATGTGAGTAGTAGTTAAGACTCTGTCGCCACGTTTTGTCTGCGAACACGCGTATCGCGAACGTGACTTTAAATATTGTGATATGATATTGGAACCATGTCAGATTGCCTGCACAATATTATGCTGATATCCTTTTCCCTGTCGTGTCCTGGTCAGGGTCGCGGATACCTCATCGTGGACTTGCGTAGAGGCTGATGTGCTTGAGCGTTGACCTTGCTTGTTTGTTTTCCTTTCTGCTTTAGATATGCCCATTTTCGGCCAGTGTCCAGCACAGGACGACTTTTTCCTGGTCATGTGCAGCAACTGCAGTCAGGTGGTGAAACCCCAGGCCTTCCAAGCACACTATGGTAAGCACGCTGCCTCTTTTCTTTCCCCTCTCGGCGTCTGTTTGTCTTTGGGGTGAAGATGGTGTAGCAAACCTTATCTCCCTCGAGGAAATGAAGCCTCCCACCTCTCCTGCGGCTCTGCTCCGGCAGATCACACGCCGGCTTTGATTTCCACTTTGTGTTTACACTCGTCTGGTTAATATTTGATGCTCTCCGTTTCTGCCTCGTTGTCCTTGATTCTTTATCTAGAGTCAAGCCAGGGGTTTCTCTCTCACTCTCTGTGAGGAGTAGAGTGCTCACAAATCAGCAGCGCCCCTGAGTGCCGAGCGCCCCGCTTATTGGAGCGAGCGATTAGTGTCTGCGATGACAGCAAGCAGAAATTTGATGCTGGTTTGAACTAGTGATGCTGTTTAAGACTTAAATCTGCCGCTGACAAACGGCGCAAGGATGTTCTCATTGCTGTGAGCCCTGCAATGCGTGGCCAAAAGTATGGAGACACTCCTTTTAACTGGTTTATTTGCAAACCAAGCGCATAGCTGTGCATCTCCATAGATAAATGGTGACTGTGCAATGAGTCTTCTAATTTGGCACCCCAGTGTTTTAGCTGTTTTCTGGTCCATGGGGGGTCTGGAGCATATCGTATGAAGTTACCTTTTTCACCATTTTGGAATGGAAACTTGTATGTAGCAGAAAAGCTGGTTTTGAGGAGAGCTCTGGAGCCGACGTCCTTTCGGGCATATGGTGCATAAGTGTGGAGGTGCTGTAATGAGACACACTCGGTGCAGCTGCTTCATTAATATCGTGCACCAGCTGATTTCATGGTGTAATGATTGTGCTGTTAATTTGATGAGCAGCTGATGGACTTCATTAGCAGAGCAGCAGTGTGCGATTGTTCCAGCAAGGAGGGGGGCGGCATCGCCCAGCGCAGCGCCTCTGCTCTAACACATCTGCCGCCGCGCCCTCCTCCGCCGAATCAATAGTTTTCTGTACAGCCTGGCATGTGTTCACTTACAGTTTGTATAGGAACGGTTTAACAAAGCCAGCCTGGAGATTAGTAACTCGGGGAAGGACAACAGTCGGCTTCGAAGTGATCGGAGCAAACGGTCAAGTTGTCATAAGCGGCTTAATTATGATCACGCTGAAAATGTGCCAGAAATCAAAGATCCTCAGAATTCTCACCATTATTGGTCCGCTTAGAAATCCGAGTGTAAAGTAACTAGAGTGTGTTTTCATTTCTATTTAACTTTTTTTTAGCTCCATTTAGTTAAGAGCGTAAGTGGTTATTGACGAGTACCTGTTTGACTGGAGTGTGAGGTGGCACGGAGGCCAAACTACAAAACACATGGCTGAGTTACAGCTGGAGCGGACCTTTTAGTATAACCATCCAAAGTTCATATCCATGCAAAAATGGAATTAGAGGACCCTCATCTCTTTGTACCCTTTGCCAAATAGGGCTGGGTGTCATTTTTGAAATTTTGATCCCTTGATTTAGATTTTTTTCGAACACAAACAAATCATGAAGGGGAATACGTATTACTAGCATTCGGATTGACCGGACATTACCATAGTCACAGTCTTTTTAGGTTACTGTATGATAAATTGAAAGGGTATTTTCATCAGAAACCTCTTTGTTTACTTTATTTAAAGTCGACAGACACAAGGTTACACCAACACTCTAAGGTCGAAGCCAGCCATACAGAGATCAGAATATAAAAGACATATTCGCCCACAAGGTGGAGTCACTACGTTATTTTCTATAATGCGATGCCAGGCGAGGCAAATCTGGCTTCCTCTGCCCTGCGTAACATAATCCAACCCAGTGCAGGCTTTACCTGAAGGTGGTGTGGAAGTTTGGATGTGGCTAAAATGTGCAAGGGAAAAGTTCCATGGAATCAGGTTTGAGAAACTGGGGTTGAATTAATACTCCAGCTTCTCTGCAGCATCTTTTACCCTCACTAACTTACAGATGGAATGTACATGGATTGTCCATCACATGCTGAAGTCTGTCTGTACAAAGATCAGGTTGAAGCACTCTGGATTAGCCAGTAGAGGACAGAGGATGTTGTGTTAATGCTGGACCTGCCTCAGCAGCTTCATTTCTTGGTGGAAGTTGTTGAGGCGCCGATCATAAATCTGACATGTTGCTGTCTTTTGTTTCTGGCGGCAAACATGTTGTAAAGTGTGTGTGTGTGTGTGTGTGTGTGTGTGTGTGTGTGTGTGTGTGTGTGTGTGAGTGTGAGTGAACAAACTGTAGTGCTGATGAGACAATACAGCTGTGGTCGAATTGAAAAAAGAGCAGGAAAGAAACAGAAATAGACACCACAGTGCTGAGACACAACAGTTGTTTGGCTTACAAACGCTCCTGTTCTGTTCGACACCGATCAGCCTTAATATTAAAACCAAAACCACAGACAGGCGACACGAATAACATTGAGAGTGATGCAGTGGGTGGTGTTCAGGAATGGTTTGTGGATCATGAGTGTGTTCAAGGTGTTGCCCTCGTCTCCAAATTCCCCAGATCTCAGTCCTATCAAGGATCTGTGGGACATGCTGGGAAAACAAGTCCAATCAGAATTAGAATGGGACGCTTCCTCACCCGAGTGCTTTGTTGTTGCAAATACCGGTGTCTGTATGGATATTCTTCTTTTATTTATCCGATTACTTCTAGGATACGACCTCGTTCAGTTTCCCTTCATTCCGATCGGCCCTCGGTCGGATTACTCTCCTCCAGCCGAGGTGTTTACACAAACGCTCTTTGTTCCGCTGGAGCAATTAATCCGATTATTAACGCGCTATTAGGCCGCATGTAACCGGAGCCGTTGTGAGCTCTACGGGTCTTTCTCACAAACTCGGCCTCCTGTTTATTCAGCGCACTGAAAGATTAATGACACCGCAACAGATTAATTGTCCAGTTCAGGAAACTCTGGTGATCCAGCACAGAATCGCTAGTGTGTGCCAAGTGCTGGTTCTCCCAGGAGAGCTGCTGATTTAGGACTGGTGTGCAAACTCAAAAAAGCCAAGCCAGAATGTGGCCTCCTCCTCCAGACTCTCACTGATATGAGACATTTCGGGGTGGGGGTGGGGGGGTGGGGGGTGCGCATGCGTATGCGTGCTTGTGTGAGTTAAGTGGGACATGTGGCAGCCCTGGTGCCGGTAGGACTTTAAGTGTTACTGCTATTTGTGTTATAGATCTCTAGCTGAATGTACTTTTTGATTAAAGGGTCAGAAAGCGTCCTGTGCACCGTAGTGATGCTAAACAGTGTTGTGACTGTTGGGGTTTAAGAACAGATACCTTTTTTTCCTCTTTTATTATTTTTTTGTTGGTAATTGAGCTAATTTGCTTAATAGAAATCACATAAAGTTTTACTATTAACACTGGCAAATTTGTTTTATTTATTTATTTATTTATTTTTTGTAATTGGGCTATGTTGCTTAATAGAAATCACAAACTGTAACTATTAAATACTGGCAAATTTATTTATTTATTTATTGGTAATTTAGCTAATTTTCTTAATAGTAATCACATTGACTATTAATACTTAATTTTTTTTCTCATTTATTTATTTATTAGGTAATTGACCTAACTTACTTAATAAAAATCACAAATTGTAACTGTTAATACTGCAAATTTTTGTTTTATTTATTTTTCATTTATTCTTTTTTGTAATTGGACTAATTTGCTTAATAGAAATTATGTTAGCTATTAATACTGCAAATGTATTTCTTTTTCTTTCTGGCTTAATTTTCTTAGTAGTCATCACAAACTGTAACTGTTAATACTGGCAAATTCTACCAGTATTTGTAATGTGCCAGTGTGCCAGCTAGTTGGTGTGTGATCAGTTCTGTGTTGGTTGTTGGTGTAGGCATATTTTTCTTCTGTAAGATATTTGCCTGGGTCTCTGCCAGTTTTACTGTGTGTGTGTGTGAGAGAGAGAGAGACAGACACACAGAGAGACAGACAGAGGGCTGTGCATGAGACTGTCATTTTTCATTAGCTGTAATAAATCATGGCTTCTCTTTTCTTTTTGTCCGTCTCACTGAGGACCTGCACGGCTCGCTGCCTTTTTGCAGTGCTGCTAATACTGGTTGGGAGCAGCAGGGGTGTGTGTCTCTGTGTGTGCGTGTGTGTGTGTGTGTGTGTGTCTCCATGTGTGTGTTTGTGTGAGCGTGTCTGTATGTGTGTGTGTGTGTGTGTGCCCTGCTTTTCCTCCTGCAGCGAAGAGTGTTTGGCAGGCAGCCCAGACCTGCTGGTGTTCAAGTGGAGCTGAGTATTAACAGCACACACCACCCAGCAGCTTCAGCTACACAACTACTGCTACATGACTACTGCTGCTATACACACACACACACACACACACACACACATGCATGCATACATACAGATAGAGTCATGGAACCAGCTTGAGATGGCTCTGAATTGAACCTATAATGATCTATGAAAATATAAAAATTGTGGCCATACAATACACAAACAATACTGTTTGTGGCATTTAAGCAATGCCTGTTTGGTGTTGGTAAAAAGGAAAAAAAAAAAAAAAATTAAATAAAAAACAATCCTTACATACACATATATATACATACACACATGCACACTACCTGGCCAAAAAGGTCACACACTCTAATATTTGGTTGGCTCCTTTAGCTTTGATTATGGCACGCGTTCGCTGTGGCATCATTTCCACAAGCTTCTGCAATGTCACATGTATTATCTGTCCAGAGTTGCATGAATTTTTCTCCAAGATCTTGTATTGATGATGGGAGATTTGTTCCACTGCAAGGAGTCTTCTCCAGCACATCCCAAAGATTCTCATAGGGTTCAGCTCTGGACTCTGTGGTGGCCAATCCATGTGTGAAATGGTGTCTCATGCTCCCTGAGCCACTCTTTCACAGTCTGACCCTTCTGAGTCAGATGAACAAATGAGAAGCTCTTCACTGCATCAGTTGGGGTTAAAGAACCTGTTTGTAGCTGAAACATAATCACCAATGCAGTAATTATCCGATGGGAGGCTCTTTGCTTAGTTAAATCCAGGTGATGTATGTATGTATGTATATTGCACACCTGTACCTCAGGCTCAGTTTTTGGCTGACAGAATGGTAATCCAATATGGTCTGTCGTAGCCCTGCTGCCTCAAGGCTCCCTGCATTCATTGCTTAGACTCAGACTATTGCTGATGAAGGACGTCTATCTGTGTAGTCAGTTGTTGATCAGACTCTGTGTGTCTGTGGAAAATATTCATTATAATATATGGGACTGTGGTAGCTTAGTGGTTAAGGTACTGGACTTTGGACCAGAAGGCCAAGCTGCCACTGTTGGGTCCTTAACCCACAATTGCTTGGACTGTAAGACTGTATCAATTGTAAGTCGCTCTGGATAAGGGCGGGTGCTAAATGCTGTAAATGTAAATGTATTAATAACATAACCAATATAGATGGTGTGAAAACGGATAAGCAGAATGACGCCACGTTCTGTGTGGTCCACGTTTTGAGCTAAATGGTTTCACGCTCGCTTCGTCGCCCTTTAGCTTTAAGTGCAAATCGGCCTTCTGTTTAGGTTCTGTCTCTCCTCGTTCAGTGCTGAGATAATGCCGTCTGTGTTTACCACCCGAGCCACTGCAGCTTGGTGTAAGGTGCACTTGTGGTTTCCTTTTGTACTGACTTTACACAGCTAGCGTCATCTGAGCGTGCAAAACAAGCCTTAAGACTTTCTGTGCCACAATGCGTGGCCTTTAGAAAAACAGGTACAGTGGTGGCTTTACCATTTCACACATTTATAAAGAGGGAGGCAAGGTTTTGCCTCTGTTTGGACTGCTTTTCATTTGTAGTGGGAATTTAATGGTCCTGGTTTCTGTTTTAGCACAGCTTACACTGCATCTCGGTAGTACTTATGTTTAAGTATATAAATGCATCATGTCCATACATCTTTTTTTGTTTGTTTGTTTTTTTTAGTGGAAGGTTGCAAGGGGTGGCCTGGTGGTCCCCTCACAGCTCCAGAGACCTTGGACTCGGCCTGTGTGGAGTTTGCATGTCCTTCCCATGTCTGCGTTGGTTTACTCCGGTTTCCTCCCACATTAATTGGCGTTCCCAAAGTGCCCTTAGTGTGTGTGCCCTGTGAAGGATTGGCGCACTGTCTAGGGTCGTTCCTGCCTTGCGCCCTATACCGACAGGTAGACGCTGGCTTTCACACGACCCTGACCAGGAGTAAGCAGATAAGAAAATGAATGAACAAACAAGCAAGCGATCTTCTCTGACTGTGCTTTCTGTGCTTGCGTTTTGTCTGCCCTCGCTTTAAAGATTGTATTTAGACGCCATACACGCACTTACAGAGTTTGCTGAGCCTTAGCCCATAAGCCCCGTTTTTCCGCCGTCTGCATCCTGTCCATCCTCTGACCCAGTATGATGTTATTCTTGTCAAAACTTTAATTCTCTTTTGGTCGAATATTTATGGCGACTGAGATTTTGGTGCATCTCTACCAAACGTTTGTAAATTATTCCTTCTGACCTTCCCTCACCCAGACAGAATTGTTTGTGCGGTGCACCTCACAACTATCCATAGAAACCCTCAAGGCTTGAACTCGGGCCTCTGCAGAAGTGGGCTACTAACTTTTTCTGATTTGGGGTTGTGTACAAAGCGCTAACCTGTCCCTTTAATGACGTGCAGCGTGACTTTGAACTGCTTGCGCTTTCAGAGAGAAGACACAGCTCCATCAACAAGCCAGCATCGTCCTATCCATCTTCAGGGGTAGGCCTCTCCTCCCGGGGGCGAGTCGGAGGTGCAGGAGCAGGTGGGGGCAGCAGTGCCACCACGGCGCCCATGGGTGCCACCTCCTCTTCCTCTGCGGGGAGCAACAACACCCACTCAGCCAAAGAGAAGCTGCCTTACCGGAAGCCCCACTTCCCCCCGAAGGTGTTGCAGGACGACATGTGAGTACACCAGACTTTAAGATAATGCTACAGGATACCAGTTTATTCTCTCTTTTTGCTCTGTACTGCTAAATAATAAGTTCGCTTTCTCTTATTACGCATTTTTATTAGCCTTTAAGCTTAAAGCAGTTTGCTCTAGAGGCGATATAATGCCGCCGAGAACTAATCGAGTCCTCATGCAGTTCCTCGGTTCTCTAAAGGTGCTACACGTTTATTATTCGCTTGGTGGAAGCAGACCTGCAGCTCTAGTGTAGGTAGTTGTTTCTGTGCTGCAACTCAGCAGCTAATTATCAGGCTCTTTCCAGATTGTGCCGTTATAGATTTGGCCTCAGTACCCACTAATAAAACACTGGTCTCGATGTAACGCCATGGTGCTCGTAACGGAAAGTAAGTGAGAATACAAAGCAGCCAAGAAAAAACAGAGAACTAGGCACCATAAAGCAGTATAAACTTCAACAGATTGCATTTCTTACTTTGAGTAAGTCCGTAAGCGTTATTTTTTTATCATGTTTCATCATGTTTGCTCCATTACAGCATTTCATTGCGACGTCTCTGGGGAGGGAGCTGCAGAGGCACCATGATTACAGAACTAGGACTTTGTGCTAAATGTCCATTTATTAGATACTCTTATAAGAAACACGCAGGCTGTGGGCCACGTGACGCGGTGTGTTGGTACGTCTGTGAGGAAGGAGCAAAGCGTTTATAAGTTCACTGAGCACTTTATTAGGAACGCCCGTACACCGATACTTTCCTGCGGTTATCTAATGGCAGCTCTGTGCTGCAGTGCAGTGCGTGGAATCGTTCAGCTATGGGCCAGCAGCTTCGGGTTACGCTCGCATCAACCAGCAGAATGGGAACTCTTTAATAATTATGCACTTAATAATCCGATGATCTGGTTTTTGCAGTTGTCTGATTATTCAAGTGATCGTGTAAACAGCATACTCCGATTTCTTAGGTCAGATTAAGGATTAGAAATTAGAGGAGAGCTGGATTTTAGCTCATGTCCGTTTGCACGCAAACGTAACCGGATGTTAGAGCTTGGCAGAATCAGAACGCTGTTGCCTACTCATTTGACACGACTTTTTGCTTGTTTTTCTATTTGTTTCTAAAATGTAGTTGCTTATTTGGGCTTGTTCCCTGTTCCTGCCAATCTCTCTAAAACGTCTGCAATTCGTTCAATATACGTTATTATCAGTGTTGTAACTGACAGTCACGCTCTTATGTTATAGTCAGTCGTCTGTTTTGAGCTTTTTTTCAAGCCAGGAGCCACTTCGCTCCTTTTGGGCTTGTTTCCATAAACCCAGTGCTCGTTTCTCCCAGGAGATCTGGCAACCCTGGAATGAAAAAGAATTTCAAACGTAGTATATGCTTGAGAAAACGAAGAATTGGAATGTTGTTCATCTTTCAGATGGTGGGAAACTTTGAAGCTGAGCTATTTTTGTGATATTGGTCGGCTGGATGCAGAGTCGAAATCCTATTATTGCGTGAATCATGTTTATCTGATTTCCCCAAGTGTATGTGGAATTGTTGATTGGATTACTGACTAAATCTGGTTTCGAGCAGTTACCGGATTAGAGTGCTTGTCAACACACTTAGTGATTTATGCAACGTTTTAATGCGTAAACGAATACTTTTAAAGTTGAAATATCAAAAAATTAAAGGTAGTGTTTATATCTAAACCTTTGGCACATTTTTCACCATTTTGGAATCGAAACTTGGAATCGATAAGAACCAGAATCGGAATCGCTAAAATACAAACGATGCCCAGCCCTAGTAGACTAGTTTTCCTAGGGAAATCGAGCTCTACTATTTACATAGAGAAGAGAAGGGAGAGGCTACGCTTCAGAGCTACTATGCATGATTTTATACTTTCCATAATCTGTGCTTTGCAAATCAGACAAGGGTTGGCTACCACTCAGAAGGTTGTTTAGTTTAAATCCCGGCTCTGCCGAGCTGTCACTGCTGGAGGGGCCTCGGCATCCACTAAACATTCGCATAGGCATAGCAGGTCAGACAGATTGGACCAGACAATGATCGAGACGGCTCTAAAATCTCATATTAAGATTTAAATGTTTGTAATGTCTCTCTTCCAATGCAGTGGATGAGCGGTGGGGTTTCCCTGGCTGGAGTCTGACTGTGCTAAATAGATCATGTTGTGTTCCGTTGTAAATCCGAGAGAACACGTTCAACTCGATATTAGTAACAGATGCTTGGTATTTAAACGCAGCAATTCTCTGGCCAACATTCTGAACGTAGAGGCTTATTTGGAACAAAATGCACTTCCCCCCGGCCAGAGTGCAACAGTGTAAGAATTGTTGTATGCAGGTATGTAACGTTTAACGTCGGGTAATAAATTATAGTAAGAAATAAAAATCTGTGGTCATAAACAGACTGAGATGTCAAAGACACTGTACGCCTCTGGCCAGTGTATGGCGTTATGGTATATAGTACTGTCCTGAACTCTAATTACAATGTTTTACTGGGGATGTGCCTGGGGATGATCCCCTGCCCTGTCTAACCTCCCTCAGATAGAGCCTATCCTCTGCATGTAACAGCCAGCAGATTAACTCGGGTCGCTGTTATGGTAGACGACTTCTTGATTTGTATCTGATTATTTGTACTGTCCCTCTATACCATGCTGTTTGGGTGCCAACAATGACGCGCACCTTCTTCCTCCACCCAGTCTGACTGCGGCCGTCAAGGTGGAGAAGATGCACCTGAAGCCGGAGAACCCTTACGCCAAGGCTGCCCACGCGCCTGCTTCCTCCTCGTCCTCTTCCTGCAGTACTGTGAGCTCCTCGCCCTCCAAGCCAGGCCTTAATAGCCCCTCTGTACCAAAGCCTCAGCTGCTGTCCCCGAGCCACATCCCCAACGGAAAGGGCCACCTGTCCCACGCAGACAAGAAGCAGGACGGCGGCGCCAACGCCAGTAGCAAACGAGTGAACCGGAGACAGCTAGGTGAGTCTTTGTGCTTGTATGCAAACGTCGTCGGTAGAGACTGGAGCGCAGTTATTAATGATCCGATTGCCCCGGCAGAACGCGAGTTCAATCCCGATGTCCACTGTGGCGTGATGGATATCGGAGCACGTAAGCCATGCACAAGATCCTTAACATGCAAGGTCAGTGCTCCACGCGTTGGTAGTATTGTGTTTGTGAGCTCGTGATGAGAACAACACAGAATGAGGGATCTTTTTCTGGGGTAGACACATTCCTTAAGCCAGAGGAGGGCGGTGCCCGGGCGGAGGAAGCGTTTCGACGTCCTGCTGGCCGAGCACAAGAATCGCGCGCGGGAGAAAGAGCTGCATCAGCAGCAGCACAGGGCGGAGCCAATGCAGCAAACCCCACCCCCTCTCAGGGAGCTCCACCCACCGCCTCACCACGGCAACAACCCCGCCGCTAGCACCGCCGAAGCCGCCAAGCCTTTCACGCTGAGCAAAGCCAAACCCCACAATCTTGTGCTTCCACGGTGAGTCCGCGGCCCTATGATGCATCCTATGTCTTGGTTCTGATAAAGGACGGGAACGTATTGGCCCTGTTGATGCTAATGTGGGAGGAAATGGTACTGTATCGCTTCATTGTCCCTTTCCCTGACTGTGGTCTGAGCAGTGTAGGGGACCCCGCTGCACCCCCCGATCCGACCCTGCACGCCACCCCCACGCCCGACGGTGCGGCATGTCCCTCTAGCGACGAGGGAGAGAACGAGGAGCGAGAGGATAGCTTGGACAGATTGGACTGCCATTATTCAGGTTACCATCCACGACCGGCTGCTGTAAGTACAGTATTACAATGATTCGTCCCTCAGAAGCTGTACATTACTAGAGTCTGTAGAATTAAGTCAGTCATTAAAAGAAGCTCTAGATTCATATAAATCCAGAAGAGCAGCTGTAGAATGTCATTAGTCCCAACTTGTAGAATTAAATTAGTCACTGATAGGAGTTGTAGAATTGCATTAGTCTCTATTGGAAGCTGTAGGCTTACATTAAGCCATTAATAGGAGCTGTAGAATTCTGATAATCACTTATGGCTGTAGAATTACATTAGACACTACTAGAGTTTGTAGAATTACGTCACTAGTAAAAGCTGTAGAATCTCCCCATGTCTTGCTTGTGTTTGTTTTGCTCCATGTTATTCTCGTCTCTGTTCAGCAGTTCGGAAAGTGTGTTAATTGTAGCCGACTGTTTGGAAAATTCGGTGAACTGCGGCATTGATTTGCTTTCGTTGTTATTCATGTGTTCTGTTGTTGGTGTTTCACCCGTGCCGGCTCTCTAGGGTTAGGTCCTGTGTGCTGTTTTTAGTCGAAAGCGTCTTTGGGTCTTTGAAAAGCTCTATGTAAATGTCACTTA
This sequence comes from Ancistrus triradiatus, assembly GCA_025084515.1. Taxonomy (NCBI): domain Eukaryota; kingdom Metazoa; phylum Chordata; class Actinopteri; order Siluriformes; family Loricariidae; genus Ancistrus; species Ancistrus triradiatus. Next base: position 795,999 of record JAJAGP010000067.1, on the reverse strand, counting down.
GTAGTATTATTATTATTATTATCATTGTTATTATTATTGTATCAGTCAGTAATGGAAGCGGATTTCTTGCAGATTGAATTTGAGCTTGTATGAAGCTATAACTCTGTGTTCCATCAGTTCTGCACGTTCGGAAGCCGACTGTTCGGGAGATACTGTTACTCCTTTGACCGGCGCTGGGATCGGGTCCGATGCACTCTGGCGGTCATGATGGACAAACACGTCAACTCACTAATGTGGAAGTGAGTAATGTCATTTGGCTTAAGCGTTTCCAAAGCGAGGCCATGTGGGATGAGATGCTTACACCCAGATGGTAGCGGGTATGAGGGCTTTCAAACAGTTATTCCAAAAAGAGGTATCAAAAGGAAAAGTGATATTTACGTACTCTGGTTCATCCTGTTTAATTCTCAGGAAAATCCCACTGGCACTGGAGAACTCGTCCTCGTCGGCGGTGACGTCGTCTCACCGGTCAAGCACAAACTCTCTCTCCTCTTCCTCGGGCTTCCTCAGCCCGTCCCCTCCACCGCCTTACAGCCAATCGCACGACAGCAAGCCCGCGCTATCGTACGGGACGACCCTGAACGCCAGGGTTACGTCGCAGAGGGCCGGAGAGCAGATAAGCTACGCCGGCGGCCCGTCCAGACAAGTGTCTTCGTCCTCACCCCAGATGCCTTCAGCTCACTCGTCCTCGCTGCCCTCCGCGCCCGGCTCCAGCAAACCCGCCAAATCCCGCTCGGGAGCCAAGTACTTCCGGGTCAGGGAGCCTTCGGCGGGTGCGCTAGCTAGCTCCAGTGCTAACAGCAACAGCGGTAGTGTGAGCATGAGTGCGAGCAGTAGCATGATCGGGCCCAGCTCGGCGAAGAAGCGCAAGAGCAGCTCGGTGCCGAAATATGGCGCGGAGTCCTCGCCTTCTTCCTCGTTTAAGAAGAACTGTGCGCTGAACTCGGGCACCTCAGGGAGCAGCTTCCACTCCGCGCTAAACTCCACACTGCCGTCGGCGGCTTTCTCCTCGTCCTCTCACTGCCCGCCAGGCCGCGCCAACTCGCTGAGCGCGCGCCAGGAAGCGGCCGAGCCGATAAAGCGTATGAGCGTGGTGATGAACCGCAGTGACTCGACGCTCTCTCTTGGCCCATTCGTCCACCAGAGCGGAGACCCGGACGCCCGAATGGACGCGAAGAAGAGGAAGAGCTCGTCTGCTACCGGCAGCCTCACCGGCGCGGCTAGCTGCACAGGTAACGTTCGGTAAATTTGACGGGTTTCTGGTGTTTGTCTTCGTCCGTTCGGTTTGTGCTGTAACGTTTTCGTTGCCTCTTCCAACGTCCGCAGGGGGAGGCGGAGGAGCACAGGGGCCAGGCCGGCCAAAAATGGCCAAGTCCCCGGCCATCAACAACATCCACGGCAAACACGCGCGGCCCATGCCGGGAACGCCGGGGCTTCCCAACAACTCGCTCATACATCAGGTGTGAAGGATTGCCTTTGCTCTGCCTTAGTCTGCTCCCGCGGTGTAATCCTGTTCCGCAGTAACACTCTCTTCCTACCTGTTCTAGCCGAAGGCCCGCCCCTGACACAGGTGGGCCGGCTCTGGGGGTGCGAAGCGGTGGAGCGGAGCTCCCTTGGCGCCCGTCACGGCACACTGCACGAGGCCTTCTTCTTCTTCTCTTACTCTCAGCTTCCCACAATCCTCAGGGTGGAGAGTGCACTGGGCGGCTCGGTGACGGCGCCGGACCATGGGAGGACGGCCCACCTACCTGCCAGCCGGTGGCGGTGGCGCACGAGGGCCGGCACGGTGCCACGACACACTACGCAGCGCTTCAGTCGGTCCGTGTGAGTGCGTCGCCGCGTGGTAAAGCGGAATACTGGATTATTGAACTGGTAGCCTGGAAGAAGCGTGTGAGGGAGGTGCCCCGGAAAAGAGGGCGCGGTGTGGAACTACTAACTTAACCATTAAACCATTCGGCCCCTTTTGCATTTTAGGAGCAAACGAAGGGTCTCGCTAGAAAATTCCAAGGCTTTAGAGCGTTCAGGTCGTCCTTAGGAAGCGTTTAACACAACTTTGGAGCGTAAGGAACGAAACGTTTCGCGCCTATGGGCGCTTTTCTAAGATCCCTTTCCACCGAGGCCTGGGAACACCCTTCCCGCCATTCCTGTGGGGACCTGACAGGGGTCGCTGTTGCAGAGATAAGCCCCCATCCACCAAAAACCACCCACCCAGTGGCTTCCTGCCTTTCTCCCTTACCCTGGGGTGCCTGGTCTTAAAGGTCTGAGTCATGGAGAATCCGGGCACATACATGGGACGCCACTCCATCACGGTGCCTACAGGGGTCTCTGTTGCAGCACCAGGGATGATCCCATGCCCAACCTTCACTCCCTCGGCAAGAGTCAATCGTGCCTGGTCTTCCAGGACCATGCTATATGAGCTCTGGTTCATAACCCTAAAAAAGACAGGGCACAGGCACAAGCCACCCCAACCTTTGCTCCCTCGGCACAGAGCCAGTGGTGCCTGGTCTTCAAGCTCCTGTGTAAACGAAGACGGGGCGCGGGCACAAGCCACTACATGGCAGTGCCGACAGGGGGTGATCCTGAGCACAGAGCCAATCGTATCTGCATGTGACGCCCAAAATGTACCACCACGATTCGAACACGGGTCCCTGCGTTGGTTGGCTAGCTTATTAAAGAATTTAATCCTTTAAAGATCTGCGAGGTTTACTCCGGTTTCCTCCCACATTCCAAAGAGACACGTTAGGTCAATTGGCGTCTCTGAAGCGTCTCCCCTCTGTGCACAGGTGTCCTGAAGTGGACGGGGTCCCTGCGCCGTGGTAGCCCTTGCGATTGCTCCTTATCCTTCTGAACGTCTTTTTAAAACTTGAACCCAGGTCTGTTAGCATCCAGAGAGCTTTAGACTTTAGACAGGCTGATTGTCGTTCAGTACCTGCCAGACTCCATCGGATGGAGCGTGTCACTACAGCTGCACGAACATCTGGCTGTAGGGACGAGCGCAGATCCAAACACACTAACAGAACGCTGGGAAATGCTCGAGCCAGCAAGTTCGTTTTGGGGCTGGTTGCACCAACAGACTTGGAGGTCCTACCTGCTAAACGTGTCAGAGCTGATTCTGATACCTGTTACAGCCAAACTCTGAGAGATTACACGTCCAGAGCAGTATTTAGCGCCCCCTACAGGACCGTGAATGTTGAAAAGTGTCTTGGGCAAAATCGCCCAGACCATGCCGCTGAAAACTCTCCGGCTTAGATCGGATTCCTGTGCCAACGTAAATGAGAGAAACTCAACCCGCAGTATTGACCGAACTGCTAAATCAGCCATGTGCAAGCGATTCACTGAATGAATGTTCGAGTGAGCCGAGCGATTCACCGATTCAAATTCTGACTCGCTGAACGAGAGGAGCAAATCCTAGTCGTAAGTGATTCACTGATTCAACAACTGACTCTCTGAATGACACAGGAGTGAATGTTTTGGTTAACCGAACGATTCACTGATTCAATACAGCGATGAATCTTTCTTAACGATTCACTGATTCAAATACTGACTTGCTGAAGACAGGAACTAATCCATGTCATCACCAAGTGATTCAGTGATTCAAGCACTGACCCTCTGAATAAGACAGGAGTTAATCTGCCTTAACTGAACGATTCACTGAGCCAAATACTGTGTCCAAATGTGGGTGTATTCCGGGTTCTACATGTTGGGTTAATTGGTGTTTCTAAAGTGCTCTTAGTGTGTGAGTGCCCTACGATAGATTGGCGCCCTGTCTAGGGATTTTCCTGCCTTACGCCCTGTGCTGCCAGCTAGGCACCGCCTCTCCAGCTACTCTGACCAGGATTAAGAAAATGCATGATCAATGAGAGAAAGCAAATCGAAGTCCTAATCAAGTGATTCACTGATTCAGTCGCTGAGCCTCTGAATGAAAGGGGAGCAAAACCCTGTCTTAACGGAACGATTCACTGAGTCACCTACTGATTTGCTAAAAGAGAGTGAATTTTCATTGTAAATAAATGATTCACTGAATCAAATACTGGCCCTCTGATTGAGACAGGAGCAAGTCTGTCCCAACTGAACGATTCACTGAGTCAGATGCTGATTTGCTAAACTCATAGGAGTGAATCCATGTCCTAATCAAGCGATTCACTGATTCAATCACTGTGCGTCTGAATGAAAGAGGACCGAATCACTGTTTTGACTGAATGTTCCAGTGATTGAAACTCGAATTAAAAACAAGTGAATCACTGGCTCAAGTGAACGATTCACTCACATTGATTTGCTAAGTGCAGAGTGAATCTTGGCTGTAACTATATGATTCACTGAGTCAAATATGTTTCCTCTCAATGAGGCAGGAGTGAATCTGTCTTAAACTGAACGATTCACTAATCCCCAGTAGTAACATTTTCCAGATCTGATCTCGATTCCACTGCAGGTGACAAACTGAAGCTTGTCAGCAATAAAGCAAGCGGAAATCAGACACTGAGCCGCAACTGATATCGATTCATTCAGTGAATCAGATCTGGACTTTACACCCGGGCTTGGCTAAAGCCCCTCCCCTTCAGGACCATTCAATGTTGAGTCGTGTTCTGTTTTTGCAACCAGCTGCCGAAGCTCCTGTAAGGTCTAGATCTACACTAGATCATAAACACGTACCTGTTCAAACTCAAAGCCAGCATTCATGCAGCTAACAATGGATAAAAGCTAATGACGTAACGTAACCGGAGCCCTGTAGTGCTGGTAGTGGAGAAATGGAGAACAGTACAGTGCAGCGAGTCTGTCCGAGCCATGCAGGGGAAGGAACGGCAGCGGCCGGCGTACGGAATAACCACTACCTACGTGTTCTTTTGCCACTTCTAACAAGTATTTCCGTGTGCGGTGTATTAAAATAGGGACACCCGATTCCCCCAATCAATAGGAACTGGCACTAGAGGATCGGAGGCAGTACGACCGGCGCGTCGGTCCCCCTCTGATGTCGGCCAGCGAGCGATCGGAGTCGAGAAAGCGTCTTTTCTTAGGCTTGTTTTCTATCGGATCCCGGACCCTGTCTCAGAGAACGTATTTTGTTAATGAATTGTACATACACGGAGATGTATTTTTGCACAGCCGTTCTTTCGTACGCGTTTTTTGGTACAGCCGAGATCGCTCTTATTTATTCAGCGAGATGGATGCGTTTTAAGATTCGATTCAAGTGGTTCACTGCCAAGCTCATGCAATATGCCTCTTACTAGCAAGACGGAACTTCCTACGTAGTTCTGACGAACTGAATGATCCTAACGGAGTGTGGCCACTGTAGTACCTTTGTTTGTTTTTCCCCCCTGACTGGTCATTGCAGGAGGTCTCGCCTATCCGGGTACAGGCTTGTATAGAACGGTCCGGGCCCTCCTTACTACAAGGAGCATGAGCATGAGGTTCTTTCCGGGTTCATGCTACAGGGGTGTAGCGATGCGTCCTGACACCATGTGCATTGCAGAGGCCGGGTGCTGCTTATTATGCAGTCGCATTTCTTTGAGAAGTAGAATGTTTTCACTCAGTTATTTGACATAAGTGAAGGTACAGCAGATCATACAATACGTTTTAGACTTGTCTAGTCATTTTTTCAAGGTTTACACTTCAGAAATAAAACAGGAATCTTATATCGAATGTAAAGTCGACGACTGTGAGGAAACTGAATGGTGACCGGAGTGAATCGTTACACCCCACGACATTCGGAGCCTCGCCACAGCGCTGAAAGACCCACTGGCGTCCCCTGGACTGCGGTCATTTAGGAACTCTAACGTTTTGACTAAGGGCGCCCAGACCTTTCTATAAGCCTGTGACTACAGGAGCGAGTACTGTAGAGCGAACACTTAAAGCAGACCTTTTTGTTTTGCACCATTGCCAAACCCGTTTCCAAAAACACTGCTTTTTGATTTCCGTTCTCTCGCGGCTTTTTAACGACTGAAGCAAAAAAAAAAAAGTGCCTAGCTTCTCGCCGAGCGTCTCAGACTGTTTTACAGCGATCATTCAGATGTTACTTGAGTGTTCTGGCTTTAGCTGTCCGTCTGGTTCTCCCCTCCTTTCACATCAAATACAGCTGAAGCACGGCACCACTTGCATTTCAGTACAAACGCCCTCGTCCACTTCTCCGGCAATCGCCAGCACAAGACTCTCTTAGACACAGAAACCTAAAGCAGCCAGACAATGTACAGTCCAAGCGATCTCCGCTTAAGGGCTTCGCTCAAGGGCCCGCGGTTTCTTTAACACTAAGCCCTCTGGTCAGCGGTTCAGGCGGTCGTCCCACTCTGGGGCCGGAGTGCTTAAGGCACCGGTGGACTCGGAGGTTGTTTGTCTTTCTAAATATTATATTAAGATTCAAGATTACATTTAAAGGACATCTTTATTTAATATAACTGTCTGAGGCCCTCCGTCCAGCGATGTGGGATTGGTACTCCTGTCCCTGGGCTGGCGTCTCATCCCATCGAGTTCCATTATAGGCTCCGGAATCCCCAGACGGTTTAAGTCCCAGTGCTGCCAAACAGCCACTGGTGGGACCTTGAGCAAGGCCCTTAACTCATAATCGCTTGGATCGTACAGGGACTAGTCAGTCATTTATTTAAGCTCCGGTCCAACCGGGGCTTCCTGCGTTGGGTTTCTTCCCTCCGTCTGACTGGGTTCCTGAAGGTCCAGTGTTCAAAGGGTGGGTCCTTGAGTACGGCCCTTACCCCACAACTGCTTGGACTCTATTAGTAGTAAGCCAGTCTGGATAAATATAAATGTAAAGATTTCTGTCTAGAGTTGGTTCCTGCCTTATACCCTGTACTGCCATTTAGGCCCCGGCTGCTCTGAATTTCACGAATTGGCTATACAGAAGCTGTGAGCACATACAGATTGGATGTTCAACCTAAAGCCTGTCGGGGCAGAGCCGGAGCCGGACAGGGGGTCAGCGAAATCGGTTTCAGTTCCTTCCCTGATCTCTGGTCGGTCGCTGAGGGCCGGTGCAGTGCTGGAGCTTCACTTTAACTTTTTGACTACTCTGTAAACATGATCATGTTCCACGTGATCCCAGATTTACTGTCGCTGTCCGGTTGCAGCCGCACTGCTGATGGAAACCTGTCCCAGATTAGCCGAGGGAAGCACAGATGTGGAATGTGAATCACAGAACGGCTCGAAGCGGAAGCCTAGAAATGACGTGCGTGTATATTTGAGTTTCTTTTTTTTTTTTTGGGTCGTTGTATTTTTCTAAATCTACATAATCGAATCATTTGATCAGCTGGACTTTTGCGTGTTGGCTGCTATGTAATTCATGAACAAAACATAGTGGGGTAGATTTACGTCATATTTAAAGAAGAGATTGTATAGTCTATTTGTTTTGTAAAAGGTTTTCTGTAAATAAAAAAAAGTAATTTATACTGTTATTTATAAAGAGACGAAGCGGGAGTGCGTTCTTTGTGTGTCGCTCAATGACGGAGGGGCCGGGATGTTCAGAGACGATTTTATTAAGACACTGTACATTAACACAAAAAGTTTAACCAAAAGGTAGGAGCTGGGTTTTGGAGAAACCATGATGCGTCTGATCCTGGAGCTGGAGGAGGAGGACGGCTACATGTTGATGACCCGAGAGAGCTTCTGCACCCGGTTCAGTAACAGATCTCCCTTCTTTATGGTTTCCTGGTACTGCCAGTTCTTACTGTCCGGCCTGAGGGAGAGAGATAAGGGGTTAGGGGCGAGTAAGAGGAGAAGAGGTAGGTAGAGAGAAAGAAGGGGTTGAGGGAGGGACAGAGAAATGTGGGAAGGAAAGGGGTAAAGAGATGGGAGGCAAAGAGGAGTCGTGGGAAGGAGGGGAGAGGTTGAGGGAAGGAAAGAGGAGGGGCACGGCGAGAGAGGTAAGAGGGAGGGGAGGGACAGACGGAGGTGGAGAACGTCAAGAAATAAATACGATGGTTCCATTGAGATGTTCAGGCATGACTAACAGCAGATGTCTATCAGAGCTTCTCTACAGCAACTTTAGCACGTGTCAAAACCACAGGCCTTCATTTGGCAGAAAGGAAGCTCACAGCTGAGCCGCATGCAAACGATCTAAAGAGCAAACGCTGCAGCTTTAGTGACAACCTCCTCCTACAAAGGCCGAAATTCGAAAGTCTGAAATATGTAGTGAAAACATAACACAGGTGTCACCGAGATCATACACGCAGTCCGTAGGAACAGACAAACTCTTGTTGGTTGGTTAGATCAGCATCGGCTACGATAATACCCTAACTGCTGTTTTACCGCTGTATGAGCTGACCTTAGTTACCCACTTTGCAATAAATAAGCTGTTTTCCTTACATTTAATGTTTTTCCATCGATCTATCCCCTGACTTAAGACCTGCACTTCCTATCCTTGGCCACCAGATGCCGCCAACGTTCAGTTTGTTCATCGGCACTCACAACACGATCAGCCGCGCGTTACCTGTTGGTCTCGACGATCTCGTTCACTTTGTCGATCTTGCAGTGCAGACGGCCTGCAGCGATGAAGCGTGACAGCTCCCTTAACGGAGAAAAACACGCTGAATAAGCCGGTCTGTTCATCAAATCTGCGTTCTACATGCTAACAGACGGCGTTTTAACGTACTGGTCGATGAATTCATTGCTGACTCCGAAGGCTTCAGCCATGTACCCCAGGGTAAGCGAGCGGTATGACTCCAGCAGCTGGCTGTACGCCAGAATCCTCATTTCTCGCACGTAGTAGCGGTAGTGAGGGGCGAAGAGCCAGTCCCGCTTCATCTCCTGCTCCACACGGCCTACAGAAAAACATCGCAAACGCAGAAAGGGCAAGATAGCAGGTATATAAATAAATAGGAAAAAAACTGAATTGTTTGCTCAGGTATATTAACAAAGAAAAATAACAATATAAGAAGATTTCTTACAAGTTTCATAAAACGCCACGCATTATCAGTGAATCTGGCACCATCTGGCGGTCAACTATCGGAACTGCACAACCGACAAAACTGACCTGGAGGCGTATTTACAAGAAGCTTCGACAATCCTCTGCGTAAATTACCTCAAGTTAGGACGAAGAACAGCTCCCAACTTCATTCTCGTTACTTCAGCTAAGAAAGGCGTACTACAGAAGCCCAAACATCCTAAATAAGGTCCTAAACTCACTGTTCTTCTGTTCCCTTTATGCATCGTACACAATGATACAGAAGCTGTTTTATTTATTGTTCTTAACGTCACTTTTAACCTTTATAGATTCGTGACTGTATTATCGATCTTGACTGATTAGATTAGGATTTCCTTACTTGAGATCAGGTCAAATCTACAATTCAAAGTGACCATAGCACGTTTGAATCAAAAAAATAATAAAATCATGTCACGTACAGTGTGTAGTGTTTTTAAGAAGAAAAATTCATAATTTAATTAACATTTTCACAGTCAACTCCCGGGAGTCTAATCAGGATAGGCAGGATGGGGGAAAACAACAAATAAATCAGTCTAAGAAATCTCGGTGCTCAGAATGGAGACTCACCCAGAGACTGGAAGAAGACGGAGTAACTGCACTTGTAGAGGGAGAACAGATATTCGCGGACATTGGTCAGACTGTGCAGCACCTCCAGGATCTCTGCACCTTTAATCACCTGAGACAAAGCCAGCACCAGGTCAGGACCCGACACAACAACATCGATTCATGAAACTCACACATCCAGGACAGTGAATCCCTCTCACCTTCTCCCTCAAGTCTGGTCTCTCGAGCGCGATCATGCAGACGTAGACCGTGTACGTGACGAACGTCTTGTAGTCCATGAGTTCGTAGGAGGTGAAGGTGGAGACGGTGTCGAGGAAAAGCTCGGCCGCCTGCTTGAAGTCCCTGATGGCGACGCAGTACAGCCCCTGATAGACCTTCAGACGGTTTCTCCGGTCCCAGTCTCCGCCCTCCTCGATCAGACTGAAAGCAGAAACCGGTTCAGGCATTCACACACACACAACGCATGACAAACGTCACGTTACGCTTTCCATGGCGTCTGACCTCTTGGCTTTCTCGGTGTTGCGAGTGATGAGGTCGTTGTCCATGTAAAACAGGCCGATCCTCAGCAGGTAGAACACGATGTCCAGACGATGACCCAGAGCCACCGTCTTGTCGTAGGTTTTCCTGAAAGCAGTCAAAGCTCCTTCCTGATCGCCAAGCAGGAAAACATCACAGACAAAATAAAAGACTAGATACAACCTACGCAAGGAAGATAACATGTATATACTACTTTGAAGTCAAATACCTTATCCCCAATCCTGATCAGGTACTCGGCTTTGGCCATCATGGCATCCCGGATCTCACTCTCACCCAGATTCTTCTCTGCATCCTCCAGAACTTCATCTAGGCGCTTCAGCTCGTCCTCGTTAGCCTTCTTCATTTTGCTCAGCAGGTCCGAGTCCACTGTCCACTTCAGCTCTTTACACAACGACTCGTAGTACGGGGCCATGTCTGAAATATGTACTCATTTAGTGCGCTACCAACCTACACGGGCTTTATATATGACATCTTGTGCCAACATGGCGTACTATTTGATGTGAAGATATTTATCGACCTGGTCGACTAAAATCGACACCAAACTAAACTAAAATCATAGCTGATGGACAGGGCTGATTAACAGTTACTAAAACGTATAGCTTGAGTTACTGAGAAAATCCTTTCAGCACCACTATATGCACTTAATGCGCTACGTTAGCCAGTACGAGCTTTATTTTTTCCCCACCCGCCTTCCGCCTAAACCTGGCTCCAGCAGCCGTGTAGCGCGTCACTGATTGGACAAACTGTCATCCAAACCCACCCTTTTTCGTCAAATCCCGCCCCGATGACCTGATTCGCTATTCTGTACGTCTCCCAAGCGATCCGCGATCCTGATTGGACAGCTGACGTACGACTAGCCAATCATAGGCAGGGATGAACATAACTGAATACGGGTGGGAGTTAAAACCGGCTGCGCTAGCAGAGCCATAGCTCAGCAATATTTAAAGCTGAACTGATCTCGCTTTTGTGTTAAACGGACGCTATAAGCGCTGGTCACACAGCGTCCTGTTATCACGCTCCCGGACATATTGATCTGTAAGCACTCACTGTTTTCTCGGATGGCCTCCATGAGCTCGCTTTTAATCTTCGAGTCCTGGCTGTGATCATCCAGGGTGAGCAGAAACTTGAGCTGGGCGATCCGAAGGTCCGGGTTTTTGGGTAAACCCTCTTCTTCCAGGTTCTCCAGAGGCATGGTGAACTATCAGAGAGGAAGCGGTGAGTGAGAGCGAAGGTTTAATGGCCGAAAAGAACCGCAGATCTACAGCGATGACTCCGGAGAATCCAAACAACAGAGCATGAATGGAACCGCTTCCGCCCAGAAAGCAAAGACGCTGTGGAAAAGACAGACCACACACAGTTACAACTCAGCACACCAATCACTACTGACACCTAGGGAGCAAATGTAAAACTACAGCTGTGAGGCCTAGGGGTGTGAAGAAATAAACGATTGGAATTGCCCAAATCCAGGGCTGCCAATTTTGAGGGAGATTTGGAGTGAAGCAGACTTAAGCCAATTAGTTAGAAACAACGATGCGGGGACATGCTGTGACAATAAAATAAACAATAAAATGTGTGCACAGTGTCCTCTGGGCGAAGTGCTGGCCATTTAAATCTTTTCCATAAGTGTAAAAATTAAACTTGTTAACCTAAATCTCTAACTGAATGTAAGATGAGTAACATCATCATGACTCAGCACTGTCTTACTGAGCATCAAGTGTCAAGACATGGAGAGTTTACTAAAGCAACTGGTAGGCAAAGTTTGATTCTTTGGGTTTAGATTTTTGTGTCATTTTCACAGACCTGCGTAGAAATGTCTGTATTCAGGATCTTGATTAGGCTGAAACACTAGTTTCATCAGATTGTTACAGTAATACAATAGTGAAGCTTTTGAATGCTTGAACGTCTTGCTATTATGCCCCTGAAATAAGCTGCAGGGCTTTGATTACCAAACTGGCTGCTCCTTGAGAATAACTCTAAGAATTCATGGTTGGAAACCACCACCAACATCTTGCCTAAATCGGACTGTCTCCAAACTGAACCAAGAGGCCAGTGAAATGCGTACTTACTGGTCAGTGGTTGTGACAGTAATCTCACAAGCTTTCCACTGAACTGTTGACTCTCATTTGTGCTTCTAATGCTACATGGAAGTAGGTTTTATTGTCAAATGAGACCACAGTTGAGGTTTTTGGGCTGAAAATCCAAGCATTAAACCAAACACAGCATGCCACTACATGATGTTGAGGTGGTCTTTTTGTCAAAGTGATCATATGATATTAAGACAAACACTACTGTGCCCAGTATATCACACCAGCTGCCCCTCAGGTTGCAAACGCAGGCCTTCAGCAACTACAGTACTTGGTCCTTACCACTGAAATACCGTATATCTTGGTAATATTTGACGTATGGTGCCATTGATACAAAAATGTCCTCTATGACGTCATTGCTAATGAAAATCAAATTCCTTGTCTTGAATTATTTCAGGTCCGTGGTAAAGCTCTCTTGTTTGTCTTCATTCTTGGCCTGGGAGGATCCTTACAGTCTGGATGCCACTTAACCCTCATTAGCTCTCCAACTCCGGTGAGATCGTTGTTGCTCTGCCTCCATACAACTTCTAGATAACACATAAAGATCCGTTTGCATTTCATGGATGGAAGTTTGCAGACACCAGATTTATTGAGTCATAATAATGTTCCGGTAGATCCCACAGATGTTGGATATGATTGAGGTCAGGGCTTTATCCAAACCAGATAAGATCTCCAGAACCAACTGGGTGATCTGATCTTTATGGAAACAGGGAAACACCTTTCCAAATTCCTGCCAAAATGTGTCCTAGACTGTCATCGTATGTTGTTACCTTAAGATGATTGCAGTCAGTGCTATACTTAGAGGAACTCTACAGTCACAGTTGGCATTTTGTGGGAGCGGGAAGGTCAGACAGGAGTCATCTCCCCACGCTGCAACAGCAGAGGGTTTGTCAGTGACATCAGACGCCATAAATGGCACAGTGCTCTGTGTGGGCATGCACCACTGCATAGGGTATTTTGGTGCGCAGTGGGGAATGTTGCCAGGGTTGCTAACGTTAATTCAGAATTCACTTCATGTGTATCAGGAGCTCAAACAGTTAACGCAATGGTTGTGTTTAAACTTAAGATTTCCTTCTGATAGCTCAAGACCGCACAAGCTCAGCCTCGGTTTATTTTGTCATGCCGTGTCCTTCCACAGTACATTAAGAGCTTCATAAACAGCAGCTGGACTCAGCACTATGGCGAAGCTCCGCAAGAGAGCATACTCACCTTCATCTGGTCCGCCGTGGTGGCCTCCCATGGGTTTGGTGGATTCTTTGGCTCCATCAGCGTCCGCTGGGTCACCAGTCGTCTGGGCAGGTTTGAGCTTCTTTCTGTTTGCCGATGAATTACTCACAGAATGTTTCCTCTAAAGACTAAATCCAAATAAATGGCACCTGAAGCATGCGTTTGATTCAACCTACATCTTATACATGAGAAAAGCTTAGAAAACATATTCAGCACACAAGCAAACACATAAACTCCACCCAGGCGGGATACCTGTAGCTGAGGTGACTGCACTACCCTCTGCACCGCTGTACCCCAAATACCACACTCACTTCTTATCATTCCAGGAAAAGGGCCATGCTGTGGAACAATGTCATCAGCATTACTGCTTTAGGCATCATGTGGGCCAGCAAACACGCCGCCCTCGTTCGAGATGATCCTGCTCTCCCGCTTCATGTTTTCAGTTGTTCGGTTTCAGTGCAGGTGACCTCATTTTTTTTAACGTTCCTTTACCATCCTGCAGGCCACCGAAGGTAACTGGCGTACGTGTGTTCTTCCAGGGGTAGGAATGAGCCTGCATGTGCTCTACCTGGGAGAGAGTGCGCTGAAGGAAATAAGAGGAGCAGTAACAGTAACGACAGCTAATTTCACAGCCTTAGGAAAGCTGCTGGGGCAGATCCTGGGCCTGAGGTGAGAAATGCTGACTTTACTGCTGTTGTGTCAAAACAAGGACCTGCGTAAGCATGCAGGCCTGATCATGGAGGTCTACCGCATCGAGGGTTTAATTACGCTCATATTAATGGTGTAACCAAATTAATTAAGGTCTTCATCCAGGGTGGTTTATGTATAAGAACACGAAAATAATGGGAGACTTAAAAACGACCACTAATTGAAAGATCGATGGGGCAAATCGCAGGTCTGACAGAAAACAAGACCTGCTGAAGCAATTATAAGTGCTCACGGAGCTTATCCGTGTCAAGTGCTTCATTATACAGATATAAATTAGATTATTTTAAAAACCAAGAAAGTAGTGGGATTAAGAACTCCTTCAAACTCTTATATAGCTAATGATTAAAAATGTGACGGGGCAAATAGCAGATCTGATAATAAAAAACAAAACCTGCTGGGGCATGCAGATCTGATCAGAGAGCTTCGCCCACATCGAGAGTTAAATTACACTCGTATGTGATGTTAAGCTGAGAGCAGAGAATGGACGGGTGAAGAGAATGGAAGACGGACTGAGCTAATAGCAGGTCTGATGGAAAATGAGAACCTAGTGAAGCACACAGAGCGCTTCAGTACTGTAGTTTAATTACAGTATAATGATATAACCAGATGAATTAAGGTCCAAACCAAGACAATACGTCATTAAATTATTAACAAATCTTTGCAGCCAGTGTGGGTACTTATTAGATAGCCTGAATAAACTAAACTGAATAAAAGGAAGTCGAAGGCAGCCAGTACTTTATTGTTTTGTGTGTTTTACATCACCATGCTGTGTTTATATATGCAAATATTTTTAACTTTTATTGTTGAAATTGATTAGCTGCCCTACTTCTATTATACTTCTTGTACTTCTAAATAAGTGTCACATGAATGGTGGATCCCAGTTCTATTCTCAGTAAAGGGAGTCATGTCAGTAATCACACAGATGCGGTGGATGGAGTTTTAAAGTTAAGAAGGCAGAATATGTATGAATGCTTTGTTTTTATATATCCAACATGGTTCCTGATCTCACAGAGACGTTTTGGGTCAAGAGGACCAGTGGAACATCCTGCTGTGCATTCCTGCATTTTTCTCCATGGTTCAGCTGGTAACGCTGCCGTTCTTCCCCGAAGCTCCGAGATACTTACTGATAGAGAAGGGCAACGTTCAGGAGTGCAAAAAAGGTGCACGTTTTAATCTTAAATTAAACCGTCAAGTGTACATAAGTGTTTTCTAAAATATATATATAAAACATAAAAAATGTTTTCTTGCATCCTTAAATCAGTGTGTAAATGTAGCAAGCCTAATCTTCGGTTATCTATGTATGGTTTCGTCTGTGGGGTTCAGAACTAAACTGTACCCTCTCTTGCAGCACTACAGTGTCTGTGGGGTGCGGGCGAGTATAAAGTGGAGATTGAGGAGATGCTGCTGGAACAGGCTGCTATGAGAGGAGAGAGAAGTAAGAGTTTGCTCGAGCTGCTCAGAGACACACGGATTCGCTGGCAGCGTCTCTCGCTCGTCATCTTCTCCTTAGCCACCCAGTTCTGTGGTGTTTCAGCAGTGAGTGCCATTTCTAAGTCGAGAACTACAGTTTAATAAGAACATTCAAAAGGAGAAAATACAATTTTGCATGGACAAAAGTATTCAGACCCTTTGCTTTGACGCTTCAAATTGAGCTCTGGGGCCTCCCATTTCTCTTGATCTTCTTTGAGATGTTTCTGCACCTTGATTGGAGTCCACCCATGCCAAATTCAGTGGTTTGGACATGACATGGACAGACATACATCTGTCTGTAGGAGCAAAAACCAAGCCATGAGACGGAAAGAACTGCCTGTAGAGCTCAGAGACACGATTGTGTGGAGGATCTGGAGAAGGCTACAAAACATTCTGCTGCACTGAAAGTTCCTAAGAGCCCAGTGATTCTCCCTAGAGCTGGCCGCCCTACCAAACTAAGTAATCGGCGGAGAAGAAGCTTGGTAAGAGAGGTGATCACTGGCTGATCCAAAGATCCTGTGTGCAGATGGGCGAAACCTCTAGAAGGTCAGCCGTCACTGAATCACTCCACCAATCTGGGCTTTATGGCAGAGTATCCAGACAGACGCCACTGCTCAGTAAAAGACTCATGAAAGCAAATAAGCTCCTAAAGAGTCACAATTGTGACGAGAATGTCTGACTCCTTCCTTCACACTATGGCCTTTGGCACGCCCAAATGCAGTCACTCCTTTTTGCCAATCATTATCTCTGCTTTGCATTCCATAATCTTGCATTGTGTCTCTAATTGTTATTACAGATCATATAATCAGCATAACGTTTGAAGGATAAGTTCTGAAAATGATTCACCATATGCTGTTTTGAAGTACCCCCCAAATGCTCATTGGGCTTCAGGCCATGTGACTCTGTCAGAAAGTCTCCCACAGTCAGCACTTCTTGGTCTTCAAGTTCTCACAAAGCTCTGAGGAGTGTTTTGTTTATGTACAGCTGAACGTCTTGTTTGGACCTTTGTTGAGAAGGGTTTAAACCGCAGCAGGAGAAGAAACCCAAAACACGCCTATATATGTAATCTGAACGTCTGCCATCTCATTTCTCTCTATTATGTCTGGGTATTTAAAAACCCCTAAGGTTGTTATGCTTTATGACTTCTGCACAGTAAAGTCAGTCGTGTCTGTACAGGGTTCTACTTCTGTCTTAATGCGTGATAACTCGTGTTCCCACAGATCAGTGTTTTTTCGTTCAGCATCTTTCAGGAGGCAGGGATTCCTGTGGATATGATCCGTTACGTCACCCTGGGCGTGGGGGCGTCCCAAGTCCTCATCAGCATCACATGTGTGGGTGTAAATGAGAGAAACCAGTGCGGTTTTATAGCTGACCTGTAAAGACTACACATCTGCCTTGTGGTCTGCGTACGTGTGACGTGCTGTGTGCTTTGACACAGGGCTTGTTGATCGACCGGGTGGGCAGAAGGGTGCTTCTCTGGACAAGTTTTGGGATCATGGCAGTCATTATGGTGTTGCTCACCATCACGCTTCAGCTAAAGGTGAGAAGCAGACCAACGGTCTGTGACATGATATCATGCCAAACACCAGTACTGAAGAACAAACTGGCCCTTGTGTAAATGCATGACTCACTTTTTAACTAAAGATTAAAATGGAGTGAATTTAATGAGAGTCTGCTCTGTTTTATCCTGTCACATCACCAGGATTTTGCTTTCTGGATTCCATACACCACTGTCTGCTTAATAGTTCTTTTCATCATCTGTTACGGTGGAGGACCAGGTACACACACACACACACACACACTAAAACTATTGTACGTAATTAAGTCATTACTAAGTCTAATTAATGTATTGATGTTGATCAACAGGCGGCGTCATCCCACCGCTTAGTCACGAGATGTTTGTGCAGTCCTATCGTTCGACTGCGTTCGTGCTCATCGGAATATTGCGTTGGGGCAGCTTCACAATTTTCACCTTCATTTTCCCTTTCATTCTCGTAAGTGTAGGAACTCATTACAAATGCATCGTCACCAGTGTGATTAAAGACTTTGACTTTATTTCAAGTATTTTAATCAGATTCAGAATCTATTAGTCATATTCACATTTTATCAGTCATTTATTTAGTATTTCTATGTCTCTCTATATACAGTGGGGCAAAAAAGTATTTAGTCAGCCACTGATTGTGCAGGTTCTCCTACTTAGAAAGATGAGAGAGGTCTGTAATTTCCATCATAGCTACACTTCAACTATGAAAGACACAATGAGAAAAAAAATCCAGGAAATCACATTGTAGGGTTTTTAAAGAGTTTAATTGTAAATCATGGTGGAAAATAAGTATTTGGTCACCACAAACAAGCAAGCTTTCTGGCTCTCACAGACCTGTAACTTCTTTAAGAAGCTCTTCTGTCCTCCACTCATTACCTGTGTATTTACGGCACCTGTTTGACCTCGTTACCTGTATAAAAGACACCTGTCCACAGCCTCAAACAGTCAGACTCCAAACTCAACCATGGCCAAAACCAAAGAGCTGTCGAAGGACACCAGGAAGAAAATTGTAGACCTGCAGCAGGCTGGGAAGAGTGAATCTACAATAGGCAAGCAGGTTGGTGTGAATAAATCAACTGTGGGAGCAATTGTAAGAAAATGGAAGACATACAAGACCACTGATAATCTCCCTCGATCTGGGGCTCCACGCAAGATCTCATCCTGTGGGGTCAAAATGATCATGAGAACGGTGGGCAAAAATCCCAGAACTACGCGGAGGGACCTGATGAAATGACCTGCAGAGAGCTGGGACCAAAGTAACAAAGGCTACCATCAGTAACACACTACGCTACGCGAGAGGGACTCAGATCCTGCAGTGCCAGGCGTGCCCCCCTGCTTAAGCCAGTACATGTCCAGGCCCGTCTGAAGTTTGCCAGAGAGCATATGGATGATCCAGAAGAGGATTGGGAGAATATCATGTGGTATAATATCAGAACGTTTTGGTAATAACTCAACCCGTGTTTGGAGGAAGAAGAATGCTGAGTTGCATCCCAAGAACACCATACCTACTGTGAAGCATGGGGGTAGAAACATCATGCTTTGGGGCTGTTTTTCTGCAGAAGGGACAGGACGACT
Organism: Ancistrus triradiatus; assembly: GCA_025084515.1. Classification (NCBI taxonomy): domain Eukaryota; kingdom Metazoa; phylum Chordata; class Actinopteri; order Siluriformes; family Loricariidae; genus Ancistrus; species Ancistrus triradiatus. The sequence continues at coordinate 777,377 of JAJAGP010000067.1, read as the reverse complement.
GATCCATGGTAAGGGAAGAATGAGTCCGTGTTGCCCCAAAACATCACTGCTCTAGAGGAGAGCTGCATGAAGGAATGGGCCAAAATACCAGCTACAGTGTGTGCCAACCTGGTGAAGAGTTATGTCTGACTTCTGTCATTGCCAACAAAGGTTATGTTACAAAGTATTGAGTTGAACTTTTATTATTGTCCAAATACTTATTTTCCACCATGATATACAATTACATTTTTAAAAATTGTTTAAAATTATTTAACAATGTGATTTCCTGGATTTTTTTTCTCATTTTGTCTCTCATAGTTGAAGTGTACCTATGATGAACATTAAAGACCTCTCTCACCTTCCTAAGTAGGAGAACCTGCACAATCAGTGGCTGACTAAATACTTTTTTGCCCGCTGTATATTATACATATATACATATATATATATATATATATATATATATATATATATATATATATATATACACACATACACACACACACAGTGGTACCTTTGTTGTTGACCACCTCGGAACTCGTCGAATTTGGACTGGAACAGTTTGTCACAGTTCATTTTCGGTTCTCGACAAGCCTTCTGCAACGGATTAATGAGGAGAACCGAGGTACCGCTGTATGTATATCACCAGCGCTGCACAATTAAAGGGGAATAATCGGAATATTTAGCTGAACAAACCTGACCTAAGCAAAAGCCACTCTGATGATGCTCTCATGTTCCTCAGAATTCTCTGAAGACCTTCATCTTCCTTCCCTTCTCCTGTGTGTGTTTGGTTACATCACTCTACGTTTTCTTCATCCTGCCAGAAACAAATGGCAAAACTCCACTGGAGATCTCACAGGATTTTAGGAAAATCCAAGTGTGGGGCTGTAGGAGTGAAGACAAACGCTTGGAGACAAAGTTGTGAAAGCTCAGTATACAGCAGGAGCGGTGGTCGTGTATCAGGGTTAGGCTACTGATTTAGTGGCTGAATAATGGTCAAATTCTGAGGTTTGCAATTTACAGGAGTCCATTCAGGCTCGTTTAATCAAGAAAAACTGTCTTATTAGTAATTTAAACAAGTAAAATGTAAAATGTCTTAATTAAAAAAAAACCAAAAAAAATATGTGAATACTAATGATGGCTACTGTTAAACTACCAATGTATTGAACTGCCTATACAATACACTTTTTTTCTTTTGTTGTGTGTGGAAAAAAGGTTATTAATGGTAATTGTTAAAGAGCTATTTTTTTGCATAACAAAAACCAGGCAGTTTAGGAAGTCGAAAGTTATAATCTTGGTAATCATTTAACACTTGTTTGGTACAAAACTCCATGTTTGCCTGGTGATTACAGAGATTACCCATTAACACTTTCTTCATCAGTGCCATCTACAGGCGGATTATAGTCTCTGCATCGGCATATCATTGTGCCTCGTGTGATGAGAGCATATCCCGATATTCATATGTATAATCTGAGATGGCAGCATTCCGGCTCTGAGGCACGGACCCTCGTTTTGCTCTTGAATAAGTTACTCAAACTCAATTGAAGTACATCTGACTGGTCAGATGGGGGCGTTGTTTGACTTCAGATTTCACAGGTCTGTAGCACTGGATTGAGTCTGTGGTACTCTTCAGATTTTAATCGAAGAAATATGGAAGACATAAAATAAGGAAAGGTCAAATAAAGAAAGAGAAAGGGGATGGGAGAGCTGAAAAGGAAAAAGCCAAAAAAAAACAACAACAACCCACCAATAACTAAATGAAGGAAGAAAGGCAGAAAGACAAAACTTTTATAGAGAAAGAATCACAGCAGAATAAATAATGTAATAGAAAACAAAAACCAAATGGAAAGTTGATTGGGAATGAATAAAGTAAGAAAGAAATGAAGACAGAAGGAAAAGAAAAACAAAAAGAATCATGAATTAAAAGTAACAAGGGAACTAAAGAGGAAATGAATGAAGAAAAAAAGAAAGAACGACGAAAAACAGAAATGGTTTAAGAAAGAAGATCAATGTATCATATGCAAGAAAGAAAACAAGATTGTGAATTACAAAAAGTCATAAACATAGGAAGAAAGGAAAACGAAACAACTATTTCAAAAAGACTAATGAATTAGGACAATAAGCCTATGGGTGACTTTGTTTACTTAAAACAAACATCCAAATAAAATAAAATAACCACAAGTAGAAATAAAGACAAGTACAGAATACATTTGGAAAGTGGGAAAAAGACAGATAAAAAGTAGACAAAAAGAAAAGAAAAAGTCCGTCAAAGAAAAGGCAGAAGGAAAAACAAACAAAGACAAGAACTGTAAATACTTACTATCAGTAACAGTCTTGAGTCAGGGTTTTTTGTTTTTGTTTTTTCTTTACAGGGTAACATGTTGAAATTATTTTCCTTGCTAACAAAAGGTTCATATGCTAGATAAAGATTAGCGTGAAAGGCTGGTTTATTTATGTAAAGCCCTGTCCTTTTTTTTATATATAACTTCTTATTTAAAAAACACTCTGTACCGACAGAAGTACACGGTGTGAGCGCTTTAGCGGGCGCGCTGCTGTTGCCCCTGAGTGGCAGCGATAATTAGCTCAGCGTCAAACATGGCTAATGAGGAATGCCCCGCTAACTCAAACCAAGCAGGACAAGCACTGGGGCGGCGCTGGAGAGGAGCTTCTGTTTAATCTGTCCCACGCCGGTGTGTGCCAGGGCACAGGGATAATGGCTTCTGTTAGGACCCGGGCTTAGACGAGCTGACGGATGTAGAATCGGCTCCATTAGCATGATTATTAATGGAGAGAGAACACGGCCACGCCTCATCCCAGCGATGGAGACCGCAGGGGCAGATGGGCTTCAGCTCTCCAGCGTCAGCACAAAGCAACTACGTGCTGAGGTTCAAAAGAATTACACACACAGACACAATAAATAAACTACCAATTACAACAAACTCCTTTCTGTTAGCATTAGCATATTTCCCTTTTTAAATGATGAAATTCCTTTTTTAAATGATCAAAAAGTTATATGCAACAACGACATGAAGAATTGTATAAATTTAGTTAGTGAAGAAAGATAAGAAAGAAGGACATGAAGAAAAAAAACACAAATTAAGAAGAAGAAATAAGAATAAAATAAGGACAAAGAAAACCAGGAAGGAAAATGATTAGAAGAACTAAAAGAAATGATGAAAATAAAGGAATTATAAAAAGGAAATTCAATAAATGGGGAAAAATGCAAAGAAGAAAACACTCAGGAAATAGAAAGACAAAGAAAGAAAAAAGGTGAATGAATTGAATACAAATAAGAAAGAAATTCAAAGAAGGAAAGAAAAAGAAAAACGTAAAAAAAAATTAATTATAAAGAAGATGAGAAAGAAAGGGAAATGTAATGAAAAGAAGAATAAATTAATAAATATAAAAGACAAATAGACATGTGAAAGTGTCCTTTGTATAAAAAAAAATGTCCTGTATATTCTTTGTGTCTATACTAATTTTAATATGTAGCATTTTTAATTGATGAAGCATTTTCTTGAACTAGTTTTTTTTATGATTTCTAAAAGGTATTTATTTTCTTTTAAATAAAAAAATAATAATCCACTGGTTACGTAACTAAAATTTAGTTTGACACTGAACAGCTTTTAAAACGATTTGTATACTTATTTTGTTTAACTGATTAAAATAACTAAAACTTAGCTGTACGTATAAATAAAGCAAACTTAATAACAATGATGTGAAAATGAAAACTTTTCTGTAAGATCAAAGCTAAAATGACACGCTGCATAGAGTGGAAGTGTTTTGTGATGAGGGGGTGATCTAGTGAGCAGCAGGCTGGAGATCCAGCAGATCTAGAGCGTGTGAGAGCATGCACTGCTAGGATGTGTGTGATGGGGGCCGGAGTTTGGTAATACCATTAGCATGCCCGGTGTGACTCTGGCGGATTAGCGGAGCGGGATGGAGATATTCCATGAATGTAAGCCTCCTCGGAGACCTTCTGCACTGGATTAGGAGATCTGAATGTTGAAGCCTGGAGGTTCCACTCCTCAGACACACGTGGCGAGAGGCTGTCCTGACTGAACGCCGTGTAACCGCCACAGCGACCTAAGGCGGCGGTACAGCATCGAGCCTAAGGGAGGCCGGCTTGTTCGATGTTTTACTATGATTGATCAGTATAGAATTAAAGTATGTCCTGGAGTCAGAAAGATGTGTTGTGACATAACTGGCATACAGCGTCTAATTGGGGGATTTAAGAAAGGAGAACACTGATAGCTTAAAGGGCCTTTCTGTCAGCCATGATTATATGACATGGAAAAAAAACACTGAGGTCATATTTCTGCAAACACAAACCAGATCGAGCGCTCACACAATTTAAAGAGGGAGAGAACGAGAGTGTTAAACTTTCAAAATGCTGCCATGCAAACGTGGTATGGTTTTTATTTAGTAAATCGTAGCCAAACGACCCGTATCGTCCTTACTCAGAATCATAGCACAGAGGAAGGAAGCTGTTTGAGAGCTTAAAAATGTATAGCACAATTAATTCTACACTACCTCTTTTTCTATGTAGGCTGTTAACACAAACAAACCCAAAAATTACAAAAAAATACATTTGACCAGAAAAAACTGAAATATTTTGGCTTCATACTGGCTGCAATGAAATAAAAGTCAAAGGAAATGTAAGGAGCACTACATCTATTTTTTACTTGCCATTTATTTTCCATACCGTCCAAACTTTTTCTGATTTGGGGCTGTAATTCTTCAATCAAGTCAAAAGCCCTTCTTTAGAACTTAAATTCAGTCAGAAGAATCAGAAGAACTTGACTTTTTGTGCTTAATTGGAGCCCTAAATGACTTCAAATAAGCTCAAATGTGCAGGTGATCGAGGTAATTCTTCTAAAAAACAAGCAAAATAATCTGGCACTCAGTGCCTTAAGACAAAAATTCTTATTAGAGAAAAAAACAACATCCATTGCCTTGATACGAGGTCATTTCACTTGCTAGGGTGTTTTTTGCAATGCGGCAGATTTAATCACAGCCTCCTGATGAGGAGCAGACTGGAAATCTTTGTCCGTTATAGTCACACCATTCTTATTCCACACTTAGCGTTGCAGGACCATTAACATTCCTGCATTCTCCAGTGATCAGTAATTAAATGAGGCTATTTTAGGTCTGCGCTGATTCAGCTGGAAATTACAGATCTTGTCGACCTTCAGATTAAATGTTTCTTACAGGGAGCAAATGGCTGCTTTTCTAACAAATACCGTATTTTCCGGGCTATAAAGCGCACCGGGTTATAAGACGTATGAAATGAAACAAAACTCATAAGTTCCGTCGGAAGCTCAGTTTGGTCTTTACCTGGCTCAGGGTGTCTTCTTGCTTCCTCCACTTCCGTATCACTGATTCGTTAATGTTGAATTCTCTCGCAGCTGCTCTATGTCCATGTTGTACTGCGTGACTGATAGCGTTGAGTTTGAAATCCGTTTCGAAAATGAATGAATGAATTCACGTACCCTAATGCTGAGGCACATACCGTATTACCCCGCTATGCTGTGTACTACTGTGGCCGCAAGCTTCGTAACTTACCAAAGCCATGCTAAAACATTTTGACAGATTTATGAGCTCCGTGTACCATCTACAATCGGTTCTAGGTCAGAAAGCACAAGCAAAATTAATTCATACATTAGATGCACCGCATTTTAAGGCACACTGTCGATTCTTGAGAAAATTTGAGGATTTTAAGTTCGCCTTATGGTCCGAAAAATACGGTACCTGCTTTAATTACATGAGATCCAAGCTGCAGACAAGTTATGTTCATCTCCATAAATGCTTTTTTCCCCTGATTGGGGCTTTTTTGGATTCTTTCACAACATCCTCACAAAGGTGCTTTACACCCCAACATTGGTGCACACACATCCGAGAACAAGCCAAATATGGGAGAACAAGCCAAACTCCACACAGTAACCAGAGCTATGGTTCGAACCAATGTCCCTAAGCTGTGTGGGAAGAACATTCTCTCGTACCTAGGGGCAAGTTTCATTAGCTAATCTATCAACTGATGTTCGAAGTGGCAGAAAGCCTAGAATGCCCAGAAAGAAAGCCTAGAGTCAAAGGTAGAACATGTCAAACACAGACTACAAAGTACAACTGATTACACAGTAACACACCACAACACATTCACTCACACCTTGGGGGCAGTTTAGATTAGTCAGTGTATCTACAGACACATTTGGAAAGGTGGAAGGAAACCAGATTACGCAGATGATACGAGAACAGATTCTCTTTGACCTTGCACTGCTTTGGATCACTCAGTCTATCTACTAATGTTTCTACAAAGGGGATGACTCTAGGGTACCCAGGAGAAATGAATACAATTGGGGGAGATCAAACCAAACCCCACAAACAGTACCTAGACACCAGGATCTAAACAGCAACCCTTGACACACCACAGCACTTTCACTTGAACCTTGGGGTGATTAACATTGTCCAGTCTGTGGATGTTTGTGGGAGGTTGTACAAAACCAGAGTACCAGAGTGAAGGAGAACATACCCACTCAATAGTATGAAGGGCGTAGGGTCAAATCAAGGAGATTTGAGCTGTAAGGGACGAACCCCGCCTGCTGTGCCACCGTGGCCCGACTTATGAAAACAAATCATAGCTTTCAGTCCAGACGGTTGCATCTTCCAAGGCATTAATCAAATCGCCCGAGTGGCAGCTACGTTAATAAGTAAATCAGGCAGCTCAGGCCTAATGTGTGGGCTCTGATTAGGTTCACATGCTGAATTGTGCGATCGTTTCACAGGTAATGCTGCCTCCACTCGTTTCCAATCAATACTCAAAACAAGGGATCTTCTGTTTGGGTCCATGTTCTGGAATGAAGTTCCTGATTTTAGATCAATTTTGCTTTTAAACAATAACACATTCGATCTGCCATGCACAGAGACTCTTCTAACTGGCGCCAAATGAGAAAAAAGGTGGAGACAAAAGTGTGAAAGAACGAACACAGCAACTCCCGGTAGTTCCTTAATGCAGCTCACATGTTTATGCAGCTGTTTCTACAATAATGTTGCCAAGCTTTTTTCCCCTCAATCACCACCACCACAGTTGAAGGACATGCATTCCCTAAAGATTAGTGCAAAGACTTCCAAAGCTCCAAGTCTGTCAAAGGCATTTGTGCTTTACTGCCTGGCAGCTCAGCAGTGCAGTAGAATTGTTAAAATGCTTCATTATTCAGTGCCGATTCCATTCCATTTATGCTGGATGTTCCTAAGCGATCCATTTGGCCTTTGAGGTCTTGAAAGCTCTACCAAGTACAGTGTACGTTCCAAAGACGAACATTAGGTTGATTGGTCACTTTGAATGTAGCCACTGACATAAAACTAATAAACAAACCAACTTTAAAGGTTTTTCAACTTTAAATGAATTTATAACACGTCTCAAGTTCAGGTTCAGTGGTTTTGTGGAGTTGAACGGTTTTCGGGCTTCAGTACAGCGTGGTGAGGTAACGACTGAATTGTATTAAGCGTTGCTTTGTAGAAATGGACCGTGTCACTAAGAGAGAAGGCGTCACCACGCCGCTCTGCGTTCTAATGCATTTATTCATCAGGCAGATGGTGAGTGCACGAGTCGAAGAGCGCGCTGTGCTGCGACGATGTGGAACCAGCAGCTGCCAATCGAAACGGTTTCTGAAATACTCTTTTTAATTTTAAAATACAGGACAAACACCAGCAAACGACCTTGCATGCCTTTAGTTTTTAACTATCGAATCTCTACATTATACTTAATACATAGATGATTCTATTGTTACAAAATATAAAAATATGTGGTACATCATTTACATTATATTCACTTTACATCCTTAATTTAGTGTATTTATTAATTCATTTTACTAATGTACACCTTAGTTACTGAATAGACACGCAGAAAAAAAGCGTCACTACCTACGAGTTTAAAAAAAAAAAAGCGCAATTGCACATCGGATCCACAAAGTGGGGCAAGCTTTCTATAAGATGTTGCATTTGCAGTTATGGATGGATATCAAACGAAGTAAGCTGACGGGGCGCAACGTACTGAGAAGCATTAAGCAGAATTCTTATTCTGCACTCAGGAGTGCCACAGGGGTCAGTGTTAGGATATAATACAGTTCTTGCTTTTTCGGCGTTTGCGAGTGTGTAACTGTCCTCGGTTGCCCAGGTGACCGGATCCTACAAGTCCGGATGAACTATACTTGTGTAGTATGTCCTCACTGGCCATGTATCTCAAGTGGACCGGCTTTGGAATGGGCTCGCCCAGGAAGTACCCTTCATCCTCCGATTCGGACGACGAGGAACACGTGGAGCACCAGTCATCATCGTAGTCGTACTGATCCCAGCCATAGCGACCCAGGTGGCGCTGTGGGGCCGGGTTCTGCAGAGTCAGGTCTGAGGTTGTACGAGGACAGGGTCTGAAATGGTGCTGCCTCGGCCTGTTGTTGCCAATTCCGTTCTTTAGCGCGCTGCGCGGTGGGGGGAAGCGATCGTAATCCTCGCTCACGCGTAACTGAGCGCGCTCCGGTGGAGCCGGCCGATGGTCCACCGCCAAATTGAGGGCGTTTTCGGACCGGGAACGGCGTGACCGGCGAGAACGGTGATGATGGTGCCTTCTCCGTGTCTCTTCCTGTTCTAGTGGGCGGCGCCGAGTCCGCTCGGTCATGGGAGGCAATCGGGCGTTGAGAGCGCTGTTCACCAAACTAGCCCTGTCCTCTTCCTGATAGGCAAAGCCCGGCGGAATGACAGTGATGCTGGGGGACTCCTGAGCGTACGGGACAGGGTAGTTCACCGCCACCGGTGGGTCCATTTCCAAATATGGCTGCCCTGTTGTGAGACTGCGGAGAGACTCTGAACTGTGGAACTGCACCGATGAGTTCAGGGTGCCCATGTTGCTCTTCTCCGAGACGTTCATACCCGAGTCTTTGCTCAGGTCAGGCATGGAGAAGCGAGACAAGTGCTCCTGCCTCTTGCCTCCACCATCTGCAGAGGTACCTGCATGCGACACAAAGCACAGGTAACACGGAATTACTCCAAAATACAGACAAATCAACGTGGCCATGCAAAAATATAACAATAAAACAACAGAAGTATTGTTATGAGCATTTTTTTATCCGCTTAATCTTGGTCAGGGATGCCGGCGGCACAGGGCACAAGGCAGGAACAACCCTACAAAGGACGCAAATCCAACGTAGGGCTCATACACACACTAAGGGCACTTTAGAAACACCAGTTAACCTAATACAAGTCTTACTAATGGGAGGAAACCAGAGTACCCAGACAAAACCCACGTAGACACAATGAGAACATGCAGACTCTACACACTCCGGGGTCGGGATCGAACCAGGGACGCTGGAGCTGTGAAAAAGGGGCACTATCTATGGATTAAAAAAAAAAACCCAAAAAAAACGCAATTGCATATCGGATCCACAAAACTGTGGGGTAAACGTTCTGTGAAATGTTTTCATTTCAGTTATTTATGGATATCAAATGCGTTACATATGTGGAAATTTTCCGATCGGATTAAGGTCTAGAAATCAGGTTAAGGATTTTACTCCTGTAACTGGATTTCTCATAGTATGGTTTTCTCAGTCTGAACATGCATGTAAAGAAGCACAGAAGCAGTTAGCAGAAGCATACATGGTTGCCAGGTCCATGTATTCTAAGACGCTTCCTTGGGCTTATTTCTACAGACCTGGTTGCTTGTTTCTTTGCCAGGATCTGGCAACCCAGGAATGAAATGGCTTCTATACACATTTGGAGACTCTGAAATGCAGTACATGCTTCAGAAAATGGAGAATTTAACCATTTTAACAATAAATTTTGACATTCATGTCCCATATTTCTGTGAGATTATTGGCTGGCTGCAAAGTAGAATCCAAGTATCGCCCCAGTTTTCTCATTATCTGATTCCTCAAGTGCACGTCAAGTCGATCGTAATTCTGACAGCATCTTTATCAGATTAAGTGCATGTAAACACCCTCACTGATTCGTACCTGTAGCATTAGATAGAGCCAGAGACTCCATGGAACCACGAGGCGTTTGCTCCAGTGGTGTGAACTGCTCGCTAAAGCTAAGTGCACTGATAGGGTTCCTGGTGCGTCCAAGCTGCGGTCCAACGTCCCGGTCCCTGTCTCGCTCCATTTCGATCTCCCTGTCCCTCTGGAAGGCGTGCATGCTGAGGGAGCGCTTATCCGAGAATCCGCTGAGCTGCAAGTCGTTAAAGCCGGCCTGCGCTTTGAGTTCATGCGCGTAATGCTCCGGCTGTTGGGGCTGAAACCAGGCTTCGTTAAACGAGCGTCCTTTCAGAGCGGACACAGGAGGTCTTTTCGCAGGCTCTCTGGAGCCATCCTGCTGAGAGTAGGACGTCCTGATGTTGCACTGACTCAGCAGTTGCAGAGGAGTCGGAGATGGTTCTTTACGGTTCTCGTATCCGTATCGGTCCGCCTGCGCCTTCCACGATGGGGCTTCTCTGGTTAGACTCGGGGTCTGACTAGACAGACTGAGCAGGTCCATCTGCAGAGAAAGGGGGTCCACGTCGGCCGAGTAACGTCCATTCCCTCCGCAACTACTGTTCTTGCTTGATTTGGCGCTGCTGTGCCTGGTTTCGCGGGTCCGTCCGCTCTGGAAGGCGGAGTCTGCCGAGTCCGAGCCGTTCGGGTCCTCGTTAACGCTGCAAGCCCGCGAGCAGAATATCTGGCCCTGTTTGGGCAGAAAGGGCCGACCCAAGAGGGACTTCTTGCACCGGGCACAGCAGAAGCAGGCTTCGGTGGCATGCCAGTGTTGCCCGTCGTACGTCATCTGGCCTTGGTCGATACCTGCGACGCAGAACAAGCATCTTGGTCAGATGAGTGTAAGGGAATAACATGGAGGTCGATGTGTTTTTGTAAAGTGATTACACTACGATGTTCTAATTACAGGTCCACCTCCACACGCCGCCTGGCTGTCTCTAAATAATAACATCTGTTTGCAAACCCTTCCTAATCAGTTACACGTAACGTTTCTGCAGGCAGAAAATTATTACAGACAAAGAGCCGGAGCTGTGCCAAAATGCTGACAGTGGAACCGACGCTGGGCTGGAACTTAATGAGCCGTCCAGTCGACTATTATGGGATGGAGTGCTGCCTTGTGACTCGCTGGAGGCTAACAAAGCAGCGCAGACACCATTCATGCATAATGAATACAAGCACGTCTTCGGAAGGCATTAGGTACACAGTGGATCGCTGTCAAATGCATTTAGAACATGAATTCTGCATTTTATTCTGGTTCTTCCCCCAGAGTAAAGGGATTTGACACTGACGAGGGCTAGTCAATTAGTTACCATAGCAACCAGAGCTATCCCTTGAGAAAATACCAGTTAATTAGCTAAGTTATATCTGATTGGACAGTGGTTCACAGTAACGATTCCCCTCAGCGATTTTTCAAACAACTTTAAGAACGCGAACGTCTCCCAAAAGCCGTCTGAAATTCCGAACAAGATTCTCGTTCTTCGGTAGAAGGTCTTACCGATATGGTCGCCACACGAGTCGCAGTACTCGGCGTAGAGGGACTCGAAACACCCACAGCAGTACGGCCGACCTTCCTTCATGATGTAGCGCTGACCGCCCAGCACCGTCTCGCACTCGAAACAGCAGAAGTGCTTCATGTGCCAGTGCCGGCCTTCTGCCTCGGTGCACTCGTCCGCAAAGATGATCTAATGGGACAGAGCGACACGGAGTGATGGATGGACCTTCTTCCCACTGAATAAAGGTTAATAGCCAGACGTGTTCCCATTCATTACGTTTCAATTTGGGATGACAGTAAAGAATCAGAGAACACACCCGCCTTCGCCTCAGGCTACCCCTTTGCACCAGACACCCATGTCACAGAACCAAGCATAATTCACAAACGCTGCTCATTAGATTCTTGGACATTGTTGGAATGAGGAAGAAAAGGCCAATCACCTTAATAATGCATGAACAGAGCAGGTTAACAATGCATTCATCAAACATCAGCTCAGTGTTTAAAAATGCATGTGCTGCAGAGGTTTGGGCCACCCTGATCAAATGACAGGGCTAGCTGATATATTTGTACAGTCTATTTACATATTAGTATTAGCAGTACTACAATTTGGATCAAAAAGCTTTAAACACTGCTTGTGTGCCACCACATGAGGACATTTTAACACATTCGTTTATACTGGATGCAAAATGTTAAATAGTTTGCAGGAGCATTTCACGTTCGGCACGTCTTTACAATTTTGCACTGGCAGTAACCAGGTAACGTACATGATCTACATGGAGCAGTAATATATTATCCAGTGATACAGTTCTTGGAAGTGTAGTCACGCTGAAACTCTATGCAGGGGGTAAGGCTAGCTATTTGTACCTCGTCACATGCCGAGCAGCGTGGTTTCAGTCTTTCGGCATGGTGGCGGCCGCAGTAGATCTTGCCGTCGTGGTAGAAGTAGATCAGATCGACCAGCAGCTCGTCACACGTACTGCACACGAAGCACTGGGGGTGCCAACACACACCGTGGCCTCCTCGCGATGCAAAGACCGCTATGTCACCTCCGTTGATCTGACCGCCACACTGAGATGGTGACAGAGGAAAAACAACAGGGTTTACATTGACATTTAGCAGACGCCTTTGTCCAGAGCGACTCACAGTTCGTACAGTCTTACCATCCAAGCAATACTATAATAAACTCACACAAATGTGACAAACTTCATATTTTAATATTGAATAAAACTTCTTCATTTTCCCGACTGCACTGCAGAGTCTCCACGGAGTGTTCGATAGGCATTTTGCCTGTGATTCCGTGGCGTGTGATGACAGTGATAAAGGAAGCAGCTATAACCTCTGTGTGACCGTGTCCTCCCTGATTGAGCACCTTAAACCCAATCTCACCGTCCACACGAAAAACGAGCCGCTCTTCCATGAGGCAAACTATTTATAATATCCACAATACATCAGAACCCTGAGACTGGAGCAGCCATCACAGCTAATGACAAATGTGTGCAGCCTACGGAAGTGTGTAAGCGCACCATCTGTGCGTCGGGGGCAGCAGGAGGAGACGGAGGGCAAGCAGGTGGACTCGGGCGTCTAAATCCAGATTATACCGCGCCTGAATTCACCCACTTGCCTTGTTGTGAAAGTCAACAGAGGGTAAGCATGAAAATCTGATTAGTAGCTGGGATAAAAGAGAAACTGATGCCAACTTGACTGAGGTAGAATAGGTCAAGGAGAAATTCTGGTACATGCTGGCGCAATGATGGACGGCCAATTTGTCCGGGAGAAGCGTTTGCCTGCCTTGTGAGCTCTGGGACAGGATTTGGGACCCCTATCCCCCAAAATGACCGTTACCAGGATGCGAGGGACTAAAGCGGGGAAAAAAACAAACAAACAAATAGACTTCTCAAATTGCAACAGTACATTGAATTAATAGAAAATTTTTCTGTTCAACTTATTTCAACAATATTCTGAAATACAGTATACTCGAGAAAATAAAGAATTTCATTATTTAATATTAAAATCTGAAGTTTCCATCACATATTTCTGTGAGCTTGTCCGCTGGTTGCCGCTGGTAAAGTAGACTCAAAGAGAGACCTTCCTTACGCAGCCTAGATCTTCTATGTAAGAAATAACCTCTATATACAAAGCCGCAATCCTAAAGTAGCAAAGTTGGGTCTTGGAAAATGTGATGAAATAAAAACATAGAAAGACCTGTTCACATATGGCCCCGGTCATGGTGACAGGGAAAGGCCGGACGTTTCCACGGCCCAGGTTCTCCCTCTTCCTCTGGTTACTGAATAGCTTCAGCTCCCTCTTCTCCTCATCGTCCAGAGTGTTGCAATACCTCACCTAGAACAGCATTAATCATGACTCACTTAACTGCACCTCTATAAGACAATTCTAAACACACGGTGGCACGCTCACCTCATTGTCGTGGGGCGGCAGCTGATGCAGAAGCTGTTTGATTCGGTGTTTCTCTCCAGCGCTGTTCACATATGGCACCTTGTCCTCTGGCAGGGAGCTGTAATACTGATGAACCTGTGGGTCAGCGACACACAAACACACACACCCAAATGTGACTAAGATCAAAACCATTAGAGCCGTTTCAAATACGGTAACGTGTGTTTAAGTATTAAGCCAACTAAATGGCTTCCGAAAATCCCTATAATCATCTACAAAGCATGCTCAGTAATGTCTTTATTCTGCTGAGGGTTCAGTAGAGTGGGGTAGGGTCTGGACCAGCTGGAATCAGGCCAATAAACAACACGTCTCTTTAGATGTTCAATAGAAGCTGGCTCTGAAGCTATTCTGAAGAGCAGACCGCAGAGACAGCACTCCTCACCTGTGATATATCTTACACACAGTGTTAAAAACACATGGGGTTCTGTCCCTTAACAAAAGTTTCGGGACTGTGGTAGCCTAGCGGTTATGGTACTGGACTATGGACCAAAAGGTCCAGGGTTCAAATCCCATCTCTGCCAAGCTGCCACTGTTGGCTCCTTGAGCAAGACCCTTAACCCACAATTGCTTGGACTGTAAGACTGTACCAGTTGTAAGTCGCTCTGGATAAGGGCGTCTGCTAAATGCTGTAAATGTTTCCATAATGACAATTTTCCATATTTCTGAAGTGGTACCCTGTTTGGTGGTGAAATTTTAAAGTTACACTGATTTTCACTTACATATTTAATTCAAAACACGAGTACCACCTGACCTGAAGGTCCAAGTCCACTGCCACAGCTGGACCCTTGAGCAAGGCTCTCGATAATCCCCCAGTTGCTTGGACTGTCCCTTGTAGGACGGTATTAGTTGGAAGTCGTGTTGGTTTTAAGGGTATCAGACGGCATAAATGCAAATTGTCACCATTCACCACGTCTCATCATAAATCTAAACCTTTTACTTTCTCTGTACAAGAAAACAACACTGAAAACAATGGAAAAAAGGTATTATTTTCACAAATTTAGGAGTTAGTGCACCTTCCAACAGAAGCCCTATGAATAATGAATCTGTATGTATTTAGCTAGGCTGAAATCGGATGCGGAATTTACTGATTACAGAACAGACAAAGTGACCCATTTCAGACACAAACCCAGTACAACAGTTTGAGAACCTTCTCTACAATAACCTTACATAACCGGAATCAGCAGAGATGGCATTCTCACTGCGCGACTAAACATCTATGGTTTAAAGACCTTAAACCCCATCCACACTAAATTAAATACATGTATTTTCATACTTAAAAGAGCTTATTTCAATATTTTTGATTGGAGGTTTGGTTAGGAGTTTAGTCAGTCAGACTGAATGAATCAGAATTCTTATAATTTCAGAATAGCCCATTTATTTGCTGCCACCGAGTGTCAGGATTGAAGCAGGGTCGCTAGAGCGATGTGGCACTAACACAAATGCATTTAAAGGTTGCATTTTGGTTGCAGACGCCCTTATATGGCTACCTACAACTGAGCTGAACAAATGAAAGCCGAGTTCCTTGTACAAGGGCTCTGGATTTGAACTCACAACCTTTTGTTCAGCAGTCCAGAGTCTCAACGACTGAGCAAACCAAGGGTATTTTATTTTATATTGATTCAATTCTTGGTCAGTACTGGGGCACAATCCCCCAACCTACACGTCAGTAGTCTTCTACTCCTGCAACATTAGTATGAATTCCACAATCTTAATTGCTTTTGTGAGGCCCTTCCACTATATAACCCAGTATCCGATCAGTGAATCTTAACAAAACACCGAATTTGTTCTGCCACCTCCCTGGGAACGGCTCCCACTTATCACCACGGTGCTATTCAGCCCCTCTTCTGGTTTTCCCATCCCCCATTCCTCTACACCTCAAACACACCGGGCGCAATTACAGTCAGAGTGATTTATAACTCAGCAATGTAAAGTTAATGGAATCGGGCCTCTCTGGTCACATCCCGGGCTGTGCTGACACTCAGGCTTCATCTCCAGACCCTAGCTGTGTTTTACCACACATGCTCATGTGTATTTATCTGAAGAGCTTAGCACAGCGCTAAATTATAGTCATTAACAGCAGAGCCGAGACTGACCTTTACACTCCACCTTTTGTGGCTAAGTGATGGCAAAATAATGAACGGGTTTGCTGTTAGCAACATCCTGGCCTCCTACACAATAACCCTTTCATTATTATTGGGAAAACAAGGGTGCGACATTAAGCCGCGATACGTTAATCACGCTTTAATGATAATTCTGTTCATTCATTCATGGCAGATGCCTTTGATTGCCTTTTAGTTGCTGCTACAAAGTTTTGTTAGCATTGGTATTAAGTAATGTTAGTTTCTTCCTCATATCACTGTTTTTTATCCACTTTCCCTGGTGTTTTTTAAAAATGTGAATGAAATTCAGGCTATGGCAAGAACGTTCTGAGTGCAACGTGATATTCCAGACCGCACCCCTCCACCTCCCTGACCGCCACCACTCATACCATCCCACATGACCAATGCCTAATGACTTAATGTGATATATTACTGGGGTTCATCTGCCCCAGTAGCTCTCTCCATAAAAGTGACCAAAATAGACATTACCCGAGACATGACTTATAACCATTACACCTATAACGGTTATGCTGAAGACTGGCAAAAATCCAAGCCCCTTTCTCGACATGAATCACGTTCTTACAGATACTAAGAAGAAGAAAAAAAATCAAATGAAGTACTCCAGCAGTGTCTGGGAATACTCTGAATCAAGACTCCACGTGTCCAGAGTTTTGTATCCCTTCATGAACAGGCGTTCAGTTTTAGGCTTTATACTGACGGCTCTTCTGCTGCTGGTCTTGGCCAACTGCGGTTTCGAGAAGCACCAGGGAAAAACTGATTAACACACAAAAAAAGTTCAGCCAACTCTCGTCCAACAACAACAATTGGCACCGCTGTGGGGCGGAGAACTGATGAACGCAAAACGAATGCTCTTAAGCAGACGAGAAGATTGTGGAAATAGCCGTAATCAGCAGGAATCGCAGGATTTGGCAACCCGCCTGACAGTCCGAGGGTCTGGCGAGCACCTCTCTGGAAGTCAGCGCAGCTGGTTTTCAGACAAGCCTGAAGATGTGCACTGACAATTTACAGGACGAGAACGAAAGCCAGTTCCAAAGCTCACTTCCAACTGGACTTTCCTGGTTCTTCTTTAAAACAATATAGACATGTATTTATTTGACAGGCGCTTTTACTGGAAGTTATTTAAGAATTCAAACTTGCATCCTGCCAGTAACACCCACTTAGACAGCACTGAGTTAAATACCACATGCACTAAATACCACTGCACTGATACGGGAGAGCATGGTGCGACTCCCATTCCTGATCACATGAAGCCTCCACAGCAACCACAGTCAAATCCAGCACCAAAACACGACTTCCCATCTCACATGCTAACTATTGTACCATACAGTACAATCATGTGGCCATCGGATACATTTTCCACTTTGAAATGTTCCATTTCAGAAGACTCTCAAATGTTAAAGTCATTAAGCATTACAGACTACATTCTTCTTGATTTTTCCATAAAGAGCGAAAAGGCAGAGGCAGCCAACTGGCTACTCATGCTAGCTCTCCAGAAGCAAATCCCGCCCACCCCTGTTCACAGGAACGCAGCACTCTGGAGCTTAATGGTGCGTTGCAGGTGGCTTCGAGCTATGACCCATTAGCACTGCTAGGATGAAAAAAACTGGACCACTAAACTAATACCAATCCCGTGAGCTCCTGCAAACGCGGGTGGGAGTGGCAATCTCTAAAATCCCTTACTGGGAATGGTTCTGGTAATGAGACTGGGGAAACTGCAGTTTGTTTTCCGTACACTCCTTGAACTGTTCTCTCCCCCACTCAATTCAGTCAAATCCAATCCTACAAACCAATCGAGCGTCACATTGTTTAAAAGCTACCAACGTGGGTGGGTGAAGGTCGACAAGTTCTTTCTTCGAGATCATGGAATGTTACAGGGCTGCTGAACTAGAGGTGGTCATATGACAAGTTTAGATCATGAACATTTAACAAGTCACTATGATCCGCAATAAAGAGGGTTAACAGTTAATACTAAACATTTTATTACTTGCACTAAAAACGCTGACATGGCCTCCCAAAATATATGTTGTATATTTTGTGTTTTGTCCGACAGACACACAATCAAACCAATAACAGAATATGAGCCTTTGTACAGTTTTGTGACTAAAATAAGTGGAACTGGTTTGGTTTCTACATTTACAGCATTTACCAGATGCCCTTATCCAGGGCGACTAACAACTGAGCTGAGTTTAGATTAGGAGAATTGCTCATATCAAACCTACGCCAGCCCAGTGGCACAGTGGTAAGAGCCACAGTGTCCAGGGGGCTGGGTTCATGACCTGGGTTGGACTTGTCCCAAAAAGCACTAACACCTGCCTCAACAGGTGCCAAAGCCTGGATGAAAAGAAATAGGGCCAGAGAGGTGTTAGTTATCCCTCCTAAGCAAATGTGTTGGGCCTTGTGTTCCATCTGGTGCAACGTACTATTATTATTATTATTATTATTATTAGGTGCTTGAGTAGCGCAGTGGCATTTCACTAGCCCACCACAGCGGTGACCCGGGTCTGAATCCTGGCACCCACATACCTGGCCCTGCGACAAAGCAACAAAACCCCTGCAGGTCAGAACACGCTTACGCCTGCACCCACAGTTCTCCAGGATAGGCCCCTGACCTCCCCCACAACCCTGATCAGGAAAAGGTGGGAAAAATATAAACACTACACATCAATTAAAGGCTATATATTTTTGTATACCACCAAATCTGGTCGCCATTTGGAATTACAATAGCTTGTCTGCTGTATCTGAAACTGTAGACACAAGCGACCTTAGCTGCTCTGCAAGGGCAGTAACGAATGACATACTAATACCATGTGCAGACGTAGTATTCTTGCAACCTGGCAACATCCTGACATCCATTCGGGCCTGTAATGGTCAACATTGGTTGGAATGAACCACAAGTCCATTACAGAGTTGTTTCTTGCATTGTTAAGGAATGCAGGACAAGGTGTCAAGGCATGCAATCAATCGCAATTAGAGGTGAACCTCAACCCACGGAGGTCGTACATATTTAATAAATGACTATCATGACAAATCCTCCTGTACTGAATTCATACTGCGTTTCATTGAGCGCCGGCGCAGAGGTAATAGACCACAAGGGTGGACGGCCGCTGGCTGACCTCCGAGGACACCTAAATGGAGACATTACGCTGGCTTGATTGGTTATTGACCTGCTCTGGAATGCGTGTAATAAGCCCTTCTTTCAGTTCAGGAACAAAATAAAACTCATAGCATGAACGGGCCCATAAAGAGAACCAGACGGCTGCAGCGCGCTAATAAAGGCCACGTGAGAATACGCAGAAGCCGAGCACTTCTCATAGTACAGAAACCTGTTTGAATTCCAAATAACGTCCGCGGCTTGAAACTCAAGCACCCCACCTCGACGCAATGCTTGTTTAAGCAAGGGCAATAAACCTAAAATAAGGCTCGCCGAGGAGGGTGAGGGCAGCGCGAGTGCAGTTCAACGTTAAGACCACGAGCGTGGCAGATCCCCCGGCAGTGTTTTATAACCCGCCTCCCCTTTTCCCGAGCAAATTGTAGTGATTTGTATCTAAAGTGCTTATGTTTGGATTTCAGTAATAGGAAACCGTGTCCATTCATACACCCGGCGCTGTACACCCCGTTCCACATTGTTAGTGTCAAAGTATCTGGTTTAGCGTTTCAGACAATCTATGGACGGATAGGTGTAAATATCTCGGGGGCTGTGTGTACGTCTGAGCCAAATAGTTCAGCAGTGTATACATTGGAGAGGTTTGTGTAGCCGGCGCTGGGATTGCAAGGCCAGACATTTGTGTCGAGATGTATTTCTAGAGGTTAGCTCACATTTCCATAAATTCCACACAAGCAGCTGCCTTGAGTCAGTGGAGAGCATTTCAATCAAATGCTAAGCTTGGCGTTGTATATAGCCGCATTAATGTACAGGTTAGCACACATGTGTTACCCACACGGACGTCTGGCAAAGCTACATGAGTAACGGAATATAAGAGTCAATTCAGCGCTGCATTAGTGTCCTGATGTGCCTGCTTTAGTGTAAAAGCAGAATACAATCCAAAATAGCTCAGCAAAACTAGGCTTCTCTATTGCTGAATAACATTGCTATCAACGATACTAAACTACAATTTAAAGCATATAAGGGCGATCCTGTAAACAGCCTAACCGATCTAGAAATCCGATAAAAAGAGCTGGATTTTTTGCTCTGTAATCAGATTTTTCAGTGCATGCACATCCTTAATCTGATTTCATCACTTTTCTCAGTCTGTGCATGTATGCAGAGCGGCTAGTGGAATGAAACAAGGTTGCCAGGTCTGCTTATTCTAAAAGACCTCCCTTCTTTTAGAATAAGCCTGGTGTGTGTTTTCCTCACAGGATCTGGCAACCCTTCCAAAATGGCTTTTCATTCCATACCATTTTAGTGGAGAAAACGAAGACACAGTTTATGCCTGAGGAAATGATGAATTTCAACATTTAATTATTAAAGTTTGACGTTCAGCTCACGTCTTTCTGTTTTTTAATACGGTACACAAATAACCCTGTGCTTCCTGGTTGTACTCCAATAAAGAGAGAAAAGTAATTATATTTCGTCATTATAAGATTACCATTGCTAAAACAATGGTATATCTAATCTAAATGGTGGCCTAAGTCTTTTGCACAGTACCATATCTGCTACAACCTGTACCTCAGATAAATCCTGCCCAAAAACTGGTACAACAAACTGAAACATGCTGTAACCCGCCAAGTCTTTGGGAAATATCACACGGGTGCTAATCTCAGGGATTATGATTCATTAATGTCTGCTCCGATACAAGTAAAGGGGGAAGAGTTACCTGTTCAGGTTTGAGGCCAGGCGGCACCCAGGCGTACTCCTCCAGAGCGCATCCTGAGTCGTCGTCAGACGTGGAGTTCCTCTGGAAGTCATACAACAGCTTGGACACGGTCTTCTCCATCTCCAGAGGCATGGCGGTCACAGCATGGTCTTCACGAGGACACTTGCAGTGCAGACAGATCTTCCTGTATGGACAGATACAACTGGATTAATTAGTGTTATAACAGCCTTTTAGTGAATTTGAAATGGTTCTCAGGCCATATCGGGCCATAATGAGGACATGGACCAGTACACCCTAAGATCTGAGAGACGTCTCGCAATGTTTTAGACAGTTCTCAAATAGGTGTTAACACAAAGACACGTCGATCGGGCCAAAGGTTTCAGAGGAACGTCCGCAAAGTCTAAGGACACAAGGGAAAGGAAGAGAGGGACGTAGGGAATACAAATTGATTTACACATACTTACAAGATTAATTCTTAGTATGATCTAAGAACAGAAGATTACTTAACATACAAAAACATTCCACGAATCAAAGATCATCAAGCGTACACTCAAGTAAAGTGACTTGATTTGCGGTGAAGCTTTGGAAGAACCAGTGATCTGCCAAACTTCTAATCTCTTTCCAAACAAATCAGGATTGTAAGCAATTCCAGAAGGACTGGTCCACACTCAATATCCTCCATCTGCTCACAATTTCAAGCAGACATCCAAACAATCGCCGGGAACTTTACTCGACAGAGGAATTATCTGACGGATAACAGATTAGAGATCATGGTGAGTCCGTGAAGATCCTCAGAAATCCACTGGGACAAATCAGCAGATGTTCCCAGCCTGACATGCACAGAGAAAATCCAAAACTGAAGAGCAATTACAGAAGCAGTGGTTTGACGAAGACTTTACGATAGTCATGGAACCAAAGTGGGAATCGTTACTCTTTCTACACAGGCTTCCAAAGCTTCTCTGAAATCTAGACTTGCCACGCACCTCTATAGCCACTGGCTAGATGTTTGGGCTTCGATGTTGGTGCTGCGATGAAATGAATGAGACTGAACCATATGCAGTCTTCGGCTACATCCCAAACGATGCCCTATTTGTTGTTTTTGACATAGCATTCAGGAGCCGAGTGGATTTTGTGTAGAGCTAAATTTTCCAAGCTTGTAAAGAACTAAACCAGGTTACAGATCTCGCTGTTTGGTTGGAGGCACTTTTCCAAATCACTGCAAATGTATCTGTCTCATGGCATCATTGTTTGGAGATTATTCTTTGTAGAGCAAGTTTAACCAAGCATGTCCTAATCTATCTTGCCAAACAAAGTCGCCATTCATTGTTATCGCAAATTAAAACCTGTATCATCCCCAATCAGAGGTGTCATCATTTTGTTACAACAAATAACACGAAAACATGAGCCAGCACCTCCTAGTCCTGTTTAATACCCCTCTTTTATTTGACAGACAGCTATAAACCTCTTGTTTTGAAAAACCTGAAATGCTCCAGTCAGTGGGTTGAGCGTGTTTCTTAGAAGAATCTCTGATAGAGCCTTAGCCAGGCTTAAGGGCAAGATCTGTGAGAGCAACCGTGTTGTGATTGTTCGCCTCCGAGAAAATCCACCTTAATGCTGACTAGCATTTAAGCTCGACTCATCAAGATTCCTCTCTCCCTCACTAGACCCGGTGGTTAACTTATAAAATCCTCAACAGCCAAGAGCTCGCTTTGCTCAAATTTCAAACACAAACTCAACCATGACCTCGCATGACCTCCAGTACAGGATTTAAGCCTGGGAAAAATCATGTGTCAGGTTACTTCACTTGGGTTCACCCAAAACAGACATTTATCTTCTGGCCGAACCTGACCTGGTTGCCCAAAGCCACATTTGGCAGTAAAAAGAGTGAGCTTATTAGACATGACTTTTCCGACAAAAACTCTCATGCGTGCCAGTCAAGCCCTTTACACCTGGTTAGTCTCCAGCAGAGCAGATTCTTACTGCCTAACCACACTCCCCTGCTCCAAAGGCAGCTGGTCAGATCTCCTGATCTCATCTGGCTTAAAAAGAGGAAAAGAACTCCTGCCAAATCCCGTTAGTGCCTCAGGCACCCTGTGGCGTCAGGCTATCAGAGATCTGAAGACGCCATTAGGTGTAGCAAAACATTTCTATTACACGTTAGTGTAAGATTTAAGGTCCACACACATGCTTGGTTTATCTAAACTTTCAATCACACTTAAAACAACTGAATTTGCTTCAACACAAAGTGTTACATCATAGATATTCAGGTCTCCATAGCACTTTGGGTATGTAGTAGAGCCAAAATGGAGGACACTAGCTGAAGCATGCATCAAGTCTTTTTTCGAAAGAAAAATTAAGACAAACATCTTAACCTATATTTATATATTACTAATACATTGTATATGTTGTATTTTGCACAGCCACCACCACCCCTTGGCTTGCCATAGTGGAAATGGTATCTAAACAACACCTGAAATGATGCATAAAGACATGTTGTTGCAACAATAAACAGCATTATATTGTAAATAATTAATCAAAACTAACATCCCAAATGAATGCTAGACGGTGATTTATGGCCGCAATCGTTGCTGCAATGTTCATGGATGATGAACGGTGACCCCCCTCATAATGACAGTTCAGATGGAGGGTCAATCAATACATTCCTTTGTATACATATAGCTGGCTTGTGACACCAAGGTAAGAATTTATATGCAACAAGGTTCCAAAGATATACCATGTCGTACCAGGCAAAACTAAATACATGATATGTCTTAGTGCTTGTTTCACTGGAACATGCTACAAATGACGTTTAAGGCAAAAGTAGACGAACCCACACCACACAATCCACAAAGTTCTCTCATTTGGTATGCCAAGCGTTTTGTTCTGCAGCTGCTCCACCAAGGACAAGGACAAAGCCTCCAGCCTCAGATTAGATTATAGGGACACCCAAACATGTCGCCATTAGTAACGATGGATGAGAGCGAGCAGGACCAGCCCCAGCACAAATGAGATCTTCAGACTGCGCTAAACTGCAGATCGTTATAAACCACAGACCATTCAAAATTAGCCATGACAGCATTGTTTGGCGAAGCATTTATGGAACACTGTATTAAAGCAGGGATCAAAATATTTGTTAAACTCAAACAGTATTAAAGCAGAGCATGCGGGAGCTCAATCTTTTCATGTCACATGTCTCACATGCCTGTCCTTGGGAATTGGATACAATAAAATTGGGGGAGAAAAACAAAGGGAAATTCCAAAGAACCCCCTTCAGAGACCT
This sequence comes from Ancistrus triradiatus, assembly GCA_025084515.1. Classification (NCBI taxonomy): domain Eukaryota; kingdom Metazoa; phylum Chordata; class Actinopteri; order Siluriformes; family Loricariidae; genus Ancistrus; species Ancistrus triradiatus. The sequence continues at coordinate 753,225 of JAJAGP010000067.1, read as the reverse complement.
CGTCCAGCAGCGCGTTGTGTTTGCTAGCTAAATTTGATCATGATGCTTTCATTTGTCAAATGTTGGTAACTAACATGTTAATAACAGAAAGTAAGATGGTCAGGAATACAGTTAAACCAGGGGACGTTTATTACAGAACTGAAGACTGGTGATTGGACATTTGGAACTTGAAAAACATCAGAGATGTGTTCGGTGGTTTATTGTCCATGTTCTGACAAATCACTTTTCCTGACTCTTCTCAGCTGCAGCGTGGGATTTCTGGCTCATCTTCTTACGCCTATAAAGTGCCTCGACGTTTGCAAACCTCAAGCAGGTCCCCTTATCTAGTGTGACTTGCAGAAGGGCCTCATATTGTTCTTAGTAGACACTACCTCATGCTGGCCTACAGCCAAAGAGCACCTAATGAAAACCCTGTTCGGAGCTGACGCAGGAAAAATATCAACAAATGTGGTAATAAAGGAGATAATAATAGCACAATGTTTTTTGTCTAAACATGTAGATGCCATTTCAGTCTTGGCTTAAGTGCTGAGTATGAAGGCGAGTCTTTAGTCGCCATTTGAAGACGACAAAAGAATACACCATGTAGCACACATACTAATCTAGAGCAACCTACAATCAAGGTAAGAGTCTTACTTAAGGGTCCAACAGTGGCAGCTTGGGATTTGCCCGGATCTGAACTCACAACCTTCCAATTAGTAGTACGGAGTTGCAGACTGCAGTTGCAGCAGACCCACAATAGTGAAACGTGTCTAATTAAAACACTGGAACACAGTTATTTCCCTTGCACAGGCCAGTCAGACTGCACAGAGTGCGGCTGGAACAATGCGGCATGACCTCGCCTCCGGGAAATGCAGCCAGCTCCCACATCACAACCTCGTGACTCGCCATGATTACAAACACGCAACTATGGAGACTTGATCCACGTTTTATCATGAAGCCCATTACAATGTGTCAGCGAGGTCTGACCGCTTGTTTTGTGGGGGAGTTCTGCTGCAACTCTATAGCACTGGCAAAGCCACTAAGTAACATGGTGGAGCCCTGTTTCCAAATACTGCGGTATATCGTATGAACAAATGCCGGAAGAAACTGAATTAAAATACTGCAACATGACTTAACCTTGCGAAAAAAGGCTGAAAAATGCAGCATGCCCCAGGGAAGCGAAGCCAGCCACCCCCCATCAGAACCTCATGACTCGCCAGGATTACCAACGTCCGCATCGCTGGCCTACCGGTTAGGTTTGAACCTCACGTTTCTCAGATGCAGCAGAGAAAAATCTCAGTCATGTGCTGCTGCTTGGTTCCACGCTCCGAAGAAAACCAGAAAGTAGAAATAACCTCAAGTCTGCAGATCGAAAAAGAGATTAGCAAAAAAAACAAGCTTTGGCTTGGAAAAACAAGGCCAGGATTCTCAGAATGTCATCTCTCTCTTGTCGAGGATGGACTGCAGAAGCGTCATGCCAGTGGTTTAGCAATTTACTACATCCAATGTGGCCCCGATTTCCAGATCTGAAGTACAAAACGTTCAAGCTTGACAGATCCAGAGCAGAAGCTCTAAATGACTTATCCCTGACCAGGCACAGATGGTCTTCAAAAAGTGGCCTCACCTTTCATTTGACAGACGTATCATCACGCACCGTCCCAGCTCCGGAGCTGTTCAGGGACCGCATCCAGACTGCCAGGCATCTAGACTGCAGCAATCCATGTAATGGTGATGCGAGCCGACAACCATTTTGCATTCTGGCTTAACGAGTGCATCATTTAAAAATGCCAGATGTGATCTGATGGCTGACTCCTGCTCTCTGGACTATCTCTGCTTAATTTTAACAGAGGCTCAAGGCATAACATATGGGGCTCTGTCATCTTTATGACTAATTCCACATCTCAGAGTAAGTTCATGTGGTTTCCGATGAAATTCAGCCTCTCCGGGGTATGTCCGAGGAGGCATCCGGGATTTCCATCGCATCACTCCGGACAGATTGAGGATATTTACAGGGGACATACTGTGCAGAGGCAGTGAATTCTCCTTTCCACTCTGTTGTTTTCCCTTTTAAAAAATGAGCAAGACTTTCCAACAATGCTAACGCAGAACAGGGGTGCTAACCAGGGTTCAGTTCCAGCTTTGGTAGACCAGCGTGCAAATGGAAACTGCCAAAAAAATAAGCCATAAAAGAGACAAGAAATAAACAATAAACGAAAATAACAGACGAGACTGAAGTGAAGACAGCTTGGTTAAGATTAGCCGCTTACGTCATCACCACATCTCAAACTGACATTGAAATGACATTTGTTACTTAGAACTGAAGGAGGCTTTATATAAATGCCAGGCTCAGATATTTTATATAGCTCGAGCAACCATCTTTTTGCACCACACCACAGCTACTGACTGATTGTAGAAAATACTAGCCAAGCTCAGAACAGTAAATGGGAATACAGATACTCCCTGTTTAACGTGGGCTGATATTTCTGGGAATCCAATAATAAACATAAATACACTTCAGCAGAAACTGTACTTTGAATTTTCCTGGACAAGCGACATGCAGTAACGATACTGCACTGCTTGATGTAGGGCGTCACGTGGCAGGAGTGAGGGGCGCTGGGAGATGTAGTGAAGAAATGCTGGGGCTGTGGTCATTTTTTAAGCATGTTTAAGCTACGCTAAGCTATGATACATGTATAAAGTACATATTAAACTCCCTGGTTTATGATACGTTCAGCTTAAAACGGATTTATCGGAACTAATCCCCATTTTAAATCGGGGACTACCTATTGAAGTGCCGTACGATTTTGGCAGATATTGCTTGGAAAGTCAGATCCTCAATCAAAGTCTGCACTTATCTGGCGATTTGGCAAACTCAGACCTCCATAAGGTCGCCAGGTAGTCCATCCAGCGCAACCAAGCCTTAGACGCCGGTGTAGATTTCAACTGTGAACACAGAACTGGTACAACCCGTCCTCCAAATGTCCAAACAGCTTTGCATTAACACGCCGGTGCGTCATCTCCAGCGACGTGGCTTATTATTATCGTCTAATTATGGTACACCGACACAATGTGTTGGAACGGATGGGGATTAGCACATGCTCCCACCTGCTGCAATTCTTCATAATCTCATCCATTTTCCACCCTGGGTGCATCGCAACCTGTGGCCTGACACATGCGTTACATGCTATCAAACAGCGGAGGGCCAAACAGCGGAACTCTCTCCTTTCTGCATGTCAGTGCAATAGTCTTACACTGATTAACAAAGTGTCTCTAGCGCAAAGAAAACCTGTTTCTTATTTGCATGTGTACTTTGGCAACTTGAATCCAATTATGTTTTCAGAAAGTGTTTTTGTTCCAGTATCCTTGCATATGATTACGTGTACAGTAGTACGTACCAGCTTAACAAACAGACTAAATGTCATTGTTTGTGAAGTGCAATAGCTTCTTCTTATAAATGAGTCACCAGGGCCTTGCAGAAACATAACTGGACATGTTGGGACATGCAAACATTGCCCACGCTTGAGTAGCAGTTCTCTGTCATTTGCAGCCTAGAACTCAATCTGTAAACATCTCCGGTGCAGTGTATTCTCCACTCTGTTGAAAGTTGGGCTTTTGTCTATTAAAGGATTCACCATCCACCATTATAGTGCCAAGAAACTGTGTGAAACTGTCTTTCTGTTATATCTGCATTGAGTTGAGATTGAGATCCCAAAGCTGTTCTTTCACACCCCTCATTAAAAATGCTTCGAGAATGAATCTGGTTGTGCATCTGTAATCTGGTGACCAGGATAAAAGTTGGAACCTCAGTTTTTTGTGTGTGACATGTCTCAGGCTATTCCAGATGAACGGGCAAAAGTTTCACACCATCTGTGTTTTACCATTCCTACGGTTTGGGAAGAAGCCAAAGCACATGATTGCTACTTCTGCCTGACTAATATAAATAGTACAAACATCTAAATCCAAACATACTGTTCAATACCCTAATTTAACATCTGTCTCGGGGCCAGTGCCTCCCAGTCAGGAGAGGACAACATGGAAGCGTGTACATTAATTGAACGTTTGTGCATAAGTATAATAACAGTCTTCTTTTAATTGTTATGTTGCTTAAAAACCAAGCCTGATGGAAAACAATCTAAAAATAGATTTGAGTTCAGCGTGAAAAGCACAATGAGGTCCACCTATTTTAGTTTGTGGAACAAAAAAAAGTTTACATTTTGTTCCCAAGTCATATCAGAGGGAAAGGCTGATTTATGTCCATTTTTGCTTCTGAAGGCACTTCTGTGAGTAAATCTGCTCTCAGGTTGTTCTGCTAGCTCACGCGTGTCTGCTCATGGTTTTGGCTTACAAGACGATTTATGGTACGCTCATGAACCGGACCGAGGCACCAGAGAGCTTACGCGAGGAACCTTTGGAGAGTTATACTACATTTACAATCTGTGCAAACCATCAGAAACTTCTCCGAAAAACACTGATCCAAGAGAAAGACTCAACTCATGGGTCTGCAACAAAATCCGCAAAAGGCCGACCAAGCGAGAGATACACCTGATCATCTGAGCTCGGTCCTTACCATTACTAAATGTCATCGCCTTGTTCTATTAATCAAAGAACAACATAATAAATCAAACATTCCTGCGGTGCGGTCGGACCATAAATCTGTAGTAATGGCCAAAACAATGCGGTTGTTATTTTTGGATTCAATTATCTATACATTTTGAGTACGTCTGGGGATGCAATGTTAAAAAAAAAAAAATCTTTGAGAGTGGTAACTAAGATGAAATATTTATAAATGTTGCTCATTTCTGATTGGATATAATGGAATGGGATGCACAGACAGTCCCCGCTTTATGATGGGAATTTGATAATACTCATACACACACACTCAGAAGAACTGAACTCTGAATTTTGACTTGCCAGCGATACAAAGTAGGATATTCTCCTGCACTCAACCGTGCTAAATGAGGAAATCAGCAGTGATGTGGTGGGAGTGAAGAGCACTGGGAAATGGAGTGAGGAAAACTATTTTGTTTTTCCCTTTGAATACATTATTCAATACTTTATTATACCGTACGTTAATGTAGGTGTTTAAAACATGCATAAGGTTGTCATTGCAAGAAACTGCAAGAATTAAACCATTCCATGAGTAACTATCAGATCTGAAACTCGTCTACAATTCCAACAACTGGACTTCCAACACCAGAGCTCTCGATGCCCCGGGCCAGTTTTCTTCCCTCTTCGAACACACTTAGCTCATGAGTAGAATCAGGTGTTGTCCAGGAGTTTCGAATGCTAAACTAATGTATAACTGTGTGACCAGGGGTCTGGTTTACAGGAATGAGGCACATAAAACAGGTCCACTGTTGCCTTGGAGAGGCTAGGACACAGTGCACTGCTTTAACTCATCAGTTAATGATTAGGCTGAATAGGCGTATTACTGCAAGACTTTACTGGAGCTGCTTGAACACTGTATCCCTGTGGTAGTCCGCTCTCAGGGGGTGAGTGGTCATACCCATATATGGTATGATTAATGACAGGGAAAGAATCCATGCCATTTTGTAGCAACGTGCAATAAAATTACAAGAGTGGAAAGCGAGTGTAATGCATGAAATCGTACCTACATAAGGTGGAGAGTTCCACACTTTACCCTATGACTAACAGTCTGCCATACAGTGAGATATGGATGGACACCGGCTTTTATTTGAGCAGTCAAAAGTAGTTGCTTGCAATAAAAATACTCCAATGTTTCTCAAACGTTTCTTAAAACACAGTATGCATTAAGGTTTAAAAAACACTAATTAATCTACATGCTCTACTACAAAGGCGTTTTAGGGTCATTGATCGAAATAAATGTTGGATTTCAAGAATTAACTTGTAATAAATCAAGAAACGTGCTATGTCAAGACTAAAGTGATAGCAGTTTGAGAGTAACTAGTATTTCCAGAGTAAGGTTGAAATGCTGAGACTGTTAAACTATGGCTTATCTGTGATAATGACAGACATGAAGGATTCCCGACATTGGGGTTTATTGCCGAAATGTTTTCGAAATCCAACATAGTTATAAATCAGTGGCCCTAAAACGCCATCCATTAGAAAAGTGTTTTAAATGAACACTCTGCTCCAACAGCTGCCCTCAGACGTCCTTCCTAAGTGAGATTAAGTTACACAGAAGGTTTACTCAGAACAGCGAAACGTGTCGAAATCGTTGTCCGTCGTAGTCGCATAATGTGATTTACATCTAGCAGGTACGAATGGTGTCGGAAAAAGGAAGAGTATTCCCTTAATATAATGTAGTACTCCAAGTGTGGATGCTCGGTCCACTTTTGTTTTGGGAAGTAACACAAAACAGGTCGGCCATGCTCTTATTAGCCATCAACTTAGTGATATTATCTATTAGTTATCAACTTCAGATTCAGGTCCAGATACTGAGGGAAGCGCCTGCGGGTGCGCGCGTGGGAGCTCTCGCTCAGTCCCGTTTATATGGTAATAAAGAGTGACCAATCTGGGCCCGATCGATGCTTTGTTGGCTAAACAAAACCCCAACAAAAGCATTAATCCGACTTCCAGAGGACGGGTAAACACGGCGAAAAACAGTAAAAGCCCCCGCAGTCATGCAAGCGACCCGGAGCGAGGCGCACCGATGCCTCACCGAAGCTCAATGCGCGCTGCCAAGCTCGGGCTTAAAAGGGATTTGATATATACCGGGTTTGGAAAGCGTGCCCGTGTGAGATCTAATGACATTTATTTTGTTCTTAAAAAGTGCTCAGAAAACTGTACAGGACGGAGGGTCTGTGCAGTCGGTTAGCGCAGGCGCGATCTTACAAAACGCTGATCAATCAGGCTTTAATACATGACCAAAGAGGGCGGATAAATCTGGAGTTGAAATCTTACCGTTTAACTTGGCCGCGCGTGACAAATCCCGGAGTAACTCAGCATTTTCCACCAACGTCTCTGAACGCATTCCGACTCTTCCCAACTTCCAACCACTCGCTGCACATTAAAGCAAAATGTACCAAGCTCCGAACAACATGGGTCAGCTTTAAATCCTCCTCGGTTTGCGCCGCAGGTAATCAAGAAAAGGCGAAAGCCTCCATGTCCGCAGCCCTTGGGAATTTCCTTTCTATAATAAAAGCGAGCAGCGGCGCAGCCTGACTCTCTGCGAGTGCCGAACTGTGCAGCCCGTTAGCCCATCTCACTAACGTTTCGCGCTAACCAATCACCTTACAGTATGCAAATACAGCCCGTGTGTGGACCCAATCAGACTCGCGTATGCTAATGAGAAGCAGCTCAGCGAGTCAGAACTCTCCCCGCTGTAGCCAATCAGCACTGAGTATGCAAATGAGGCCGTCCAGCGTTTAGTATAATTAAGCGAGCTGAATGGCTCCTGTTTGGGAATCATTTACATGCAAATCGCTGGTTTTTCCCCTGGGCTTTTCGCCCCAGGGACACTTATAAGCCATTCAGGACCAGAGAATGGAAGTAAATAGTCTATGTAAATAATGTAACACTATACCATAAGGGGTTTTGGCACCTTTAGTTAAGAATATAACATTACCCCAAGGCTACTCCATTGTGTAGTGATATAAAGGAATTTCAAGACTGACCTAAAAGCCAGCTCACTTCCGATTACTTAATCTGAAGTCCAGATTGGAGTATGTTGTATATGCACTTGAATAATCTGACTATGATCGGATTATTAACTGGATGTAAACACACTCAGTGGCTGAATGAATAACCCATCCCTGTGATGGACTGGTGTCCCAGCCAGGGCATGCTTATCCCTCCACCCTGTGACCCTGACCAAGAGGTTAACACTTGAAAATAAAAAGGCACACTGTAATGGGGCGGACATGTCAAACTGTGCACACAGTGGAGTTAAGAATGAAACCCAGGCCTATACAGCCATGAGCGACTAGCTCTATTAAAACATTCATAAATTATACTTAATCTGGTGCTCGAAACAAAGAGATAAAATCTGGATGATGTGCGAGAGGATTTCCACCTGAAACTATTTTCGGCTCGCTTTAATCTCACCAGCTCTGGCATAAGCTCATTATCTACGTTACCTGAGCCGCAATTAGCAACGATACGGTTTCAGCATGCCTATTGCGAGGGCTTAATGGATCTATTTGTCTTGGCGATATCTGAGCCAAAGCCTTGCAGTCAAAGCGTTACAAATGAAATGGCGTGCGCTGTGTGTGTTAAAGGCAACAGTACGACTTAAGAGCGCTCAGGTAAATCAATATGTCATAAATGTGTGCCTATCTGGAATCCGATCCCTTCTAGCTCGCTGACGAGGCCGCAATAAGGCGGATAAACGAGCATTATGCCCTTCTATAAATCTAGGGTAAAGCGATCCAGGTCTGTTAATACAGAGGCTGGTTTGTGTGGCCATGTAACCGAGTGCAGCACGCCTCGTATTGACCAACGGACCTTTGTTGCTGCGAAGCCACCAGCCAAAACCTCTATGTACACATACACGGTGCTATCAATTACCCAGCATGGGCGCGTGAGGCCGAGCGGAAAAACCACACTCTCGTGTTCGGCTCCAAACCGACCACGGCTTGTAATAAGGCCTGTTCCCATGCGCACGCTCCTCCAGCACTCGTGGACGTACCGAATCAAGAACCTCCTTCGAGGGTCTTGCTCGAGGGCCCAACGTGGCAGCTTGGAATAGCAGGGATTTGAACTCACCACCTTCCCTCACATACCACTACTGGTCAAATAGTCCATGCAGTGCCGAGGGAGCTTATTATACAGCTGCTCGAATGCTCCGTCACTTCCATACCTGCTTATTCCAAATCAGGATCCCCTGGGTGGGGTGGAGGAGGGGGACAGTAGGGGGAGGGGGAATGTAGTACAGCTGTTAATTTTAATATAGTCTAGGATGCACGAGCGCTGTAAAAATGATTTTTTTTAACATGACACCATAAAAAATATGGTGCACATTGAGGAAGAAGCGATAAAAGCTTTATGCTGTGTTATCTAAATGATATGAAATGCACAAACCAAGGAGTGGTACAATAACCTTAGTGGATACTTTAGAACCTGGAACGAATGGAGGACAAATAAAACATAACGAGCTAATAAAACTGACTGAGGTAAATACAAATGCCTATGTGTTCCAGTGCAGCTCCGGAACAGCTTCGGCAGACAGACAGCTGACTTCGGTTCCTATTTGAGTTATCCGGTGTGTTTTAACAGCTATCCTTAAAGAGGCAACGTTCTCCAGTGTTTTTAACCTAGTCTTTACATAATGCACTTGGTTTTACATGTCTGTCCTCCGTCTTTTCTGGGACCTCAAATTGCCAATGGGGTACTGCTGCAGTGGCAGGGAGATGATCTCCGTCCTACCTTCCTTCCTCTAGACATAGTCAGTCGTGTCCGTGTTACACCCAGCCAGGACGGAGGCACCGCCAAGGCTCTCAAGGGGATCCAGAAAGCACTTTCGAGATGCTTGGGTGGCAAAGTATTCATTCACCTACAGGCTTTTTATATTATTTTAGGAAGGTAAATGTCAAAATAACAAAAAGCACCCTATTTTTTGGAGTTTACACAGTGTTTGTGGATGCTGGGGACAAAATATCAGTCATTCTTTACATTTCCTGCTTCATCAGGGCCTTAATAGCAAAGTACAAAATCTGGGACAGACACATGACAGTATGCAGGAGTATCCAGTAGCTAAAGAATCGATACAGCAATCTATCGATATTTATTTTCGCAATACACTACACCGGTTTTGAGCTCAAAATATCGATTCTTTTTAAAGAAAGAAAACATTTTAAATGGAGTGTACACTACAGGGTTTTGACTCAATTTGTCCACCAAATTCTCAGCGTGATGTGATGTATTAAGACGACTCAGATTTTGCACCTTAACTATTTCAGCTGTTTTTATATTTTCAGTGAACTGTAATATCGCAATGTGCCTCTTATCGCAATGTGTCGTGATACGTATCGTATCGTGAAGTCCTTTCCAATACCCACCCCTAGTATTCAGCATTTTTTATTAATCGATGGTGCCTCGGCCTGGTCAAGTGCTACACAAACACAATTTGTCGTGTTAACCAGAGATTTAAAAAAGTAGTTCTGTTTAAAAAGTCACATCGCCGAAAGGACGAATTAAACAGATCAATAGATTCATCAAGCAGAATAACAATTACCAAGAAGTCTAGTGACATAAAATCTACTCCAAAATCCACCCTTAGTCTTCCACTATAAGTTGTCCGGGGTAATCACTTATACAGTCCAGACATGGTGAATAGAGCTCAAGTTAAAAATCACTGGAGTATTCCTTTAGAATCTGCAGTATTCTTTAATACAGTACAAGGAATATGACATATCTGATGCCAAATTGGGGATAAATAAAAAAATTCCAAGCGATTTTTCAGTCCCTGAGCGATCCGGGCTTTTCAAATAACCAACATACAATCCAGTAATGGGAAAAACCTTCCATTTCCAGGCCGGATTATGCATTAAATGGATTCATCAGCTCAGCCAAAAGGGATGAAATTGCATTTTAAGTGCTGGGAAGGGTAACGAAAGCGCCTTGCTTACTTTGGGATTCAATTCGCTGAGTACGGTTAAAACTGCAGAGAGAATGAAGGACAGAGATTTCGGTCTGGCTAATTCATTAGCCTGCCCAGAGACAGTTTTTCGACATGGAGCTGGGAGATGACCTTGCGAGAGGCTCTTGAGGGATGCAGCTATTTCTGCTCTCCACGTCCCACTTACACAAGAGCTCTCCAGTGCAAAGGAAGTGCTGCTACGTCCATTACAGCATCAATTTAAAGACTCCAAAAAGTGCCTCCTGACGGTGAGCGTTCCATCAACAGCTGCATCACATGAAGTCACGAGCGAGCCAGAGAACCGGGGCACAACCCCTTCAAGGCTAGAAGAAGAAAAGTGTGGCACTTAGACCGGCAGAGGGAACGAAAATGGGTTTTGCATTTTCACACCAGATTATTAGATTTGACATTTGGTTATTTTTGAGAGAATAATACATCAAGATGATTCATCTAATGCTTGCTCTTTCCTTCCTCTTCTCTCGCTCTCTCCTTGTCTAATATGCAACCTGGATCTGTATTCCCATTGTCATACCACGTGTACCAAGCTAAAATTGAACTCGGAACTGAAAAAACTCATTCATTAAAGTATAAATGTATAGTTCGACAGTGTAATGTTCATGAGCTACGCCTATGTTCTCCCCGATGCCTTTTCTGCTTTTTATTGGCAGTCCTTTGTCCATTCTCGTGTTCTTTTCCTGCCACAATGCACTCTTGGCACCTGTCATGAATTCTTCAGAATTATCTGTAAATTAATCTGCTTTAAATCTGCAGCGAGTATTAATGTTTCATCTGATTTGTTTTATATTGGGTTCCTAACCTCTGAAGGGACTCTTCAGAGTCAGCATGCTAGGTTGCCAGATAAATTCATCCAAATAGCCCCTCAAAACTGCATCTTCATCCATCAGAGGGGTCAGGCATGAGGTAGGATGTTGAGGTGAACATCAGTAAACACTAGTAAACAGATCTTACCTGTTCAGGCCATATGCTACAGATGTCGAGTATGGCATATCCCTTTAATTGAGTGTTTCTCCACCTTTATGGCAGCCTTAAGTCTTACAGCTGATATGTACAGTGATACAGGTCAGTAATGTGGAAGTGAGAGCTGCATGTTTAGATCGACTGCTTTTAACAGAACCGCAGAAGACAGCGCTCACACTCTGAGGCACTTTACGAACGAACGAACGCCTGCCAGATGAACAATGTGTGGGGGCTGATTTTACAGAGCAGAACTCGCACGTCCCTCCTACGTTAGCCCTCCATGAACTGAGTCGACATTCATTCAGTTCTTCAGAAAACCCATTGAGCAGCGCGCCGTGGGTGTTGGGACATAGCTGCTTTCTATAGTCCTAATTAGACGCCTAGCAAGGCTGTTTCTGTACAGACACATGGCGTTAAGCTATTGACACAGCGTGTCACAAAAATAATCACCAAGAGGCCAAAGAACTAAGTACGTCATAAAGAGACTCTATTTTTAGCAAGTATTGTGTATTCATATTTTGACCCCCAAATAGACCAATGTGTGAATTAGTTCCCAGCAAAAAAAAAAAAAACAGCACAGGAAAAAAGTTAAGAGAGCACTGCAAACCGATCCGTTTGTTGTAGTCTGGTCGTACTATTTGTAGGTTCTGTATGGAACATTTTTTGTTTTATTCTATAAACTACTGACAAATTCCAAATAAAAATATTTATTACGAAGAAGATGCAGTGTCGTCAGACCTCGATTAGTAATACAGATAATAATAACACAAAGAAAACAACCTCGTATTCACGCTTTAACAAAACAATACTAATGTTTTACCTTAGAAAAGTTCAGAAAGCAATATTTCAATCACAGCTTTCATGCATCTTGTACTTTTCCTCAATAAATAACTCCTGATATCGTGTCCTCATAGGAGGACGTTACATACTCTGTTTGTTAGACTTGAAACAATAAGTAGTTTTTCTATAAGTATCAGGTCCTGATCCCAAATAGCTAGGCGAAATAAAAAAGTCTTAGAAGAGTCTTAGAAGAAGGATAAAGCGAGATATATAAGAATGTAGAGTACAGGACCTGGTTTGAACGGGTTAACCCGTCTTAAAGTCATGTGTCCTCGTCCAAATATGACTCGAAAAACAAAAGAAGGAGTCGGGAAAATATCCTGGGTGGTACTGCAGATGCAGCCCGGCTGACTAATGGTTTAAAAGCAGCAATCCAAACTTGAAGTCAAATAAACTGAGGCACAAGTATGCCCTGTTTAAATATTTAGCTTGGGAAGACAGCTTTAGCCAGAGACCATTCTGTCACACAGAGCCAAGCCTCAGATAGGACTGACCGAGCCTTATAATGAGAGCATTTACATGTACAGGATCTGCGAACTGCAAACTGGCAATACTTTAATAAATGTATTTATAAGCTGCTACATGCAGAGTCCCTTATTAATATCTCCACAAATAGAAAAGCAGCTCAATTTGCGACATATTCCAGCTTGTAATGAGGTACCAGCATGACTACTTTGGTATTAAACAGGCTTAAAAGATAAAAAATATCATGTTAATAAACAGTCAGCAGGCTATAGTGTTTGTAAACTGCCATTTATGATCGTGCTGTTTACAGTCTGTGGCTGCAGCGTGCACAGGACGGCCATCATGCTAGACTGCAAAACACTCCCTTACTGCCAAACTAGTATACAAAGTGTGTTGCATTCAGTGTTAAAAAAACAGATACATATGTAAAAACTGAGATCAGTCAACTACAGAGCAGCCAATCCAGTTTTGGACCCAGCCATGAGGGGAACATACAAAACTGCAGACATTTAAAGCATTTTGAATACACCCTCACCCAAAGAATAAAACAGCTGCTGAATTAATTAGCAACTGCTGAATTCTGATAATAATTGGACTATTATTGTGCATGTGAAAACCTTCAGGGTCTTGACTGAAGCAAGCTCTTATGTTGGTGCAGCTCTGGTAAACCGATTATCAGTAAGGGGTGTGAACCCAGCCAGAAATGAACTACACACACTTCCTATGAGAGCACAGTCCCAGCCAGGACGAGCTTCCATCCGGCCATTTACCTCGAGAAATATTAACTTTGGACCTGTCTCGACATACTTCGGGGATTTACGATGGCCAGCATCGGAAAATCAGGCAACTGAAAAGCAGAGGGTTCGGGAGAGGACTGGGTGCATCGCGACCATCAGAGAGAGTTGCAACCTGGAGAAGCAATTGAGGCGCAAAATAACCCAGCCATAAATCTGCAGGCTGAATTCTGGAACCTACAGAGACCCAGGTTTGAGCTGATGGTTATTTCTGAACCGATTAAGTAATGCAGGATACAATGGTATCAGTGTACAGAATGGGAACGGCCTTCAAGTGCTACGGGAATTATCACACGATGACGCAAGTTTATAAAATAAAAACAGCACATGATCTTCGTGCGCAAAAAGGACCGATGGTGAAACCAAAAAGCCACAGGCCTCTCGACGGTGGCCGGGAGATGACACCAAAAACAAGCAGGGGATAAAAAACAACAGGGATTAAAGGTCAATCTGAAATTTCCACAGCACTGAACAAAAGGCAGGACCTGGCTGATAAATGGGCGGCTGTATAAAAAGAAAGGATTAGCACCCGAGACAAAAGAGGTCAGCGGGAGAAAGAAAGGAAGAGACAGTTTCATCCATCAAGAGTGCCTTTTCTCCTGGACAAAACGAATTATGCTCGGGAACAATATTCCACGCCGTTCATGGATCAGTGAGCTCGGTACAGCTGATGAGGGGCAAGATGGTGATATATTGCACGCAACAAAACCCCCATACCGCCAAAGTTTATCTAGCTGTCAGCAAAGCAACGGCATTGTCCTGACTTGATACAGAATTGCTTCCATTAGGGGAAGAGCAATACCTTTTAAGGCTTTGATAAAAATGATAATTGTTTAACCTGGAAGAACCTGCTGCTCTGGGATCAGGATTCTAGGGGGCTTAAGTGGTGCAACGGTCTAATTTGCTACCCACCACTACAAGGGCGTTTGCAATAGTGGCCGGATGCTGCGCAGATGCAGTTGGCAGGGGACCATCTCCCTGCTGCTGCAACAGTGGTCCCTGTCATTGTAGGAGGCACTGCTAAACATGGCGTTTGTAGTCCGATTAATCGTGCAGTCCTCTGTCTGATGGTGAAAAGTGGATAACAAGGTGAATGAATGTTACTGATACTATAATTTCACACCAGTCAGACCCAAATGAAAATGCCCTAAATGAAAATATGATACATTTAGCTCTTTAGCGATGCATTTTTAGCAAAATATCAATCCATATACCCCAGAGACGACCATTTAAAATCATATTTCAGAGCTTTTGTTGACACTAAATGTCAAACACAAAAACAGAGACGCTCCAGCAAATTATCTTGACCTCTGACCGCTTGACGGGACCGCGGAGTAAAACGAAACACACCAGAAAAAGCGCTGTGACATATCCGTAAATCTAAACGTCAACACTTGGCAAACAGAGCGCTCTGTGAGTAGAACGAGCAAGACGGAAATAAAAAGAACAGGCTGAGGCTGTGCTTGGCTTACAACTGTTGTTTCTTGACTTTCGAAAGAAGTGTGACCTTGTCTTTAATGACAGGGTGCACAGGAACCCAAGCGTCTGTGGTTCAGGGTAAGATTTATCGCTCACGCATATGAACACAAACACACGCTATAAAACAACTCTGTTCCCGAACACACCCTCTCTGGCTCATTTGATCCTGATCGTCCCGCATTGTCTCTGCTTATTTATTTCCATTTGAAGTCGAGACTCCGAGGGGGATTATTTGAGGGATTAGGCAACGCGGAGATCAGCCACATGTATACAGAAGCGAATCTGTATATTTGTGCCGAATGATGGAGAGATGGATAGATGGAGATTTAGAGAGGGGATGGAGGAGGGTTGTGGCTGTTTCACACGTTTCCAGCCTGTTGGCTGCAAGCTTTTCACAGCATGCTTGTGTCCCGTCATCACATGCACAGACGCTCCTCTGTTTGACCCAGCCGGGGGCAGAACAGGGCACAAAGCTCAAACGGTACACGCACACACACACACACACACACACACACACACACACACACACACACACACAGGTTTGTCTTACTACCCTTGCGAGAACTTCCCATAACCTAAGACAAATCTATTGGCTCTTTGGACGTACAAATAAATGTTGTTTTTGGTAAAAAATCAATTAAAGAACCGAGGATTGGCAAAACAGATCCCACTAATCAAAACTGCCATGTTTTCCTATCATTCCTATCACGTGGTCCTCACAATTATAGAAAGACAAGGTACACACACACACTCCTCCTGGCCTGAATGCAGGACGGAGGTCTCACACATGCACATGGTTGTGCACCTTTTCCCTAATAAACCCATTTTTGTCCGACATCCATAAAACAAGCTAAATCACAAATGCAGTCTTGTCCAAAACCCTGGTCGCCCCTCCTCAAATCACACACGGACTTGATTTTTCCAACTCTAACCTCTAAGATCTGGAAAGGTGTTCAAACATTTTCAAATTAATGTTTAAGTTTCTCAGTATGTTTGACATGAAAGTGGTCTGCTGGTACGTGTGGACTGAAAAGAATCCATCAGCGAAAAACATTCAGTCCAGCAGAGTCCTGTGAGCACCGATGAAGGACTGATGGAGACTAACAAACAGTGCAGCAACAGATGAGCTACTGTCTCTGGACACACTAGGTAGGTGTTTCTAATAGAGTGCACAGTGAGAGAACACAGTGTTAATAAACTCCAGCATTATGGGTTGCAGATTTTTTTTGTTGCTTTGATTGCTTTTGTTTTATATTGTTTTGTTTTCCGGGGTTGTGGGCTTCCTGAAACATTTTTTAAGTACTTGAGAAGTATTATAAACGGAAAAACAGGTCTTTTGCAAAATTTGTGAAAATATTTTGGGCTAAATTCCAATGTCTTTAATCTGAAACAGGCATCCAGTCCATAAGTTGCTACAGCTTCATGATGTAATAACATGGCTGACCTTGGATCAGCTGCTGACTCCCATACTGTTCAAAAAGTACAATTATTTTCGCGCGTTCCAGGATCGGTGTTAAAGCACGACGCCTCTCCTGACCCATATATGGAGAAACAGCAGACTCTTCGTGTCTCCGCAGAACAGCCTGGAAGCTCTCCGGCCATCCAGGATGAGTGTGTGCCAGTGATTATACATGGAGATTATTCAGTCCCAGAGAAAAAGGGAGTGAGGGCGGGACAGGGGCTGCTAACACCCCAGGCAGGGTACAGATAGAATGTATCCATAATGAGCCCTTCTGTTCATGGAGTGTCGAGAATACAGCAGATCCGCCGGCACAAGCATGGTGTAACACACCCACAGTCGTGGTCACACATGTGCAAAAACACACACACACACACACACAGAGTGTGGCTAAAAAGTCGGCGCTACACCTGCCTCTTCAGGGCTATTTTCTGATCCTGCTAATTGCTGGTTGGATGTCACCAAAATCTGAAATAACACACATTTGCGATCATGGCTGCTAGCGAGATCAAGGCTAGTCTGTAATTCAGCAGTGACGAGGCCATGCTGTTATTTTACCCCCTACAGTGTGGGCGTGGGATGGCCCGAAATAGCCCGGGCAGACGATTCCGTTCACACACAAATACGTCATGACTTGAATCGACGATAAACTTGCGGTATAAACGAACAGGATGGAAATAGGCATTAATTGACTCCAGCTTCAGTTTTAATCAAACACACACTGGCATGGCAGCCTCGATCCAGCTTGGTAGTCCCTCAGCAGGGTGGCGCTAACCCCCGATTAAAACGTCGCATGTGTGTCGCCTGCGGTCAATCGCAGCTGTTCCGGTGGAGAGGCTGCACAGTCTTGCTGTCGGCCATACCAGCGACTGCATGACTGCTTCAGTCGGCCCTACAGTCATGCAAATCACAATAAAGATCCATCTCATTAAAGGGGCGGCTTGGTGGAAAGTCAAACGCACCCGGTTCCTTTCTTACACTATCGATTATCAAGGCCTGTTTGATGTATAAGGTCTGCTTGTTTAGATTTGCATTATAAGGTGTAGAGTTTTCATAAAGCAGAGCAAAGCTACTGTATGGTAACATTACGCATTGTAATAGGGGTGTGTGTTATGTATGATCTACCATAATATCTTAATTGCTGTTTTAACTACGAGCGAGCTGACATTATCAACCATGTCACTCGCTTCGGAAAAAACAAGCCTTAGGAGTTCACATATTCACTGCGCCATGCAGCATGGTAGCACCACAATTCAAGCAAGTTCTACCTAAAAATGAGAACACACTGCTCCAAAAGACAAAATACAAACACCACCGGCCTCGCCATACACGTCGTTAGATTTAATTGGCTCTTCCTCACTTGGTTGGTGGTTTGGCTTTGAAGAGACGGATGTTGCTCAAAAATGCTTCAACTCAGCTGCTGTTAAAGAGAGCTCAGCAACTATCTTATCTGCACAGGTTTAGCTGACAAACTTAAGGAGTTAGCTGTCCAAGACTGGCTTAAGCCAGCCTAGGTACCTGTGAAGCCCAGCTCTTGGTTACCGGCACCATTAAGTCCAGCTAACCAAGAGCTGTCTCCATTCTATTTTGCCAGGGCTGGATCATGGAGTCTCAGTGCTTCTCGGGGTGAGTCTGTGGTTGTTACATGACCAGACCAGCGGCCTTTGGACAGCATTTGTTGTTCATTTATCCCCTTAGATGATTATGATGCAATGTCTTAATCCAGCACTGCAATCAACTGGGCACAATAGTCCTTAATCGTTTAGGAAAGTCTAAACTGTTCCAAAGCTAAACAGCTGAACACCAATGACTTTTAGACCAAAGCGTCTCCAGAATCATCATCAGAACACCAAGTGGTAGGTCATTGGGTGACATGGTGATCCATCCACACAGCTGCAATGAAAAATGAAAAGCAGTCAAGGCAGCAATGTGAAGAGCAGCCTAGCAATTATGGTTTTGTCCTTCTGACCTGAAGGTTCTGAGGTCAAATCCTAGAACTGCTAGAGTCAATTGGTCAAGACCGTTAACCCTTTGTGCTTAGATATACGGAGTCTGACTCACTTATGATAAAAGGGTCTGCCAAATGTATACATACGATACATATGCACAGGACAGGAAAGCAACATCACACGGTTTGATGCCAGTGATTGGACATTCCTGATTTAAGTTATTTTCTAATCAATCTCCGCACAGAACAAAGTTCAAATGACATTTACTGCCTTTAAGAGGTTTAATTACATTTTGAGATCTTACAAGTACATTAGTTACAGTACCCAAAGAGGAGCTGTAGGCACTTTGATGTGACTCTGTGATGCTTTTATCACAAAGTGTGAAAAATGAGTTGTAAAGCAGTGACCTTATTAAAAGTGACTTTTAAAAGTTGAGTTGAGTTAAAAGAGTCTAAACTGGGATAAAGCTGCAGGAGAGCATGAGATCACTGCAGGAACTGGAAGTGGTACAGAGGTTTGGGCTGGGAGTGTGAACCAGCTGCTCCGTGTTCAGCATCGCATCGAGGTCAAAGCTATAAGTGTTATAAACTATCTAGGGGTGCCAGTTTCTTCAGTCAGTTTCTTCTCACATTCCAAAGACATGCATTAGGTCAACTGCCAGGCACTGAACACAACTCCATAACGAACAGACTGATCACACCTCGCCAGAAGTGGGATACAAACCATGTCCGCTGACGACTGCAAACCGACACCCTACCTACTGAGCCAGCCTGGGTCGTATCCCAGATTTTGAGTGTTGTGTTCGGTTCCTGACAACTACCGTACAAAATTTGGTCCTCTGGTAATGATCACAAAGGTCCAGCAGTTTGTAGTATGAATCTAGGAATAATGTGCATGTGTGTGTTGTGTGTAACACCCAAGTGCTTTACAGGGTGTGATCTGATCAAGTGAAAAGCTACAACCAATTAAACATGACAGCCTTCTCCTCTACCCCTTTGCACCAACCACCGCTACTAAATCTCACTTCAGCAGTCAATATTCAGCCCTGGGGGATCAGCAGGGAACCGAACCCTCCAGTAACCCCCTCAGAAAAGATACACACATGTGCAACTGATCAAATTATTGATCTACTCGACATTTGCATTCAGCTGCAGAGTCTCTCCGAGGCAAAACACAAACAACGCAGGCCCAAACGTCAAAGATAGAGCAGGAGGACAAATAAAAAACATGGGTATTTAATGAAGAGATGCAATATTACGTTGACAGAATCAGATGCATCGACTGAAACAGAAATAACACAACACAACACAACACGATCGGGAGGCCAAAGCTGCTCCAACGATAATGACACATAAAACCAACCATCTGCTTGAATTGGAGAAATAAACCTGGATCCACTCCAGGCTCTTTCATAAGATCAGAAAAGAGCACCAAACAGCACCAGGTTCATGACAAGGCTGTTCACACTCAGCCATCACTTCACCTTACACACACACACACACACACACACACACACACACACACACACACACACACCGAAAGGGTCTATTTTAGACCCCAGCTGGGGAATGCGACACCTCCCAGCCAGCTGCTTGCACAAATTTTGGAGATCCTGTGTCGGCTCACAAATGTGTACACACACACACACACACACAACAAAAAAGCCTTGGAAAATCCTTGTATTAAAGACACACACACATGCCTTGTCTTTCTTTCATTGTGGGGTCTTTCCATTGACATAACATTGCCGTGGCTAACTAATGCTTCAGTAATGCCCAGATAAACACTTCTGCAGCATCAGTCCAAAAAAAACCATGGGATCTAACCTCTCACTATGTGTCCATGAGACACAGGGACACATTCTTGCTTCCTGCCCTAAAATAAAGAGACGGCACTGAAATAACCCTACCTTTTGGATAAGTATTCGTGTTTTGGTAGTGACATGAAGTTTTTAAATTTAAACTCATGATAAAACTAAATCTTTTAATTAAAAAAATTAATAAATGAACAAAAACAGTAAGTATTATTTTTAGACGCTGAATTTGTGACAGTCATCTGCGAACTGAAACTCTCTATAAATTATGGTTGCCTATAGACAGTATATTTACAAAGCGAGCCATAAGATGGATCTTCAACAGCCATCTGACAAAATCATATGGAAATCCTTACGAACAGATGCCAGTGAAAATCAAAATGCTAGAACTACACTGTGTCCTGCACTGACATAAGCTAAAAGTAAAAGAACATAACCTGTGTATGAATAACTCTGACTAGAACCAATCCGTCACTTCCTATATAAGCAGGATGACAGGGATTGAAGTGTGCCATCAAAGCATGCCACGCTACAAAAACACAGATTAGAACGTTCCATCTGCGGTGGGGATTAATGAGAAAGCCTTTCAGGATGGAAAACAGAAGGGACTGAAAGGGCTGAGATACAGGATAGTGCGTGACGGTAATTACTGTGAGAATGACCACAAATTAGCTGGAAAAGCATTAACGTGGCTTCAGCCCGACACCTATTATTAGAAACAGTCCAGACACTCCTTAGATGGAAGGTGTACAGTGGGGCAAAAAAGTATTTAGTCAGCCACTGATTGTGCAAGTTCTCCTACTTAGAAAGATGAGAGAGGTCTGTAATTTTCATCATAGCTACACTTCAAAAATCCAGGAAATCACATTGTAGGATTTTTAAAAGAATTTAATTTTAAATCATGGTGGAAAATAAGTATTTGGTCACCCACAAACAAGCAAGATTTCTGGCTCTCACAGACCTGTAACAACTTCAATAAGCTCTTCTGTCCTCCACTCGTTACCTGTACTAATGGCACCTGTTTGACCTCGTTACCTGTATAACAGACACCTGTCCACAGCCTCAAACAGTCAGACTCCAAACTCAACCATGGCCAAGACCAAAGTGCTGTTGAAGGACACCAGGAAGAAAATTGTAGACCTGCAGCAGGCTGGGAAGAGTGAATCTACAATAGGCAAGCAGGTTGGTGTGAATAAATCAACTGTGGGAGCAACTGTAAGAAAATGGAAGACATACAAGACCATTGATAATCTCCCTCGATCTGGGGCTCCATGCAAGATCTCATCCCGTGGGGTCAAAATGTTCATGCAAAAATCTCATAACTACCCGGATGGATCTGATGAATGACCTCCAGAGCTTGGGACCAAAGTACAAATCTAACCATCAGTAAACCCACTACGCGAGAGGGACTCAGATCCTGCAGTGCAGCGGTGCCCCTGCTTAAAGCCGTAACATGTCCAGCCAGCCCGTCTAGTTTGCCAGAGAGCATATGGATGATCCAAAGAGGGTTGGGAGAATATCATGTGTTCCGATGAAACCCAATGAACTTTTTGGTAAAAACTCACCTCGCCCGTGTTGGAGGAGAAGAATGCTGAGTCACATCCCAGAGCACCATACCGACTGTAAAGCATGGGGGTGGAAACCATGCTTTGGGGCTGTTTTTTCTGCCAGATAAGGACAGGACGACTGATCCGTGTAAGGTAAGAAATGAACGGGAATCATTTATCGTGAGATTTTAAGCCAAAACCTCCTTTTCCCCCCCCAGCAGTAAGAGATTTAAGATAGTCCTTCCATTCCTACAATGATCCTAAACACACCCGCTCGGGCAACGAAGGAGTGGCTTCGGTAAAAAGCATTTCAAGGTCCTGGAGTGCAGAGGGAGGTCCCTGGGATTTGTGTAGGGAGTTAAAGTCCGTGTTGCCCCAAAACATCACTGCTCTAGAGGAGATCTGCATGGAGGAATGGGCCAAAATACCAGCTACAGTGTGTGCCAACCTGGTGAAGACTTACAGGAAACGTTTGACCTCTGTCATTGCCAACAAAGGTTATGTTACAAAGTATGGAGTTGAACTTTTGTTATTGACCAAATACTTATTTTCCACCATGATTTACAATTAAATTATTTAAAAATCCTACAATGTGATTTCCTGGATTTTTTTTCTCATTTTGTCTCTCATAGTTGAAGTGTAGCTATGATGAAAATTACAGACCTCTCTCATCTTTCTAAGTCAGAGAACTTGCACAATCAGTGGCTGGCTAAATACTTTTTTGCCTCACTGTATGTACTCAAGAAAATGAAGAATTTGATTATTTAAAATACAAAATTGAAGTTTACGGCACATATTTCTATGAGATTATTGATTGATTGCAAAGTAGAAATCCGATTATTGCCTGAGTCGTGTAAACCCTGAGGTATAACATTATCTGATTACTCAAGTGCATCTATATTCCTCGATTCTATTACTGACAAAATCTGCTTTTCTGCAGTTAATAGTTTAAGGAAACTTAGAACTCTGTGAGGAAACAAAACAAGCACAAATAGGGAACAGTCCTGGGTGAGAAAACGCAACAAGTTTATATTATGAATAGCTGTCTTTCTGTATTTAATCAATCAGCCATTTTCAACGCAGCATGTTGTACATAAGAAACTTTAGACTATAAAACAAGTTTAGAGTCTCTTGGCGAGCCGACGTCCCTCAATCCTGATGGGAGACTTTCCCAAAATATACCAGGCAATGCAAAAGAAATCACACGAGTGTGATGAATTTCGACCACATGGGGATATGATTCTTTCGGTTGACATCAGAGCAGATGCAGGAAAATCCAACTACCATCAGCCTCCTACCTCGTCGAGCAACCGCCACCCCCCACTCCCACACAGACTAAATGAATGTACCTATGCAGAGACGAAGACATCTGGACATGAAGAACTTTGATGTTGATTTAAGATCTGCCTGCAGGCACAGGATTCTCTTAAAAGGAACAGCAGAACCGCACTCGTGTTAGGTACAGCTACAAATCCAGAACCTACACTGACCACTCTACCATTTCCCCTATTACCTGCCTTTTCGCAGCTAACAAACAGATGAGGGTTAGCTTTTATATGGCGACAAGTTTGAGGTCATTGTCGAACTTCAAAGAACATTTTATTTGTTCGGTTTTATTGGGCAGACAGACAGACCGAGGGGGTCCCTGGGGGTCTGACGCACCAGGCAAAGTGAGAAGAACATAAAGTTTGCCCTTTCACATTTGAGAAAACAAGTTCCTCTTGCTTGCGCAGCAAAAGTGAAAACCGCATGGGCCGTGGATTTTATTCCAGCCCAGCAGGAGATACACCTGATTCCACTTGCTTAATTAGTTGGTGCAGCTCCTATGGCTCCTAAGAGACAGCTGCTGGAAATGGCAGTTCCTGAGGGTTCAAACTCTGACCTGAGCTTGTAAGGTGTGGCTACAGGACTCTGAGATGGACTGGTGTTTAATCCAGGGACTATTTACTTCTGGGCCCAACGAATCGCAGGACAAGCTCTGGACCTACCCTCCAACAGTTCTAAAATCATTACAATGACCAGGATAAGTGGGGTCAAAACAGGAACTGCTCAATCAGTTGTCAATCTTCAAACAACTGATGAATTGTATCAGCCGTAGCTACTACTTCTTGGTTGGAGCATAAACGGACAGAGATAAACAAAGATAAACGGATGGAGAAAGCATGTGCTGCGTTGAAACTCAGAACCGAGTTATACTCTGCAGACCAGATTAAATGCACACGCAAGTACACACAAAACATTTGGTTTGGCTTCAGTAGCAGGAACTTCAGACTCCGAGAGGACAAGCAACTGCACAGAGACTGGAGCCCATTTCGCATCACACAATTTCCCAGTCAAAAACAAATTTTGAGTACGTGTCGAAACCTCACGCAGGTCGGCAACTAAATTTGGCAGGTAAAATGCACGCAGAGAACCCTGGGAAAAGAAATGTAGAAATACTTGAAGGTGCAAAAGTCTACACACTAAATGGCAGAAATCTTATCAGGACTCGATGCAGGAACAAAACAATAAAACAACCACTGAAGTAAATGTGTCTCATTGGGCAGACTCGACAAAGCCTATACCATTACTAAAAGACAAACCATGTCAGTTTTACAGCTGCCAAGCAGCAACACCAGCTTAACGAGCCCCAAAATGCTTATCAAGACCTCTGAAATAATACCGCGACGCAAAATGAGGACATTTTCAGCATACATCAGACTCTGTGTCTCTGGTTGTGTCCACTCTGCCAGATCCCAACCCTCCTGCCAGACAAAAAGAGAAGTGAGGGGGAAGGGAACGACAACGTATGTGAGCACATCATCCATCTCCGCTCTTGCTGTGGTCTAATTTCTTAAACAGGGCCAGTGAGAGTGGAAGGAGGCCAGGTTTGGGCTTGTGTTGTCACGGTGCATATCAGCGTATTCCTGAGAACCAAAATCTGATTGAGGTTCAGATTAGAATGGGCTCCTCATGCCAAAGAGCTTGCATAACATCTGGGCTTTCATTTTCAAGGAATTTAATTTACAGAGTTTTCCCTTTTAGCACAAAACCAGTCCGTCAGCCAAGGCATGTTTTGCTTCTTTGTTTTGGACTGGACCTTTGATGCTAATGTAGGTAATAAATAATTATAAAGTTTATCTCACACAGCATCGTTTCCATGAATATATATACCCACATGCTTTTCTCAAACCACATCCAGATCTTCAGTAATGTCGTGCAGACATACAGATGTGGTTTGTAGTCTATAAAATATGAACAAAACATTTTGCATCTGATCTAAACTCTGGCTGCTTAAATGTATAAAATCTCCACAATGTCTCCTTAAAGCTGCAACATTTTGCTACTGCCGACGTGGACAGCTAGACTCACTTTTTCCTTCTTTTTCCTTCTTTTGACATTGGACTGTAGGGGTTTCACTCTAAACATACACTACATAGACAAAAGTTTGCGGACACCCAAAAAATCCAAAACATCAAAAATCCCTGGTTCACTTTTGGCATTCCTAAAAAAAGACCATCTTGCTGGCCTTCAGCTCTCCTATCTGGCAGTATACTGAAAAGACACTTCACAGGCAGCAGAAGGGTGGAGGACAAAGATAAACAAACACAGACGAGGCCTTCTAAGGCTAAAGAGGGACTCTGTGCCCTTTGCAAAACAGAAATGGAGAGCTTGCAAGTTGTCCTTGAAATTCTCAAGCATTTTCACCCCTGGCACTGACAGAAGGCTCATGGAGCCCATCCAAGTCACATCTGCTGAGTTAGATGGCACTTAGTCAAACGTATACACCTACTGGTAACAGGTGCATGAAATCAAGAATGTTGAAAGCTGATAAAGCTTCTAAATTCTAATTTCCCTTCTCTTAATGTGTTGGAGATTTCGTCTTTTTCACATCGTCAACGTAAAAAAATTTACGCATGTTCTTTCTCAAAACTTGACGTGTGAAAAGTGCGTAAGGTTGTTCCTGCCTTGCCCTACAGTGGACTTGCATCATGCCCATGTTCTTGAGAGCAGGCTGTGGATCTCCGTGACCCTCAAGAATCAAGCAGCTCCTGAAGATGCCACGGCAGTCTTGCCACGACATGTGAAATGGGTGTTCTTTTGAGGATACATAACCTCGTCATTATCTTTCCATGTGCAATTTTGGTAATATGTTCACATTATGTAGAGAGTCAGTCATTACCTGCTCGTAGCTACTCGCCTTGCTTCTTTGGTTTCTTGCTTTCTTAAAAGGGTGAAGCACAGAGTGAAACGCAGTAACATACGGTCAAAGGAAGGACCTCACAAATGTCGGGATGCAAATATTCAAGTGCGTGTGTGTGGTTTGCTAGTTGCACTCGTGCTGAATGTGAGTGAGCACTGTTCTCCATGCCAAGTCTATGGTTCAGTGGGAGAGAGAGAGGGTAGAAGTGTATCAGAGCACAGACACTTAATTATAGGCTCATTCATCACCTCTGGTTTTGCTTGGCGACCTGCCTGACTCTCGCTTTCTTATTTCCCATCATCTGTTCCTTCCCCCCTCATTCCTTTCATCAGTCTCTTTGTTCGCCTTATGATGATCCTGATGACATTTTTCGGTCGTCCTCCCTCTTATTCTCCTGACTGGAATTTTGCCCCTTGATCATGCCATTACAATCAGTGACTGATCCTTTAAACCGAAATGAATTGGAATTTCCCTTTAGATATATATATTAAAGACCTAGACAGCTAAAGACATTATGCACGTTGCTATGCGAGGCCACTTGGCTTCCATACCGATACTCCTACTCCTGTGTAAAATGAATGACTGTACATAGATCTAATGGAAAGAAAGGTTCATATAAAGATAATTCTGAGGTTCTGTTATCCTGAAGCAGCAGCCAGGTCAATGTGTTGTGGTGAGAGACCTCCATTCGTTTTTCAGGGGTGTAGCCTAAAGACTGGGTACAGTAGCACTCCACGCTCCCATATCCATGTTCCCTTACCTCATGTTTTACAAATTACGCACTGCTGCAGCAGATCTTGGAAGTGGAAGACTCTTAAGGTGATCCACCATAGGAAGTAGTACTATACTAGTAGTAGCAGTAGAATTAGGGTCTTGCACCAGGACCTACTTAGGTTGGCTCCAGGGTGGAACGCCAGCATGCAGAGAGCCACCAGCACATAAAGGGTCTCCACAAAAGCAGGTGAAGGGCTGCTGTCAAGTAGTTTTCGTTCTTTCATATATCTGACCCTCATATGCCTCTGCTTAATCTGTTCCCTAATCAGCTCGCTTCACTGGCAGGACCATTAGATCAGAACTCATGAGTCCATACGTAGGTGAGTGAGTAATGGTGTGCAGGGATGCTCATGCCTGCATTTGGACACGTGTTCAGACCCGCAGGCAGGGAAAGTTAAGACGGCGGTTAACCGTCAAGAGGCTGGTTACTTCCAAATGCATGCATCGTCTCAGGACCTTTTATTACAGACTGGTCTGGTCATGAGCTGAGATTGAGCTGAGAATGTTATTACTACTTCAGTGTAGATTTGTCATCCAGTGGCCAAGAGCAGCATGAATTGAGATTAAGAGTTGCTTGTAAAAATTAAAATGTCAGATCACAAAACCAGAACACTAAATCTTAAACGTGGCAGATATAAGACAAGCTTCTGGGACTGGCTCGGTTCGACTCGGCATGTGACATACGGCAGCAGAATTAGCGCATGACCCTTAGGCCGCAGGAGCTCGCTTCTAGCCTTTACGAGAGATGATCGACGACCATCATCGAGCTCAAACACACGCTGAGCTATACCCGCTGATTAGAACCACGCTGGCTGCCAAGATCCTCAATCCAGGCCTGTATTTTCTCAGGCTGCACCAACCTCAAATGTTTCCATGAGGTACTTAGATCGCTAATGCGATGTACATAAACTCAAAACGTGTGCCTGACGATGTGCGTGTGCTCCTGGCATTTTCTCACCATTTAAACACCAAGCTCCCAAGGAACTGCGATAAATCCCAATTAAGGCAGCTCCAAAACAAAGCGAGACAATGACACCTTTTAATCGGGCCAATCAGCTTACCTCTTCATCAGCTCGTCCTGTAAAGGAGCAAACCCACCACATGCTACTGACCTCACACTGCATTTGTTCAACCCAAGTTTACATTTAGCAGATGCTCTTACCCAGAGAGACTGATCCAATCTTACAATCCAAGCCGGTGTGGGTTAAGGACCTTGCTCAGAGTGGTAGCTTGGTAGAAGTAGGATTTCAACCTTCAACCACTGCACCATCACAATCCCAAATGCCAATTCAGCCACGTACATCCATCAAACATGAATCGACAGTATATACTGAGCAAGCAGGTTCACACACCGCATCATGTGCGACCCTGCTGGGTTTGATGATTTATCCGATTCCTGCATCTGCACAAGGTCTATTTAACTCAGAAGCCTGAAAAATGAAAGACATGGCTGAATTAAATTGGACTCTACAGCTTGAAGAATAGCAGAGCACGTTAACTAATGGGAATACAAAAGCTGTAATAAATCATATCTTTGCTACTGGCGGTATATTGTGTTTAAACCTTTTCACTACAGAGTCGTGGTGGCGCTGTGCATAACCAAGCTTTTAGAAATAACAAGTAACTAGAATATCAAATGAGGTACAAGCGGGTTTTCCATCCACCAAGAAAAATCTGAATGGAAAAAGTCCATAAATCAAAAAAAGACCCAAATATCACAAAAAGAGTTTTATGCTAGGACGAGGCGGAAAAGCCAAAATGAGAAAAAAGGTGATGGAAAAGGGTTTTCCAAATAAACAATGATGTATCAAGCTGTGATTTAAAATGAATGGATGAATAAATGAAGAGGTGGGATGGGTTAAAGAAACTGTAGTGGGTTAAAATATGACTCAATTCGCTTTTTTTCTGGGTGGTGGTATTAATATTTCAGTTAATTGATATATATATATCAGAAAAAAACAAATCTCTGGTTGTCCTCAGATCAGGAGGCTGGGTCTGTGGATACATGACCAGACCATGAAACCCACTGCACTGGGAAAAGTCATGAATGCAATCCTATAGCCATATCTCTATACACACTTGAGTTACTTCTATATGTTAGCAATTTAGTGCCTGTTTGTGATTTGGTTAGAGAAACAAAGCTTTATACTGCTTTGAATCATTTGAACCATTTGCTTCTAAAAGTAATGCTGTGTTTTGCAATGTTTGAAACGCCGTGCCTTAGAAACATCTGCTGGCCAGACTTGTGCAACTGCCTCAGGAAAACACGATAAACAAATATCACGTATAAACAAATATTTGAATTTGGAAACAAAGCATTTAAATGATTATTGACCATTATGTTCATACTTTCTAGTTGACACAGATTAATATGGACTTTCAGGAGTGACTTTTAAGTAAAGTATTGAGCAAGCTGATTATTTTTTCCAGAAAGTAATCAGTAAAGAAGATGATTAGATGATGAAAGATGTTGTTAGAAAGGTCTACTTCAACAGTGAACATAATATTAGTGAGTTACCAAGCTAATCTCTTTTATGGAAAGATAAGTCAGGGTTTTATGTGGAAAGAGTAAACTACTTTTTATTTCTACTTTGATTCCAATGTTGGTAGCTACCATTCTAACAAGTGTAATGTAAACAATAAATCAATTTGATCGTATAAAATCTGGAAGAAAAAAAACTGTTGTCCATTCAGGTGGGTAAAACTAATGTTACTGAGTGAGCAAGCTAAGCTATATTCTTGAAAGCTAAGATGTGGTTTTCTGTAGACTTCATGACTTTAGAAGTGCCTATTTTTTAAGAACCACCATTCTAACAAGCAATAATGGCTAATGGAGCCCATTTAGGTGCATGAATGTTTAAAATCCAACCTGTAGTACAATCAAGTGGCTCGAATGTCAGTGAGCTAGCAAGCTGTGTTGGAATGTGATGCACCTGAAACGTTATGATGTCCTTAATAATAGCCACCAAATGGCAAAATATGTCCATTCAAGTACAAAAACCTCTTGAAAAATCATGCAAAAGTCAAGTCCACATAAACTAGCTCTTACCAACTCTGAGCAATGTCTTAGAAATTAACAAGCAATCAACATAAATGATCAAAACGAGACAACACGTACATAAAAGCTGGAAAAGCATGCTACTATAAAGACAAAGCAAGATATAGATACTTTTATACTTATACTAAACCATATTCCATGAACCGGGTGAGCTCTTTGCTTATAAGCATGGACTCAGCAAGGCTCTTTTGAGGTCCAATTATAGTGGACCTTATCATGACTCATATTTTCCATTAAGCATTCAAACGCTATAAAACACAGCGATAATTATTCCCTTAATCTTCTTATCAGACTCTGGATTGGACTAAATGCCACATTGGAAACAGGAAATGCCACACTGACGGCTACATCACTCCGTACCGGAGCAAAATGTGTCATTTTCTGCTGTGAGAGAGTCCCGGCATCGTCTCCCTCTTCCTCCGTGTCTATTTCTCGCTCTTAGACAATGGACAGAAGCACTTATGTTTGACAGAATGGCAGGTCCTAGGGTGAGGGGTGTCACAAGCCTGTCTGGAGTGTGTAGCTGTGGAAGTACGTGCGAGGGCGTCTGAATGGCAGGCCAGTTTGTTCGGTCGCCCTCTAGTTTTTCTGTGGAGGTGACACTGAACAGAGAGCCCACCAAATCTGGGTGACTACCCAAGAGTTTCCTCCTAGAATCCCTTTAAATCGTTAAGATCCCCTCAAAAGATCGGAAAAAAACAGCTTCAATTAAAAAATGATTCACAAATCAAACCACTTTATGGAAGCCCAGTACTGTGCAAAAGTCTTAGACCACCATTAGATTAGATATACCTTTCTTTACACGGGATTTGTATGATTTAAGGAAACAGTGAACAAATTACCACTGAGAACAGAGGTACCACTGTATATGGTCATTATACCATTTTTTGCACAGTACTGCACATCTTGGGAATAGCCATGGGAATAAACTGAGCCCACCAGCTCTTACCCCTTGCATGGCTTCCTGTAGTTATCATGTGTAAGTACATCGGAGAGAGTGTCTGTGTTAAAACACCAATAAATGTGTTAACCGTACAGAGAAATGGCCCAGCATGCCCCGCACACTGAGCATCAATTGGCTTATACCGAGCAAACAGGAAATAGAGAAAGCAGTGGGGTGTCAGTGTGTGTTTCGGGGTGGGTGGTATCCAGCAGGGGGGTTGTTCTATGTGCCAAAAATGAAATCAGAGGCCACAGTCCAGGTCTGTAAAGATTGCCTGAGGATCCATTTCTGCTAATCAATCATAAACTGAGGGTTCCTTTCACATGGACCATGCCCAATTCCCAAGGTTGTGTGGCTGTGGCTCATTACAAAGATGTACATGGTGGCGAGATAACATGTCTGAAGGTGCAGAGTGATGTAGCATTAAGAGCCATGAAGTGTTAAATATGTCTATCCAGCTGTCATGCACTCACTTAGTGATGTCTCTAAAGAAGGCAGCAAGTCATCCAGCACTGATAAACTGCCCTGATTGGAGAACAAACACTCCTCACTTTGCTTTGCACAACTTGGAATCCACACACTTTAAAAGTGGCAACCGGAAACCAATCCATGTTGCTTAGTCCCTGAGATCAGAGGTTGAGCCGTCTGTAGTTTAGCTCTAAGCCTAATCTAACACACCTGGTTCTGATATGCAGGGACTCCTGGAGACCTTCGATTAACTGCATTGTGTGCTTTTGATTAGTGCCGGAACTAAACAATGCTTGGTGGGAGAGCTCGCGGAGGTTTCCTGGAACAAGTTTACGAGTAGTTCTGAGTCACGGTCCTTGCAAATGCCATTCCAGGTTTAGGCTTTCCCTTGTTCTGACCTACATACATTTGCAGCCTGGACAGCCATCAGGCCTGGTTTAATGATTTTGGTTTAGAAGACCAGCCCCTGTTCAAAAACTTTACCTTTATATGGCACCTTTCTTACTTTTATATGTCAGGGTCTGGCGACTACCCTCAGAGAACACCGGACAGGACTTCAGTTCATTGCAGTGCTGAGTTGGCGGTCTTGTCTCCCTCAAACACGGTCAACCCCTGACCTGGAGCATGTAGTATAAATATGGTTCAACCTTAAGGACCACTGTTGAACCTCTGAAGGTATTCTGTTTTCTGACAGTGCTGTCAGAAAAAAACCTTTTTGATGGTGCAATGTGCTTGCAGTTTGCTGGCCATGTCAATAATCCAAGCATGAGGCTATTATCTTCTGACTTTCCACTATTTCATGCAAACAAAGTCTGCACATGGTCATTTGCAGTGCCAGTCAAATGGGCTCTTGCTGTGAAAGTAAGCAGATTTTGGCTACTTTGAGTGACAGCTTATTAAACTCTGGCTTGTAAGGCTCTCACATTCAGATCCTATGAACTTGTTTAGGATTTTTGACAATAGAACATTGTTTCAAGCAGCTTTACACAGATCCAGAACCAAACCCCCCAGCTATAGGAAACAGTCGCAGGGAAAAACCAGAGCCAGACTGAATATTGAATCCATCCTCTTTGGGACTCTACCAGAACGTTTCTTGAGGAGCATCAATGCATACTTTGTCATACTTGTAGTGGTCATGTCTGTCAACATAAGCAGTTTTTATGAAGGAGTGGTCCTCATTGTTGAGTGTTCCACTAAGCAGGATCTGTAACGCTCAACTGTCCACCTGCATTCTTGCATTGTATCCTGTCCCAGCTGCAAGTGGTGTTAAATGAAGAAGCATATGCTAAATGTTAACGTAGTTAACAAAGTAAATGTGAATAAGAACATAGCATTGTATGTCTGGAAACAATAAGCTGTCTCTGGCCAGATAAAGCAGCAATGTTAAAAATAAAGGCAGGGAGGGGAAGGAATGCAGCACAGCTGAGAGATCCTTGAAGATTTGTGTGCTGTCAGGCAGTCTGAATCACAACAGCTGAGATTGCAGGAGCCTATCTGTGAGCTCCTTTAGCTTTTTTGGTTCTCCCACTCCCTTCTAAGTCATGATCTAAAACTCTTTGGAGAACGATAGTGCAGAGCAAAAGTTCAAGCAGTTCCATTTTGCAGCCATGATAACTCTGAAATAGGGGTTATAAAATAAATTAGAATGCCCTCTGAAATGGAGAACTAAGTCCACATTTCTTAGCAATCAAGCTATCACAGTAATGCTGAGTCAGTAAACGGTTGGAGGACGTCTGCCAGCTTAGACTTTAGATGCTCAGTCAGAAAAGTAAGCAAGCACAAAGAAATAGGCATTGAGCTGCATGGGCATGGGCTTTGAAGAATGCTCAGCACCGGCTGGTGGAAGGTACTTACCTCGTTCCTTCTTTCAGATGATCTTGACTTTTGGTGGACTGTCAAAAAACGGATGTCCCCATGGAATCATCAGCAGTACACTGTTCCTCGACGAAAACAATCGACTCCGGACTGAGGAACAAAAATGGGACGCTAGAAGTAAAAGTGGAGTGCGAGGAGAAACAAGCGAGCCAGGAATTTCCTTCTCTCCAGGATATGTGGCAGGTCTCTTAAGAATGAGGGGGCGAGAGATCAAGAGATACTTAAATGACTATGCAGGCTTGAGCCTGTCTGCGTTTAGGACAAGCTGCCTGCTCAGGCTCAATTCTCCTCCCAAAGCCCACACCCCAACGTTTCAAGCTACCCTCCTGCACCCTCCCTCTAACTGTTCCCCCAACAACAACCACGCTTGTGTGTCAGTACTGTCCTCTTATTCTGGGTGATCAAGAGCCCATTCAGGCACAGGGGTTTGGATCAGAGAGCACTCTGCTGGCCGATTATAAGATTTTACCAGTTGTAAGAAGTCGTTCAGGATCAGGACATCTGCTAAACGACTTACAGAGAATGATTGGTCCTCGCATTAAACACAAACGTTTCTGTGAAAAGCTGTCTTCAAGTTTACCCACAACATTTACCCACACTTTAACATTCAAGACAATCAATGGGAGCAGTTTATTCCTATAACATGTTACTTTATCTATTGTTCATTCTTGCCAATTTCCTGACCAATATGTTGCTGATGAGAGCATTAATATTATAAAATTCAGGCTTTGACCCCGTTTTTTTTTTTTCCCAGGAGTGTATAAACAAGACATTCTTTTAGCTTGCTTGCTCTATCCATATAACCGGTGAAACCCAGTCTGTGTCCGGTGAGGCTTGGTTATTCATCACATCCACCCACATAAAATGTGATTCCTCTCCTTCCAGCTCTAGCTCACAAGTAACGACTCCCACTAATACGCAACCGGTCCTGATGATCAGCACGCCAAAAAAAGCTGAGTCAATACCCAATAATCCCCAGGCCCCATCGTTTGCCGCCTCACAACACAAATTTCAGGCCCCAAGCAGCCTCGAAATGCGAAAAGGAAAAATCCCTCATATTGGAAACATTTTCTAGGAGGTACAACACTTCATGCTGTTTAACGGTCTGTTCTATAACACTTGCCCCTGAACCAGCCACTGAACATTATCAAACACTAAACACTGCTAAAGCTACACAGCAACCACATGCAGAGGAGCAATGGCAGCAACGGAAAAACCTGCACAATGCCAGCAGTCTCAATTCATTTGTCCAGACATTCAGTATGTTTTAGGACCATGGCAGAGCACAGTGGGAATTTCTATCTTCCGGTCTGGGTATGTGACCACCAAAAGTGATTATTGTTTAAACTCAAGGACTGAGTAGGTGCCCATATGAGACGTCATAAGTGACAATGGCAGTATTTATATGGTTAAGAAATCGAGGCAGGAGGCTGTTCTATGCCACTGCAGTAAAAATTCCACAGCTGTGCACATGGCCCTGTAGCGTAGGAAACACCTTCACTAACTCTGTCAGTCAACTTTTAAAGGATGTTGAAACCACGAGGTGGTCTAGATGAACCACTCCTGATTACAGATGATCCTGGTACTGTATCTAAAAGTACCACATGGTATAGATACAGGTGATAAGGAACCTTTAGGTTACTTTCTGGGTGGAGGGGTACTTTCTTACGTGGCTAGGCTATTTTTAAACGTCCCCAAGGTTTTGCTTCTTCATAAGAATGAAGCAGCTATTGATATGAGTGAACAAATCATTTTATGACTACCTGGGGACACAAGTATTTCTAGCATGGTTCATTCATGGTTCACTTTCAAGCAAAACCAAAGCATGCTGTTTCTTGGTCAGGATCACATCTGGAATCACGGGGCACAGAATTCACTGGGTACTGGCAAAGGTACAATCTGGACAGGGTGCCAGTCCTTTGCAGGGTTCCGCAATCGGATCACCCGACAATCATTTCATCTGGGATTCAAACCCAGGCAGCTGGCCTGTACCACCAAGTCACTGGAGTTTACTTGCAAAGAGTGATACTGTTTTTCCACTAGAACCAGTACTCATTCCGGTAACCACCAAACCAGTGGTCAGGGGACCACTGCTGGCTCTGCAATGGACTGTCACCCCATTCAATACACATTTACACCTTCACCCTGTCAACCCCCAAGACCGCGACCAAGAAAAGTGGAGATAATACCTGGGGGAAAAACAAGCGAGGCAAAGAATATTATTATATCAATTCCCATCTTATGCAATGTGACTTTTTAACGTAGATCGCCTGTGAGTTGACTGACGTTGAAGGGTTATTGAATTTCCTATAGTCGTTTGAACCCATGCCTGAGGTGAGCTTCTCAAAGCGCTTCTTGTCAGACAGTAAGGAAACCCACGGGATGACAAGAAAGAGGAGAAGATGAAGAAGGAAAGGAGAAAAGGAAGCTTTTCCACCTACGGATGTGGCTACCCTCATCCCTTTCCAAGTCAGAGCTAATTGAAGTGATCAATCAATCCTGACGTCCCTCAGTGAGAGGGAAAGCGAGGACAGTAGCGAGGGAGTTGTTGGGGGATATTGCATAATAAATGCGATCTACAAGCTCCTTGTCCCCATCAGTATAACAATTTAGTTTGTCAGTGCTCAAGAAATAAAAAAAGCCCCCCCCAATTTTCACTCATGCGTCCTTTAAGTAAGAAAAGAAGAAAACCACTCCACTCCACTTTGCCTTTTTCCCTCGGGGATCTGAGGCGAGATTTTTTGGGAGATAGAGAGTCCATATAAAAATACATTAGGAACTGGATCATGAAACTGGAGACTAAAACCCAGCTAAGAAAAGAAATCCATCGCCAAGTCCTCTTTCGACGCAAAGATACTTGGCGTAGTTTTTTAAATCCATGTATCAGCAAAGCAATTATTATGATCCCTTGTTTGAAAAGAGGTGGATGAGGGTAGCTAGGAAACCACAATCCAAAACGACAACGCTAAGCTTCTAAAAATCATTGCCACTGTTGGTTTTTGAGTCAGGGCTACATTCAAATAGACTGGACATCTTATATTCCTGATCACAAATTCCCACAAAGATGTGGGCACACAATGAGAAGATGTAACACAGATTATGGGATTCTTACCCTTCCTTAGATGGCATGACGTTCTGTTCCTGTCAACAGATGTCAAAAAACGTAAGGAAAATGACTGTCAGTTAGACTGTTCTGCATCTTTCCAGTGGGAATAAAGAGAGTTTGGCACATATGCTTTGGTTCATTTCTTGACAAATTAATTTCACGACTCAACAGAGCTGCCTTCCCTACACTGCCCCATGAGGGGTCAGTCACTGCACTGGCTGTCACTTAATGGCCTTTTTTCCTTTTTCAGTTATAAACATATCTTCTCAAAGTGTCAGAAAAGGCCACACTGCTCATATCCATACATGCTGTACATATGTATGCATATACCCAGCCCCACACAATGCACACACATATTGCTCACACCTGGGCAGAACTTGATCTCTTGGCAAAGGCTTACAGAAACCACTCTGTAATTTTGCTGTGTGTGTGTGTGTGTGTGGTGTGTGATGTGTGTGTGTGTGAGGTGTGTGGCTGGATTTTATTAGACAGGAAGTTTGCAGCACTAAGTACAAGCTGAGAATGTTCTACTTTACAAAGGTTAAAGAGTTTTGAAGAGGAAAGCTAGCTGGAAGGTGAAGCCCTACGCCACACCATACGCCTACAGTGGTGCTTGTAAGTTTGTGAACCCTTTAGACTTCAGAGAACCAAATTAAACAAATCAGACAAAAACATATCTCTGAATGGCAAAAGCATTTGACCCATTTGTGCAACAATAACTGCAACTAAGCGTTTCCGTAGCTGTTGTTCAGTCCTGCACATCACCTTATAGGTTTTGTAGTCCATTCCTGCATATGGAACAGCTTCAACTCTGGCATGTTGGTGGATTTCATCACATGAACCTCATGATTTAGGTGCTTCCACAAGATTTCTATTGAATCAAGGTTAGGACTCTGACGTGGCCATTCCAAAAACTTTGGAAAAAAAGATATGTCCTTGCTGGAATCTGCTTGTGTAATTCATAGTTTGTTGTTCTAGCCATGATAACAAGGCGTCTTGGCCCAGATGCAGCAAAACAGGCCTAAACTGTGATACTACCACCACCATGAGATAAAGATCTCATGCAGGAATGCAGTGGTTCCATTCTCCAGACATAATGCTTCTCACAAAAAATTCAATTTTTGGTTCTCAGCCATCCATGAAACATGTTTCCCAACAGGCTTCTGGCCTATCCATGTGATGTTTACCAACTGCAG
The DNA here is from genome assembly GCA_025084515.1 of Ancistrus triradiatus. Lineage (NCBI taxonomy): Eukaryota > Metazoa > Chordata > Actinopteri > Siluriformes > Loricariidae > Ancistrus > Ancistrus triradiatus. The sequence continues at coordinate 715,758 of JAJAGP010000067.1, read as the reverse complement.
ACGAGGAGCAGTGTTCTTTTTAGACAGCAGTCTCTTTCTCCTTGCAATCCTGCCATGCATACAACTGTTGTTCAGTGTTCTCTTGATGGTGGGCTCATGAACATTACCATTAGCCAACTTGAGAGAGAGACCTTAGTTGCCAAGTTACCCTGGATTCCTTTGTAACCTCATGGACATCTCTTGGATCACTCTTGGAGTGCTCTTTGTTGATTGACCATTACTGGGAAGGGTAAAAATGGTTTGAATTTCCTCCACTTGTACACAAACTGTCTAACTGTGGATTGGTGGCGTCCAAACACATTAGAAACTGATGGCTTTGTAACCTTTTCCAGCCTGAAGAGACATCAACAACTGTTTTTCCCAGGGCCTCGGAAATCTCATTTGTTTGTGCCATGATGCACTTTCACAAACGTGTGTTATGAAGGTCAGACTTCATTGGGTTCTCCTTATTTACTTTCAGGACTTCTGATGATGTTTTAGGTCATATTTATGTAAGAATACAAAACAGTTTAAAGAGCTCACAAACTTTCAAGCACCCCTGCATCTGAAGAGCGACTTTGGGCTACTTTTGGCTACAGAATGTGATACATAAATGGGATACATAAAGACGCTGCAAGTCCATAAAATTTGAAACCCCAACGTGGTGGAAGATGATGGGTGGTGTGTCAAACAGGAAGGCTGATGGTATGTGTCCCTGGAGGGTTTATGACTTAGTACTTCGTAAGCATTCGATGCTAGAAGGTGTAAACTGTTGATAGATGGATAGTGTATACTGCTCGAAGATGGATTTATGTTCTAGATGGTGTATGTTGTACAGCCTGAAAAAGCTGAAAGAGGTTTTTAACAAGATCCGTTTCTATTGTTCTGCGTAGAATCTTTAAGGTCGTTTCCAGAAAGAGAAACTGAAGACAATTTTACCATGCTGGCTGGATTCTTTTCCTCTAAGAATGCAGTGTTGGTAAATAGATGGTGTGTTTTGTTGACTGCCTTTTGCCAATAATTCTACAACAGACAGGGGAACAAGAAGGTACAGAGACAGATCAAGCCCAGAGAGAGATGGAAACAACCAAACAATCGCCTCTCCAGACGAAGTGATGAGTGCCCATGATGATGACTATAGTAAAGATGATGATCGCTCTGATCACGGTGCAAGAAAGTAAAGAAACAAAACAGAAAACAAGCCCACTCTCTGACAGATGTTTCCGATCTGTTTACCCTTGTGTTGAGGATGCGGCTCTGGGGAAAACTTCTCTTCTTGTTACCAAAACAGAGGGTTGTGCTAGCAAACATAACATTTTTTGGTGAACCATAGAAAGTTGTGTAATTGTAAGCCACTTAAATGGTTTATGCTGAATAATCAAAACGCTTAGTACAAAGCTACTAACACTACCAAAATAACCTAGGAACGTCTTTACATCATAACCTATACATGGTACAATACGCTAACTGGAACCCCACACACACCCCCGCCAATCTGGCTGAGTATTGCTGGTTAAAACTGAGTATAATACTTTACTAGGGCTTGGTTTGAGTTTTGTGGATGTAATGATGTCTCAGTGAGTTTAGAAAGTAGGGGAAGGTGACAATGTGAACTTATGACAATACATTTATCATTTTACGTATCGCTATATTTAGCTTGGCTGAGATTTAGTTACGGAATCGTCAAGAAGTAAGTGGAGCAAAATGACAAATTGCTAAAAAGCAATAAAAGCAGTTAATAATGAAAAGTAGGGGAAAATGAAGTAACTGCGCCAAAAATATTTATGGACGTTCTGACGTTTAATAAATTTGGGTTAACATACTTGATCCAAAAACAGTAATCTAGCTAATCAGAAACAACCATCCAGTAAGAGATGCTCATTTTGAGCTCATAATGTGTCCAGTCATGCAGAAATAATAATGGGTCCAGATCTGACTGACATCATTTCCTCTTCTTTTGCGATACTGTCCAAGCCCTTTAATCAGAACATCTCCAGGGAGCCTTTGGCAGATTCCATCTTGAACCCATCAATCACAGAGTCTTGATGAACCCTCCTTTGGGTCCCAACGAGCCAGATATGCAAGACTCTTACTTGAGCTGTCAATCAGGCTAAACTGGAGGATGAGCTTGTTAACTGATTAGCTCAGACAAAGATGAATAGCAAAAGGTCCTAACCTTATTTCGCATCAAAATAAGGAGTCTCTCGTTTTCGTCTCTGAAATGAACTCAAGCATATATGGATCTACAGACATGTATGCCATCTCTCCAACACAGATCAGTCAGAAATGGTGACTCAGAACCTTCCAGAAGTCTCAACCAGGAGGTTGCTGCTTCTCTTGATATCGGTTGATTAGTCAACAGAGAGGAACTCTAAATGAAAGCAGACTGCAAATTACACCCAATCTAAACTTCCTTCTCAAATAAACCATAACGCGTACAGAGGGTCCATGCTGGCCAATCTGAATGAGATCTCAGAAAAGTGTTGCCTTAGCAGACGGTATAAATTCTTCACATCTTGCTCAGGCGCACTGTGGTTTTCAGGGTGTAAACACACAACACACTCATCATTCCGCTCATCAGCTTCGAAGGCCGACTGATGCAAAACACATGGACCCATCACAAAGTCTTTAAAGGATGCAGAACAATGGTGGAGTCAGTTAGGTCTGGCCATAAAATCAAGCAAAAAGGGGGGTTGGTTCTGCAACATCTAATAGTGCTGTGAGGTTTGCCATTATCGATGGTTTATCGGTTACAAATATGAAGACTGACCAAGCTGTCTCAGGTTCTCAAAGCGTAACTATAGGATTCTATGCTTCAAATCTATAGCTATAACTACCTAGAAATCTGTTTTACACATTATATTTCACCCCATCACAGCCATCAACCTACAACCACATATCAACCATGCATGTAGCAACCAATTTTTAGTAAAGTTCATTCACGACCTTCTCCCCAGCCTACTTACCTATGTAATGCTGCTAAAATACAGCAGTATGTCATGACATTTAAGCATTTTGCATAAAATTAGTAACAAATAATTTCTTAACGCTGGATGACAGGTTCGTTATCGGTGGAAGAGTGCTCCTTCAGAGCAGCTGGTTCAGCCCTTCCCAACTGCTCTGTTACATACTATGGCAAATCAATCAAATGTTAATACCTTTATTGACAGGACCGAGCTGAGGCCACAATCTGATAGACCACACACATATCGATTGCTACAAAACAGATGTGATCAGGCTCTGTAACCAGTTATTTTCGGTGGGGGGTTGCAGAATGAGCTTGTAAATACACAATATAGACAAAAGACACTAGTTCCTAGACTACATCACAAAAATGGATATTAGAATTGAGTTCTCTCCTCTATGCTGCTACAACAGCCTTCACTCTTCTGTGAATGATTTACAGTAGAAGGTGAAACATCATTTGAGGTCAGGCACTGATGTTGGACAATAAGTCCAGCTCACAGTTGTCTTTCCAATTAATCTCACTGGTGTCTGTTGGAGTTACAGTCAAGGCTCAGGTAAATTATGCCTTTATTTTATGCCTTTGTTTTAGGAGGCAGGACTGAAAGTTGAGAGCGTGGCTGAAAGAACACAGTTAATAGTGGTGTCCAGAAACTTTTGGCCACATAGTGCATTTCATCCTACGGCTTTCATGTCACAAATTATACATAATGTAGAAACAGACAAAAGAATGGGAACGAAACAGACAAAAGAATGGGAACGATCCAAATAGAAGTATGAAACAGACCACAAATTGAGCTGGGGTCTATAAGAGAAGCATGCTTCATGTTACTCATAGAATCAGTTTAATGCCAAGGATGGAAGAGTGGCTAGCTTTAGGGAGTGGGAGAAAAAAAGGGTTAAAAGTGTATCAGTTTTAGTAGGTTTACTATCAGCTTTAATTATAATAACCCTGGTTTGCACTGGTGTTAGTCATAGAAACTGATCTAATGCAAGTCAACATTAATGCTGATCATCACCCATCAGGTGGTTTTATTTCCCACTGTAAGAGTCAATTTTTGGATTACTTCTCAATGCTTCATGTCATTTTTTATCAGTAGCCTAATTACTACAAAATGTGAGTTTTTTTTTTAAACGATTTCTACCACCTGAAACCACTGAAACAAAAGGAAACATGGGTCATTGCCAAAGCATATGACTGAATAAAAAACAACAAACCAACTCATGAAACAAGTTCATGCTCATCTGGTCGCGCCCTGAAACTCAAAAACCCCTGGCAAGATGGAACCCCATAAATTGCACCGCCTAGTTCTTCAAGCACCAGAACCTCAGTCTATTCTGTGACTGACCCTGTGGCTTTTCCTGCGCTATTGGGCAATGGACCTTTTCAGATGTTCCTAGCTTCTGACTTTACACCAGATCCTTCTCTCCCTGCTGATACTGCATGATCTGGGGAATGCAACAAAAAGCCCTTACTTCTCCAGAGAACGAGCATCAAAAACCAGGCTTCCACCTATTGAGCCACTGGCAAGGTGAGTGCTGTCGGCTAAGGAATTCCACCTTGCCAGGGGACTGGGGTTACAGGACCCACTCTGGGACGGGGGCGTGGCACAGACTGGTCACATAAGTATTTTTCAAAAATGACTAAAACAGAAAGTATTATTCTCTGGAACAGTACTGCAGAGTTTGGAGGCGATACAAGAAGAACATCCTCCACCAGACCGACGATTAACAAAAACACTCAGGATGGACTAGACTGCTTGAGCAGATCAGCAATACGTGTCCAAGCTAAATCACGTAGGGCTTTAAATGTATCCAGAAACAATATCTGAAGGATGTTGAGTTTTCGAGGATAGGAATTTTTCCAGCATGCTTCATATTACACATGAAAATTGGTCACACTTTATCATGGTAGAAGGCATGAGATGGTAAGAGGATCTTAAGCAGATGGAAAACATTGACGTTAACAGCACTCTGGAGGACTGGCAGCTTTTTTTTATGAAGTCTAACTGCCAGGAGAAAAGAGGCAGCGCTCTCTGACAGCGGCGTGTAAACTTCACGGGGCCGGTATCAGTTTCACTGCCAGCTCTGCTTCGCTGGCTTTTATTTCTCTGAGAGGAAGTAAGAACTCCTCCATTATCTCCCTCGTTTGTTCTCAGCCTTTCCCTCCCTCTCTCCAATCTCCATGTTGGGAGATGCATTAAGCGCCAGCCACTTGGGACTCCCTGGAATCCAATTCCACTCAAACAGATGTCATACATCAACCAGAGAGAGAGAGAAGAGAGAGAGCATGAGAGAGAGGGAATGGCCGAGAGAGTCTCCTTGACAAGAGAACAAATCCACATCAGCTGTCTAGCCCGGAAAACGGACACACTCCTTTGCGTTTTGTTCTCTTGAACTGTGTATCGACTCTGCGCAACCCACGTAGCATATTTATGAACACGTGTGTATCTGTGGAAATGATTAAATCATAAAGAACAGCCGGGAGAGGCAGAAACGTCGTAACACAACCCTGTCTCCCTTTCATAGCCCCTCCACAACGGCTCTCGTACACCGCCCCCACTCTCTCCAAGCCAGACCAAACTACAGAGCAGGCAATTAGCAACTAATTTACTCATCTTTATTAAAAGGCTATTTGCTATTCCCACACTCTGTACAAACAACACTTTAGGTCATTAGCATTGCTGGGTTTAGCAGAAGGATACAGAAATCTCCAGACCTGCTCTGCTCGATCTGAAAACAGATATCTAATATTGGTTCCAACTAAAACAGACTAGTTCAAATTGCTGGCCAGTCCAAGTGTCCAGGATTTGAAGACCCTGTTGATACATTTTGCTCAATTCCTTTTTCAGTCTGTGAATTCCTACACACTAGACCTGTGTATACTGCTCTGCACACGTCAGTCTTTCCAACAACTGATCGATCAGTTCATGAAGACGTTGGTTCCTACTGACATTGATTTTTTTTTTCAGTGGGCGTAACTAATTTTACAGCATGGAAATAGCTCAGACTGTAGGAAAGGGATCAGGAATTTAAGAACCAAGACCAGACACTGGGTTTGGCACACAGTACAATAGTGGCAGAAAGTGGCATAAATCAACACTTCTTTTGCAACTGATGAGTGACTAGTTTGTCAAAACACTAACGCATTCAATCAAAGGGCTGTTAGGTTCTCCTTTCCCTTTCTTCTATTATCTAATCGTCTTTCTACTAGTGTCTTCTTGTCTAGACATTTCTGGGGAAAATATGGATGACCTTATCTCCTACCCTGCCACTCCCTTCTGAGAGTGATTTAAGAGTGTGATTCAAGGGTTACAGGTCACTTCAATAAGGTCCCGTATCCTGATTCCCTGTGTCACCTTTCTCTATCACCCAGACTGTTCCTTAACGTGTCCAAAAGCTGCCACTCCTGAACCCAAACCTGAATGGGTTCCTTATGGCAAACACAGAATGATATAAAAATCATCATCATCACAAAAAAATCTCATCACGACCAGGCTTTCAGGACAGAGCTGGATTAAAACCAGATTGAGACAGAGCCACCATATATTCCATCGCTTTGTATGTAAAGATAGAGAAGCTGTGTTGGTCTCAGAAAAGCCATTCAATCTATATCCGGTACCAGAGAACAAACAGAATGCAGATTCAAACATGTGCCTTTGTTTTTGTCTTATGGCTTTTTCTGACCACAAATCTATAAAGTTCCTTCAAGTCCTTCAAAACAATAGCTGGGCCCCAACGGGAACCACTAGAACTTTTTCCACTTATAAACTAATCTGTATCAGGGTGACAGGAATCCAGAGCCTATCCTGGGAACACTGGGGAACTTTGTCAGGGTGCTGAATGTATTACTAATCATTAATTCTCTCTTACACCTTGGCGCAATTTAGAGTTGCCAATCATTCCCTGGGCATTTCGGTTTGGGAGGTGGAAGGAAGCTGAGCTCCAGGGGGAATACAACACGACATAGGGAGAACATGTATAATCGACACTGACATTTACCAGAGCTGTAGCCACGTCGTACCAAAGCTACCATATCTTAAAATGAAGGCAGATACGAAATTACTAGCCAATTGAGTACAAAACCAAAGGCGGAAATAAACCCCTTGATTTTATTAGTGTTACTTACGTACTTTTCTTACTGAGTACTAAGTTCATGAGAGCTGATAAATCCCTGATATGAAGTGAGAGTATGGGTCAGCTTAAGTCCTGAAGCAAAGTTGAGCCAGAGACGCTCATAGGAATTTTTACTGGTCCGTTTCTAGCATAAGACACTGGAAGACATTCTCTACCTCAGACTCTCAGAGGAGCATGATTGCGATCTCCAGGGTCACCTGGACAGATGAAATGGTTTTCTGAAGCGAGAGTTGTACATCTCAAATGGTCTGCAATGTGCAAACCAGATGTGTTTCCAGAGGTGGGAGAAGAGTCTGGGCAAGTGGGGAGGAGACGATGAGGAAAGTCGGTTTTTCACTTCTAATCTCCAGAGGCTATGTTAACACAACATGTCTGTAACCATTAACCACTCTATCCCGGTGAAGACCAGCAAAAGTGATGAAAAGTACTGGTCAAAATCACTGAAGTTCCACATTATATTAAACGAATAAGCAAATCCAGAAAGAACAATGTAATCCCCCAAGGTTAAATCTGTTGAGTTTTAGAGGAAGGTCAAATGCTTCTCTTCATACACAAGATCTTCTCTCTACTCTGTATTGCTGTCTTGTAGACAGTTCTCTCAGCAATATGGTTGAGATTAGCAACATACGGCTTAATTGTTGAAATAAAAAATGGAATGTGTGCCATAAAATGTCAGCAGTCCCATTTAGTAATATTATGTTCGTCTTGTCCATATTTTTCACTGAAAAAAATGTGAACCAGGCAGAAAAATACTAAAAACAAAAGCAAAAATGTGTAGAGTTCTGAGATGAATATAGTATTTCACATTTTCGTGTCGCTTTACCACATCACGTTCGGTGTGTAACGGGCTTAAGACCTCAGGAATAGCAAGAATTCATTCCTAACCAGGTGCAGAGTTTCTTCTGGAGCATCGGATCAAACGAAAGTGCTGTACAAGATTCTATAATCAGCTCCCATGCGTGGCTAATTGTACCTGAGAGGCACTGGCTAAACTCAATAGCAGTGTTCACTGTGTGAGATCTGTGCTCGTTAAGCCGGGGCAGAAGTAGATCATGTTTTGCACTACAAAGCTTTAAGGCACAACGAACCTCAGGAGGACAGACAAACAAGAAACTTCAAAGTAACAAGGATATGGATATGTGTGTATTTATGCAACAGGTCACCACAAATCCTTCTCCCCAGGCTCCTGGCCTTCATGCTAGCAATTACCCAGCTAATTCACACCACTCGGATCACCAACTTGCAAATGTGTTTCGCTGTGAAAGTGTTTAGATTGTCATATAGGTAACGGAGGACATGATGTACAGGGTTGCACCGTCTCTGACCACTTCAAAGCGACACTCACTAAGAGGCTCTGGAGCAAGCAGAAGGGCGCAGAGGTGGTCTAATTAGATCTGACGTTTAATAATGCCACTCAAATCCGCTTGGCATAAACCTCAGAGCCCGGAGTCTAATACCATCTGCACTCAGCAAACACTTACAGGATTCACTAAGGCAGGACGTCGGAAATCAGAACTCCCTCACTGTGTGAAGTGGGACCCCAAACCAGAGAATAGAGAGACATAAATAATATATATAATATATATAGAGAGAGAGAGAGAGAGAGAGAGAGAAGAGAGAGAGAGAGAGAGAGATCTCTTTGTTTTTATGTCCTCTGGGTTGGACATACATCTGAAATAAAACAAACGACAATATTTTACTGCTCAAGAGAACAAAAGAGACAACACAACGTAAAGGAAGTAGTAACAAAGAAGAAAGACAAAAATGACAAACAACATGTTTTTCCCTCCCCCCCGCTCGCCGTGCACCAAAACTTCCAACCTGAAGACACTGAATCACACTGAAAATACCGAAAAAGAGACAAACAACTAACTAAGTCCCAATGACAGACAATCGTACCCATCCCACAGTATAAATGAAAGAAAAACTGAAATCAGAGACATATAAAGAACGAACAAATAAAAACCCTAGGAAAGACTAATAGTACAGTACTAACGAAAAACCATGACTGAAAAAGGAACCCACCGTCAATACAAAGAAAAAAAATTTCAATAAAACATATCACCTGTGTAGATACAAAGGAAGTGAAAAAACAGATATATGAAAAACCAAGCAAGTGAAAATAAAAAGAACATAAATTAAAGACAAAAGGCATAAAAAGAAAAAAATTGAAAGAAAAGGGGCAGAAACAGAAAAGAGAAAGAAGAAAGAGTAACCTTAAGTATTAGTTTGCACATAAGAAGCAGTAAATGTGGCAGGATTACGACCCTCTGCTTTATTTTCTCCACTGTGTATGGCAGCTTTCTGTAAAATTTGAGAACAGTATCCAGCAAATCTCCTTACTTCTGTTTCAGCACCATATGAATAAGCATTAACTCCACACACTTACTAATGCGCCCCGTGCTCGCTCTGTACAGCTTAGAACCTTCCGACCCCACTCTGTATCAACCTTGACCTTCCCTCCTTCGTTCGAGGGCACAGTCCTGGACTTCCGTCTCCTCCTGTGTACAGTCATGGACCTTCCTCTCACTTAAAGTACACCCCAGGAGTGTGGGTCCTGAACGCCATTCCAACACAGAGCAAGGAGCTCCACTTCTTATTTCGTTTCGGCTACCATCCTCTACTCGTAACCTGGAGCTATGAGGGGCATACCGTCCCAATAAAAGTTGCATGAAAATAGAGAAAGGAAGAGTACTTAAAGAAAAAGAAGATATACTTATGAGAAAGAAAGGAAGAAAGAAGAAGAGTAATGGAAGAAGAAAATAGAAGAATGATTAAGAAAGGATAAGAATACAGAATAATAAAATCAAAGAAGTCTAATAAAGGAAAGAAATGTAATAGGAAGAAGCATGATGCAATAGCAATTGCACATAAAAAAATGTTGCAAGAAGATAGTAAATAAAAATCGTCAGACAATAATAAACTGAAATGAGGACTTCCTGTATGAAAATTTGAAAGAAGGTAGAAATGAAGAAAAGAATGGCATACAATAAAAGCAAAACATAAGACAAAGCATAGATGAAAGAACGAAAAATAAAAATGACAAGAAATGACCTAAGTGGGGCTGATATAATGAACAATGAGTGTAAAGTGTACATTTCTTATCTGATCAGGCTATAGATTGAAATCAATGTCTGAGTGACTGACAAACTTGTTATACATATGATTATAAAAAAGCAATGTCCCGATGTTTGCTGGAAGGCTGACAGTTGAATCCGGCGGCACTGGGTGTGTGCAGCAGATCACCAAGCGATCATGACTGATGCCCTCTCGATGCCCGGTCAGGACCCCCAGCCAAAAACCCATTCCATATGCAGACCTCTGGCTCCTGTGTGACCTTATTAACCCACAGCAACTCCTTTAGCTCAGTTTTACTAATGATACTTGTCTGGAAAAGTGACTGACATTTATAAATAAGCTTAACTTATGAGTAGTGAAGAAGCTTGCTCATTTGCATTGACTTTGTGGTCGGATGCTCTGTGGGGAGCACAGGCTTTCTATTGTATCACAATAAAAGCAACGGCATTGTATTGCATCAAAATTACTGCACACGCATTCTGTTGCATCAAGGCAGCGGTTCCCAAACTTCTTCTGCAGAGCAGTGAGCAGTGGCTTTTGTGTCCTGCATTACAATTTGCAGCTCATAAAACAAAAAGATGTGCTTGTGTGCTGCTCTAACATTTATTTTTTGCACATTTAGCATTAATACATTTTTGTTTTGTGTTTTTCCCCAGAAACAAGACGATGCTTTTACATGGTAATAAACGGTGTTAATTCTTTCTGCAATAAATATTTTATTTCTTATTTACAAATAGACAGAGTGTAAACCGAGACAGGGCATTTGTAGATTAATTATTTAAGTTCAGCAATTATGTGTCTCATTAAGTATTAGTAGCGTTATCAGGTGCCAAAAAAAGTGATATCGGCTGTATTCACCCTGTTCTGATCACAAGTTATGCAAAAGTTTGCGTACCCCTGGCCAAGTTAGATAGTTGAGTGATTATGTAAAAACCTAAATGTGATATGGATTTTATTGCTTACATTTAAAAACATTAAAATAAGAAACAATACGTATAAAAAATAAAACTCAACTGAAGTAAAACTATAAACAAGTTTGCACAAAATCAGCTTTCCAGAGGGACCACGGGACTTGCAGAAATATGTCATATTTAAATTTGTTTCCTTCAAAATGTGTTAACTTCTATTATTTCGAAAATCAGCTAAACACATAATATGACCAGGGAGCCCAAACCTTTCTGTAAGACTACATATGCCCGCCCGTGTGTGTGTGTGTGTGTGTGTGTGATGGCAAGCACTGGCACAGGAGCACTTCACATAACAGATGGTGATTAAGGATTATTCTGAAGTCTGTCGCTGTGAAGTTTGAGTCAAACACCTCACACACCCGTATGGTATGTGTGTGTGTCTAATTCTATTAAACACACTTGCTGAAACTATACTTTGTCTTAGAATGCTTACCTGCTAATAAGAAAAAATAAGCCCTTAATGGCAAAGACAAATTTTTGTGAGTGATGTGTCCGTGTGTGATAGATTTTTCCTCTCTGCTATATACATATGCAGTGTGTGTGTTTGTGTGGTGTTTTTGTGTGTGTGTGCGAAGACTGCTGCCCACCCTACCATTCCACCCTCATTAATCCCCACTGGACACCCCCGCTGACCACTGCTGGTTACACATTAGCCATTAGCTCTAGTTCTGCAGTTTAACTCAATAAGCCTGACTCAGTTAGCTGCAACCCAGAAGAGTTTTTTCCCCAAAAATCATCCTAACCTGAATGAATGACACCCTTATTAATACTCAAACCTTCACTCATGTCAGACTTCATTCATGGCTGTTGTTTGGAAACTTTATTTGAAGAGCCCTTCACGAAATTCAGATTTTCTTTTTCACTCTATCAAACCTTGAATCTATCAACCTGGGCACCGTCACAAAACATTGGGTCACCACAACATGTTTCTTCCAAACATTTGCCATTACCAGCCTAGGCCTAACAACCATTGGATCTACCAAACACTGACATGATCAAACCTAGTTTCTTCTCAACTTGGATCTCCAAACGCGAAAGATCTTCCACCTCTAATCTTAGAAACTTTACATCTACCAAAGTTGGCACTATCAAACCTAGGTCCTCCAAACCTGGGAATCTTCCAAACCTTGGATCAACCAGCATTGGATCTACCAACACTTGAATATACAGACTTGGATAATTTTTTTTTTTTTAAATCTGACATACGAACCTTGGATGTAATTACCCTAGGACATGCCACCTTTGATCTGCCAAGCATTCGATCTATCAAAACCTGGCTCACAATTTGACGTATCAAACTTGGATCGCCCTAAAACTAGGATCTACCCAAATATGTGTTTTGCAACCTATGGTTTTAACCAACAGTCTGGAAAATAGACCAAAACCCAATAATTTTCCTACACTTGGTATCCTGGAAAAAGACTAGTTTCCTGGCAACACAGTGGTGTGGTATGAGGGGGATTACAGTATATGTCAGTGGAAAGTCTTAACATGATAGAAAGACACACTTGCAGCTTCAACAAATACACAGTCAACAGAAGGACCACACAAGTCCTGACACATTAACGAAAGACAAACTTAAAAACTCAGCTATCAAAGCTTTTATATCTACGCATACAGTATAAGGACCACACCTTCAGGAGTTTTTATTCTTCCATGAAGCATAAACTCCACGGAAATTGCACGTAATTTCACTCGCCTGCCCAGGTTTTGCACTGGGCAGATCCTGCTGCTATGATTATTTTCCATCTTTGACCAGCTGGCACAGAAAAATGATTCCCTCCAATTGATTAAATTCTAAAATATGTCCCCACAAATGCATTGTGGACCTTACATACCTCATCATAGCATGAGATATTCCCATAACGATATCTATCTTCCAACAATTCAGCGATATTGGAAAATCTAAGTAGCTTACACAATCTGGCAACCAATAAGCGCTGAATAAAATGAAGCTTGGCCCTTGAGGAAAAACTCAAAAAAGTCCATAAGACACCCAAAATTTGTCCCACCACTGCATTTTTATGGAATAGTAGTTAAGGACGTTGAAATAAAATTCATTGCCTCACATTTTGTCAATAGGCTGTCGACTTACGATCCCACCAATAGAGCTTAGAGAAAATACGGACGTTAAGGAAAGCCTTTTTTTAACCAGCCCAACATGACTTCGCAGGGTGCTAGCACAGGACACATATTTGCACAAAGAATACAATACTGTAGAAAAACAAACCCCCCAAAAATGAACGAGAACCATGACAAATGGTGCTATTTTCGAGTTCCGAAGAGGTTGCGAACCGATGTCTCACTTCTCCCCGATAATAACTCAAACAAACCTCTCCACTCATGAGAGCTCAAAGAACCTCTGCTCATCTCAGAAAATCCTGACAGCTAAAACCCCCTTATGCAACAAACATCGCTGGGCCCTGATTGGACGCAGATGCTGCACAGCAATTAGCATGGGTTTAATCCAGCTTTAAAACTTGTTTGAACAATAAAACTGCTCTGAGATGAAGTTATGGTGGAACTAAGTGACATGGACATCAGTTCATATGGTTGCCTCACCTCAAGGGAGGAGTGATGCGCTTCAGCTCAAGCCGGTCATTAAGATCATAGCGGTCATTAGAATAGAAATGGAAGACGCTTGACTTTGCTCGTTGAACCTTCTCCATCTGATTACGTCGTCCTCCACAGGCCTTTATGCCCTAATTAGAGGCAGGATACCCTGGTGAGCTTCATTTAAAAAGGCATTATGTGCCTAACAGAGGTTAATCCACGTCAAAGTGGATGGGCGCACACATAAAATAAATAAACAAACAACGCAACCTCGTTAGAATCAAATGAGGAACAAACCGCACAGAAAAAAGGGCTTGATGAGTGGAACGAGGCTTTGATCTTCACCACAAAATGAGCAACTCTCTTAACACACAGACCCTCAATTAGGATGTGAACGGGGAACGAATGAGGCTCTGAGCCAGAGAGTCAGAGACCATTAAGTGCCGCCAGAGGAAATGAGCTGGAGACGCACTCATTAGGGAAGGTGTGCTCACCCAAACTGCAGCAAGAGGAAATAATCCCTGTTTGCTCAAGTGTTTGATATCACATCTAAAAATTCTAGCTTAATCTTTCAAGATTGCCCGTAGGTGTCTCTCTTAGCAGTTCAGAGAATTTAACTGTAAGGGCTGCACTGGATCTGGACCCTATCCTAGAAATACACCCTGGATAAAGGTCCTGTCCCTCATAGGGCACCACAAATTCACTCACAGCAAGGGGCAATTTAGAGCTGCCATCCATTTGTGGTAGGAGGACTGCCCAGAATATGCCCACCTGTACTCCACAAAGACAGCATGCAGCCATTTAGAGTAGCCAGTCCACCTGCTGCATTGTTTTTGGAAGGAAACCGGAGTACCCAAAGTACCACGTTGACTAGAGGCAAAGATACAAACCATTAGGGGTCCAAAGACAAAGGCAAAGACTGAGTGGCAAGGATCAACACAAGCATCTCCATGTCTTCTGTCACACAAGACAGTATAGCAAGGACAAGAACCTTCAGCTCTTAGAGGAACCTGCCATTTCAATGATGTTGCAAACTTATGAAAGGATGAATACCCAATGAAAGCTTACCCACAAAATTCTGGTACCAATGGCCTGTCCAATAAATATCAGACTGAGTTTAGAAGCTAGGCACAAGACATGAATATACCCACTGCATTAAAGAGCATCACACCAACGAGCAGGGAAAACACTGGTACGAGCCAGCTGCTCAAAATGCAGTTCCTGAGGTCCAGAGTTTAAAATACAGGGTGGGGCTATGATGGACCAGTGCCATGTTGAGGGTGTACTTCTGCCTGCACCCAGTGAATTCCAGGTTAGGTTCCAGACCCTCTCTGGCGAACCTGACCAGGACAAATGGCGCTATAACCGGATGTCTCACTTTGCCAATCCACATAGAAATGTCTTTGGGAGGTAGCAGGAAGCAAGAATATCCCAAAGAAGCTCACACTCAGGGAGCAAATGCGCCCCAGAGTCGGAATGCTGTAATAAATCTTAATTACGACTGGATACAGTTGGGTCAGCTTTAGCCCACAGTACAAGAAGTTCCATAGAAGCTTGCCTGACCTGACTGAAAGTCTGGAAAACCAATGAAATTCTGGCTGCCATGAGCTTTTCAGTGAATATCAGAATGTAAAGTTTAAAATCCTTCAACGTTCCAATAATTCGGTAATTTGTGCAGCAAAGGAAAAGTCCACTTGCATGAGCTCTCTCTGTCTTCACCTTTGAAATGTCATCTTGACCTGTGTCAGCGTTACAGGCATGTAAAGGGTGTCGGCTGATCTGAAATCTTTCAACATCGAGTGAAAGTTTCATCTCAGATTTGCTCTCTGCCAGGAGCACAAGGCTATCGTATTTAATGACGAATGACTTTCGACTCGAGGCTCTATTGCAGAAAGATGCTGGTTTCTTGTTTCGCAGCCACTCAATCAAGACTGACCTCTGGAGGTATCCTCGCTTTTGACCTCCTGGCAGCCTTTTAGATCTGACTCTATTTACTAATTATGTTTCCATAAAGCCATTCGTCAATCTGCCAGTGGTCTTTTTTGGCTTCTTGATGAGGGAGCTTTAGTTCAAAATCAACAGCGTGACACTCTGTGGAACAATGTGACACGCGAGACAAGATACGAATAAAGACATATTTTTGACTTTTGTATCCATCTGAAAACTTAGGAATGACATGCCAAAGGGAGATCTGGGACGATTGCAAAAGCATAAAAATAAAGAAAATGCTTCACTACATCATGTAATATTTACCAACTGTAAATAGCAACCGCTGTTTGAGGAACACCTTTGTAATACTGGGATTCTTAGGACAGCTTAACTCTTAGGATAGTTCTCAATGGCATGGGATCAGCAAGATGGTGAAAGCATTATGGAGAGATTCTGGTCCATGTTGACGTCACGTGCAAACTCCGTTTCAAGGTTTCTTGTTATAATGTTTAGGAAGCTTTGCGGCGGTTGCTAGGTTTGCTTAGTTAGGGTTTGGGGCCTAGATATTTGTAAAGCTGCTTTGAGACAGTGCTCCGTTTTAAAAAGCACTAAAGAAATAGATTTGACTTGTAGATGTGAAGTCAGAGACAGCAGCTCATCCGTTGTCACGCAGTTTGTGTTAGTCATCCTCTAATTCTTCACAGGATGATGGTGGCAGGACATTTTTGGTTGGTGGATGATGTTCAGTCCAGCAGCAGTACGGTATGTGATCCACTAACACACCACCACTAGGGCAGTGTCAGTGCAGTACTGAGAATGATCCACCACCTAAATAGTACCTGAGCTGTGCTGGTCCTGTGGGGGTCCTGACCATTAGAGAACTGAGTCAAGGGGACGAACAAAGCATGTAGAGAAACAAATGGACTACAAACTGTAATTGTAGAACCATAAAGTGCATCTATATGGCAAGTAGAACTGATCAAATGGACAATGAGCGTAGGGAACAATGACATGTACCTAATAAAGTGGCTACTCTCCATATACTGCTACATCATTTTGCACTTCCCACAACCACAAAGCTATGACGGCATTCTGCCACAAAATACTTTAACAACTTTTTTTTTTTGCTCTGGCTTTGCATATCGACTTTAATGGTTTGTACTCGGTGCACTGAGTGTCAGGCTCGTTCCATAGCCATCTCCATGGATTTGTTTTGTTTTGTGTGTGTGTGTGTGTGTGTGTGTGTGTGTGTGTGTGTGTGTGAGATGGAGAGAGAGAGAGAGAGTAACTGAAGAGAATGTGTGTGTACCAGTAAAGAGTAAGAGTCTATGTTGACTCAGTGGAAGTGTTTGCTTTCTGACCTCTCTCATTTGTCAGCACCAAAGGAGTATGAATGGTGGCATCACCATGGAAACGGACTCAAAGACCAAACACAGCTCTGCAAATGTCACTTGTGATGTTTTTTTTCACCTTCCCAGACTTGACCGACTGCAACGTGCCGTCCGATCCCTTCAAGCTTCGTTTCGAATGCAGCAAAAAGTCACAGCGCCCCCTGGCGACTGTAATATCCTCACATGGGTCCCATATAAAGTGGCTTAAAAAGTTACAACTATCATCAGGGTCCAGACATAAAAAACTTCAGACTTTTTGGTTAACCATGATTATCAATTCATTAAATAACAGCTCTAAACCAAGTTCTCAAAACGGAATCTGGAGATCCATACGGGCCATCTACAGTATACCACAGTTCAGCTGTGTGTGTGTGTGTGTGTGTGTGTGTGTGTGTGTGTGTGTGTGTGTGAGTGTGTGTGTGTGAGTGTGTGTGAGAGAGAGAGAGCTCTCACTCTGTGATCACAGGAAATTGGACTATGTTCAGGTCTCCTATTAAGAGCTATTTCCTGGCCCCTCCTATCAGATGGATTGATAGGCCGCTCCTTCAGCCGTGACATGCTGAGCATTCCAACCCACACACACACACACACACACACACACACACACACTGCTGCCATGCTGTGGAGCTGAGCAAATTCTTTGTGATAGATAGCAGATCACCTGCTGGCTTTGACCTTTACATGTGCTCACAGTACCTGTTTACATCCTGATCTGGGACTAGTGCTGGCCCGTCACCCGCTGATGCACTACTAATGAATACACAATAAATCTGATCCAGGAACAGTGCTTTAACATCATCCAAACCTTCAGTGTTTTTTCTATATGAAGTACCAAGAGGCTTGAGTAAAAGCACCTACACTTTTATTCTTACCATTCCAATGAACTCACTGGCAAAAAAATTATGCATCCAGATAAAAATGCTGCAGTTCTGTCTCAGGCAGGTATGTAAATGATTACAGGTGTGGTCTGATTAGATGCTGTGTCTTGCCACAAGAGGGTGTAAAAGTGCTCTATAGTGCTGCCCTATAAAAAGGCTCTCAGAGGCTACTTTTGGGTAGTGTACCTCTTGGCAAGTGAGTTGACTGCTAGACATGCCTCTATGACGCACCAGTCCATACCTATTTCACTATGATGACCATACAATATGCAGGTACACACACACACACACACACACACACACACACACAAAGCAAAAAGCTCAGTGTGCAAACCAAACAAGCAACAACAATATGTGAATTAGCAATACTTTGAATGTGTAATTTTCTTACACTTCCACAGGGTCCTTTAAAAAACTCTGTTATTGTAATGCTTGATGTCTGGCCAGGAACAGGTGGCTTTGAGAGAGAGAGAGAGAGAGACAGAGACAGAGAGAGAGAGAGAGAGAGAGAGAGAGATGGGAAATGAAAGAATGGTTTGAAGTTGCTTAGGGAGCCATGCTGATCCCTCGTGCCCACAAGCTGTTGCTCGAGACTTATTTGTTGCAAGTAGAAGAGTGTGTTTAGCAACGAATCAAGTTGCTGATTTTCCAAGACGGAGACACTTACAGCATATAAATAGGTTGAAACTGAATGCAAAATGAGTTAGAAACATTACAATTCATTTCCCCTAAACCCTAACCCCAGGCACAGCTACTTCACAAGGGCAGGTGAGGCAGGGCACAGCCCCACAAAATACTTTTCACATTGTCATCGTTACAAAACAAAGACACGAGCAAAGATGAGTGCAGGAAGCTCTAGTTTGTGTTTTTGTGAATGCAGATTTAGAATGCACTTAGATAAATAATCAGACGCTTCCATCCAGTCCCTGTGAGCTTTATCTCCATCATTCTCCAGCCTTTCAGTTCTATCCCACCAGATTTTTCTTTAATCTCCATGTTTTCAGAGGCGGCCTGTTGCTCCTCCTATAAGCTCCTGATGAACTGTTCTGCCCGACGACCGAGCTCTGATTGGTCAGCCTGATTTTAACACAGAAATTAGAACAGGCTCCGATTAAATATTTTACTCAGCGTCGGTGTGAAGGACAGCATTAATACACATGTGTTCTTTTTCAAAACGTAACGTGTGTTTTTTTCTGTCTGTAATAATCGGACTTGGTCAAGCAAATCTTAGTCATAACCAAATTATTCACAGATTTCTACACCAAACCACTAATAAAAGAGAAGTGAATCTAATTTGTGACCAAATGATTCACTGATTTACACTTTGACCTGCATCACTTTAACAAGAGAGGAATGAACTTTGGTTGTGAACAAATACAGTGGCGCTTGATAGTTTGTGAACCCTTTAGAACTTTCTACATTTCTGCATAAATATGACCTAAAACATCATCAGATTTTCACACAAGTTCTAAAAGTAGATAAACAGAACCTAGACAAATGAGACAAAAATATTATACTTGGTCATTTATTTATTGAGGAAAATGATCCAGTATTACATATTAGTGAGTGGCAAAAGTATGTGACCCTCTAGGATTAGCAGTTAATTTGAAGGTGAAATTAGAGTCAGGTGTTTCCAGTCAATGGGATGCCAATCAGCTGTGAGTGGGCACCCTGTTTTTTTTTAAAGAACAGGGATCTATCAAAGTCTGATCTGCACAGCACATGTCTGTGGAAGTGTATCATGGCACAAACAAAGGAAATTTCTGAGGAGCTCATAAAAAGAGTTGTTGATGCTCATCAGGCTGGAAAAGGATACAAAACCATCTCTAAAGAGTTTGGACTCCACCAATCCACAGTCAGACAGATTGTGTACAAATGGAGGAAATTCAAGACCATTGTTACCCTCCCCAGGAGTGGCCGACCAGGTCACAAAGGACCCCAGGGGAACTTCTAAGCAACTGAAGGCCTCTCTCACATTGGCTAATGTTAATGCTCATGAGTCCACCATCAGAAGAACACTGAACAACAATGGTGTGCATGGCAGGGCTGCAAGGAGAAAGCCACTGCTCTCCAAAAAGAACATTGCTGCTCGTCTGCAGTTTGCTAAAGATCACGTGGACGAGCCAGAAGGCTATTGGAAGAATGTTTTGTAGACGGATGAGACCAAAATAGAACTTTGTGTTTGGAGAAAGGAAAACACTGCATTCCAGCATAAGAAACCTTATCCCATCTGTGAAACATGGTGGCGGTAGGTATAGTACATGGTTTGGGTCCTGTTTTTGCTGCATCTGGGCAAGGATGGCTTGCCATCATTGATGGACAATGAATTCTGAATGATATCAGAGAATTCTAAAGGAAAATGTCAGGACATCTTGTCCATTGAACTGAATCTCCAGAGAAGGTGGGTCATGCAGCAAGTACAGCGACCCTAAGCACCACAAGCCGTTCTACCAAAGAATGGTTACAGAAGAAGAAAGTTCATGTTTTGGAATGGCCAAGCAAAGATCCAACTGACCTTTAATCCAATGGAAACATGTTGTGGAAGGGACCTGAAGCGAGCAGCCAATGTGTGAGGAAACCCACCAACATCCCCAGAGCCTGAAGCTTTTTCTGTACGGAGGAATGGGCTAAAATTCCTCCAAGCCGGTGTGCAGGACTGATCAAACAGTCTACAGGAAAACGTTTAGCTGCAGTATTGCTGCACAGGGGGGTCACACCAGCATACTGAAAGCAGAGGGTCACATTACTTTTTGCCACTCACTAATATGATAATATTGGATCCATTTTCCTCAATTAAATAAAGTGACCAAGAATAAATATTTTTGTCTCATTTGTTTAACTGGGTTCTTTTTATCTACTTTTAGGACTTGTGTGAAAATCTGATGATGTTTTAGGTCATATTTATGCAGAAATGTAGAAAATTCTAAAGGGTTCACAAACTTTCAAGCACCACTGTATGTAGTAGTGCATCTTGTAGGTACATTCGGAAAATGAATAAATGGCTAAAAACACCTTCATCACATAAGCAACGTTGACAAAAATAGCAGTCTATACTCCCGATCAATGAAAATCCACACTCAAGATTTCTGAAGTGCGACGTTTTGTTTTGGTTAGTTTTCAGTTAGCATATCACACTTAAGGCGTTAATCGCTTCTCAGTTTTCACACCAAATGTTAATGTTCCTGCACATGCTCCAGACCTCATATCTCAATGTGTGATGGGAGCACGATGAGTGTGTGTCTTAAGACCGTGCTGTGTGTGTCAGTAACGAGCCGTCGGTACAGAAAGCTGATCAGGATGTTAAGCAGCTGCAGTCAGTTCTAACGTTTCAGGGGTCACCCCAAACTCAACCGACCTCTGCCCTGTGAGTTCAGGGGCTTCAAGGGAATGCGTCTGTTTCCCACACATTTCTTCAGTAATCAGACAAAGTGTTAGCTCGTTACTGAGCCAGCGTCGGTCTGTCTCCTGAAGCACCTGAGAAATCAAATCAGACCACAGGAAAGAGTGACAACAACCGGCAAAGGTTTACCTGAAACGTCACAAACAATCAGTCAGAGAATCTGTTTCAAATTCCACTCACGCAGGCCTTACAGCAAGCGATATTCAGGTCGAAGACTCGTTACACATGTAGTCATCCACAAAACAAGATAACGCTACAAGAAGGAGTTGTTGGAGTCTAGTGAAACTTTACATGTGTGGATGCAATGAGGAAATATGTAAGTGATTACAATATTAGAGCCAAAGGCTTAAGCATAAGCTTAAGTTAGAAGAGGTTAAGTTTGATTCATTTAGACAAAACAAAATGACCAAATTTCTGGATTGGAAACCTAAAAAAAAGTCCACAGCAAAGACTGTCCATTCCATTTCACTCAACAAACTAATAATACTAATGCTAATTAAAAAGTCATTCCCTGAAATTTGATTATATCTGCAAAGAGTCCAGACTCATGGATCTTCTGCAGATTCTCTCAGTTTAAACTTGGAGGCTTTGCGTGGCATCTATATACAGAGCAGCCACAGTTTTTCAATCACAAGTTTGTAATTATGTAATTAAATTCAGTCATGGGCTAAAAATCAGAATCATGCAGATGCTCAGGTCTTTCAGGATGAATTTAGACTAAGAACACTATGATTACCAAGCTGTTCCTCTGCCCATGACCTTTAGGCTTTCCAGACTTTCTTCAGTCAGGTTGTATTAAGCCATTTAGTGGTTCGGGGGTGGAACCACATCACCACACAATGGAGCCAGATTCTAAAAGCGAACCTATTTGTTCCCTGAACAGTTCCGCCCCCTTTAAGCTCCCTTTGTTCCTGATGACATTTCAAATGGAGGATTGGAGTCATTACGGCAGGGGTGAGCCGACGTGGGAGGGAATCAAACTAGATTAGTGTTTAAACCCTCAGTGTCGGATGCTCACACTATAAATACACCGAACACCCATAAAAACTTGAAAATCATGACAAAGAGTTTATTTGTAAACATTTAGAGCCAAATTAAAAGGACTAATATGTACCACTGACATTCAAGTAATTGAATACCACACTTTCCAACCTTACGTGATTATTAATAACAAGAAAACTGAAGAAATAAAGAGTGAAAGGGCAATTATTTGCGGTACTATTTAAGGAAAATGGGTGCTTAGATGGTAGTGGCTAGCCCTCCACTGCGGAGACCCCAGTCTTTGGTGGTGCCTTCTGGACAGGTCAGGTGTCGCAGGCAGGCACTACTGGTCGTGACTACCTCTTGTATAAAGATAGATGGCCTGATGACAGACTTAATCCCTCTCTAAGATTCAGCAACACCTGCCAGACGTGTGCCGTGTCAGAACCAACAGACAATAGATATATGCAACTTGTAGGAAAGACGAGACACGTAAAAACAACACGAGTCAGGTTCAAAGGCAGGGAGCAGCTGGTCCACGTGGAGACGCAACGCTGACACGAACAGCAACGACATGGAAACCGAATGAGACCGATCATACTGTATGCCGTCCTGACAGAGAGGAGGCAAAATTTTAACTAATTTTATAAATAATATTAGATCATAAAACATCCATAATAAGAATGTCCAAATTTCTGTCCAGAGTTGTCTTTACCAGATCCCAATCTCTACCAAACTGTAACATCAAATGCAAGGGAAACAGAATCATCACCATTATTTGCTTCCAAAAGTTACAGTTCCTTAGTTTGACTTATATAATAATAATTGCAATATAATAGTCTTTATAAGCTAATAACAATTAATAATCATTTCAATCTATACAGAGTTTAATGTAATATTTTACAAAATCTATGATCAGATATAATATTATTTATTAATAATTATAATAATATTATCTTATATAATGTATAGTGAATGTGAATTTAACTGCAAACTATTTTTTTTCTTTTTATTCTTGTATGATGAAAAAAATCTTAATCTGGTCTCAGTCTCGGCCACCTCTGGTCTCGGTCTTGACTCGGACTCGACTACTAAAAGTGAGTGTATGTAGCTTTTTATTACTTTCATCCTCCAGGCTCCCGTGGCTACGAGACATCAGTTCATAAAGTCCAATCAAACGCTCACACGGGCACGTAAACGCACAAGCAGGAGAAGAAATTGCAGGTACCGAGGTCGACCCACGATTCGTCTGCGAGGATGGAGGCTCCTATTTGGTATTTACACCATATCCAACACTTCAGAGGGCGGCTTCAAAGGGCATAAAACGGAGCTTCGTTGGGCTGATTAGCAGAGCGAACACTAGCAGGCAGCCCAGATGCATGTGGTTATCACTTCAAAGAGAGTAGAGGAAGGCAGACACTGATTCCATCCTATTTAGAGTAAATGTCTTCAATGCTGCTTTGCATGGGTATGCTAATCTAACAGATTGTAATGCGACCCAGTTACTTCGTGAGAGCGCACACGTAAAAGTTTTACTCCTTGTGAGAGGCGCCCCTGCTCCTTTTTTAAAGCCTATTGAGATGCCATGCAGCTCATGATGAAGCTGGGTCACTTGTTAATCGGTTAAATGGCAGCTCTGCCTTTGTTATGCAGAGCTGATCAGGTTAGCAGGAGGACAAACGTCAGTGACTTCAGCTGGGTGAACGTTACATCAGTCCCTTTCAGAGAATACTAAAGAGCAGAAGCTTCCATTAACATTTACAGCATTTAGCAGAGTAACTTACTATCGACCTGAGCAGTTAAGGGCTTTGCTTAATGGTAGCTGGACGAAGGCAGGGATGTAACTCACAACCTTCTGATCTGTAGTCCCGAGCCTTATGCACTGGCCACCTCCATCTTCCATTTAAACGTACAGTCATGCAGTCTTGTCGAGTCGAGTTCAGAAAACTGAGGGTTAAAACCTTGCTTAAGGGTATAACCAGGTCTAGATTGGCTGTGACGGGACCTGAACTCTGAACCTTCTGGTCAACAGTCCAGCACATTAAATCTGTGAGTCACTACATTCATTAACACACTGATGTCACAGTCAAAGAGGATCTTATTCATTGTGTATCTCTGTGAGATTCCTTTGCTCAGACGATCTGGGGATTACAAGCTGTAAGCCAACAATCCAAACACTTGTTTTTAAACTCAGCAGGGCTTCCAATCATACCTGACTGTCATCCCACTGCTTGAAAACACCCGACTCTAATCTCACCTTCAAATTAAAAGCTAATCCTAGAGGTTCACATACTATTGTCACTCACAGTAATATTTTTTGTCTCTTTTGTTTAACTGGGCTCTCTCTATCCTCTTCTGATGATGTTTTAGGTCACTTTTATGCAGAAATATAGAACATTTCCAGCACCACAGTACACGAGTTCTGAATATATTCTTCCACATTTAGAAATGCTATTTATATTCCAATAAAAAAAGGTTAAAGTGACATAAATGCAAGTAGGTTAATCTCCTTCTGATTGCTGCAGTAACTACCTAATGGAATGCTAAGCTCACAGACGCTTATCAGATGCCCAGTGTACGTTTGTGTCCACCTGCCTGTCTGCTTTCCCTAATCTTTCCTAGACTGGGGGTCAAACTGTGGCCACGTACCTCATGAAAACTTCTCCTGAGTCTATCCAGCAACCTTAAGCCTTCGCACAGCTCTTCAGGAGATGCTGTTGCACAGAGGGCTGTAAAGTCACCCCATACCGGGCTTAGCAGTCCATAAACACACACACACACACACACACACAAAGACAAAAGTCTCCGGAACTCAGTCAGAAAGGTCTGCAGCGAGTTTGCCTGGAAGAGTCTCTGGTTTTATGGTAGTGCTGCAAAAGCAGGGCAATTAAGGCCACATTCCTGAACTGACTGTTGCCCTGTAATAGTTTACAGCAATGGAGCATGCATGGACGAGCTTTCTCCTTTCTCACCGACCAACCAGGCAACCGACCCCTCCCTCCTTCCTGTGTAAAGACCTTTGGTTTCACAGCCTGAAGATGAGGTAATGAATTCAGTTTATAATTCGGGAAGTTCCAGAATAAGAAACGTTTGAACTCGCCCAGTGTTCGCAGAAGACTGCTTATATCTCCTTGTGACCAATTCAATTTCAGAGAATATTTTTTTTATTTCACACACTTCTTAAGTTCTCATCCTTATCCGAAGGGCCCCCATATGTAGGCTAAAGTAAATCCTAAAATAGAGTTCCTTTCATTTTAAGAAAACTGGTTTTGGTATCGTTAGTTGTAGAACTTTTTGACCCAATTCTAAACTTCACTTAATCTATAGCCTTTAATTGTTATAATCCCTTTATCAGGGTATTTTAATTAACAGACTCAGTCAGTGGGGTGCTGTTTTAGGATTTGTGCATCAATTACGGCTTTTCTACAGTTACTCAAGTGTCCACTGGTGGCCCTGTTTCATTTTCCTCAACATATGGCTATTGGGATGTTTTTTATTTAGACCCTCTCAAGCCTTGCCACCAAATCTCACCAGTTTCCCACCACAAGCATGTAGTCTGACTACACTGAGAAATGCAAAAACTGGAAATCCCTAGTTTCAGTGTTTTGCTATATTGCCTGGACTTTCTCAGCTGTAATGTTTGAATCGTACCTTGTGGTCCAGAAAAACGTACGTTTTGCCCCATCGATTATTTGATGAGCTGTAATGTTGACTGCACAGGTGGCTGATGAATGAATGGAGTTACCCACGAATGCCAAGGTTTGCCTGCATTTAGCAGGTGGATGAGTTCATTTCAAATTCCTGACAGGGTTACAAATTAATCATTGTTCATCAGACTCATGGGTAGCAGACCTACTTTCCACATCACTAGCTCTACATTCAGATGGAAGTCATTCTTGGAGTCACCCGAAGCAAGAATGTGGCTTGAAATATCAGAATACCATGAATAGCTCACTCAGTGTAAACTGTTAGCTTTGGGCATGCTCAACCGCGCACAACCCATGCACCGCTGACTCCATTCATAATGAGAGCAATACCAAGGTGCCTCTGCCAAATATAATCCCAAATCAGAAAAAAACTTGGGAAAAAAAGTCTTTTGAGGAGCAAAGTCGGGCAGAGGATCTCCAGTTTATCGACAGATGTGTGAGGAAATAGTCGCAATTTTAAAAGCAATGTTCCTCAAAGAAAGATTAGAAGGGATTTGGACTTTTCTCCCTCTACAGTGTGTAATATCTTTAATCAATTTAAAGAATCTGGAGCAATTTCTGTGCATAAAGGGTGAGGGCACAAGCCTAAGATCTCCAGTCCCTCTGACACCAATAGCTGATATCACTGCATGGGTAAGGGATTACCTTTTGTGAATTGACCAGACAAAACATGACATATCTTGAAATCACACTGTCTCCAAAGAAATAAGAGTCAAAGTAAATGCAAGAAAATCAATTTACATCCTCCATAATGTCCCATCTTTTCTAATTTCGAGTTTTCAACCTCTAAAACAAATCAAAAGCAAATCAGATGATCCACAGGACATCACATTTCCCTGATTTGGAAAACTACAGCAAAGTTCACGAGTCTGTAAATTCTCTCCAATCCAAAGACTGATGCTGCAAAGGCAAGAAAGATAAGGAAAGGTTTTACCTCCATTTATGCATTATGAAGCCTGGACAGGTGTGCTCTCCACACTCATTACAGGACTGCCCCTTTTCTGCCCCATCTATTGCAGACAACTTGGAGGAGACAAGAGAAACGAAATTAATGGGCTACAACATAACACAATCCAAGCAGTTGAGGGTTGGAAGCTTTGCTCAAGGGTCTTCAGTGAAACAGTAACTTTGGAAGGGCTGTTTACCCCATGTCTAACCTTCCAACAATGGAACAACACCCTAAAAAGCAAATATGGTTACTTAAGGGTTATGGTATTAGGTTTGTCATATTTGTTTGCTATAACTCGACTAAGTGAATGGAATCTGTGGTGTATATCAGTGCAACTTCAAGAGTCTGCTCTGTGCTCTACTATTTCTAGATGGACCATCCAAAATAGTGTTTTGAGATCACACAGAGCTCCTTTAGACAACGCCCACATGAAATGGAGGATGACTGTCAGAATAAGGTTGATAACCCTACTAACTTCAGAGTGGGAGTTTAGGAGGAACAATGACACAAAAGTCTTCTTTTATAGCAAGTAACAAGTCCCTTTAAAAGCAAGAACATTTGTGCTTTTACTCAAGTGGAAAGGCAGACAGGACACTCCTACTTTTCCTGGAGCAATATTTATTAGCAGTATCTGTAGGTTTGCTTAAGTATAGGACTTATTGCTGTACTTCGTGCTCCACTGAGGAGTCAGAACTGTGCAGTCTACAATGCAAACTTTTTCCTTGACCAAGTAGATACAGGTAAATGTATCTTTCTTATTGTGGCATTATTATAAAGCCACTTATTTTAAGCGTTGATTACTCAGACGAGTGCCAGCCTGCGTTGAGTATTCATGCTGTCCATCATTTATCAACCATTCCAAAGGTACAGTGACGAGAATATATAAGTGTTGGACTGAAACAAAGAGCAGAACTACTGTGGTCTAAACATCATCCAAAAGATGCGTCAAACCGAACCGCCCACTACCGTCCGATGTCAAAAAGCAAGTATGCCTGAGGAAGGACAAAAATACGAACGACGAGCGCAAATTCAAATTTTAGAGTTTAATAAAGTCGCATTTTACTCACCGATCGGTTGGACTTTCGTCCTTTGGATCCTCGAGTGAACATGGTTAAATTTGAGCTGTGAATGAAAGAGGATACTTGCAGGATGTGCCTCTCTCTCTCTCTCTCTCTCTCTCTCTCTGTGTGTGTGTGTGTGTGTGTGTGTGTGTGTGTGTGTGTGTGTGTGTGTGTGTGTGTGGTGAATATGGAGCAGTGGTCTATCACCCACCCACCCACCTCACCTCAGGCTAGCGTCCAAAGACATTTCTGTCCTATCAGTTAAATACAAAGTCTTAGGCATTCTGTACGTTTTAGTGAACACTGCACTTTGTAGTTCTGTAATTACAGACTGTAGTCCATTTGTTTCTCTACATACTTTGTTATCCCCTTTACTTGGTTCTCTAAGTCAGGACCTCCACTAGTGGTCTTAATTGTCACGTGGACACTGCAGTGCTGCTGGAGTATTTAAACATCTCAGTGTCACTACTGGATACTACCCCAGGCAAAAATGTCCAGCCACCAGCGTCCTGTAGGCAGTGTCCTATGAGCACTGGTGACGGATTAGACGATGACTAACACACATTTATACTCTTACCTTCAGTTGGCAAAATAAGAAATGCACATTCTAAAAAATGTTTGCCCCCGAGATAGTTCATGGCCACTAATATTTAATGAATGGTGCAAACATTGAGCAGGACTGTGGGTAACCGGGT
Organism: Ancistrus triradiatus; assembly: GCA_025084515.1. Classification (NCBI taxonomy): domain Eukaryota; kingdom Metazoa; phylum Chordata; class Actinopteri; order Siluriformes; family Loricariidae; genus Ancistrus; species Ancistrus triradiatus. The sequence continues at coordinate 687,088 of JAJAGP010000067.1, read as the reverse complement.
GAGAAGCTAGTCTGAGCAGGGAGAGTCATGGAGATGGTAAATAATAGCTGGATCAGGTGGATCAGGTGATCTTCAGGGCAGGTACGTGTCCCAGCACAGCTGTGTAGTAGCGAGCCATAAAAGTCTTTATAAGCAGGCTAACAGCTCTTTATAAGCACCTGCTGAGGGGCATGAATTTTATAATAAGACTGTGATATTAAATATTAAATATCACATAGTAATTGTTAATGTTGTTTAGCGTTAATGTTGTTACCTACAATTACACAATAAAAGTAAGGTTTTTTCACATTTGGTTTTATTGCTTAAACTTTATTCCCTTATGTGATCCGATACGCAGCGCTGAAAATCAAACGGGCTTAAAATGGCAGACGTGAGAATCTTACATAGTCTTATATAAATACCACTTTTCAAGCAAATAGAAAATCATTTTCAAACTGTAAATATAATAAATATTGGACAAAATGCATAGATGTACATAGGTGATTGTGACAATACATTTTATCTACACGTCAATAGATATACAGAGAATTAATAGTCCTATCACTACATACTGTACAACTGAAAAGAAAATCACCATAACCTGCAGTACACACTGTACATAATCATAGTCTTACCTCCCAATCATTAGGTGTTCGTAGAGCTACGTTAGCTACGCGCATTCGGACTGACATAAACCTACATAAACACTTAGAAATGCTTATTCCAACAGATATCAGCTCCTCTAAAGGCTGGCTTGATCAATTGTCGAGACAAATCTTTGTTGACATAATGTCTGTAAGCAAAATGAGTTTCATGTGTAAAGAATTCTAAGAATATAAATGTTTTAAAAGTTTTATGAATCCTTATGCCCTTTTATGACATCCAAAAGTGGCACATAAGTAAGAGTCGCTGTATTTATTCATTTATATTTTGTGCGTTTATACATATGGCACTTCCATATCCTTATGAAAAGAAGTTATATTACTACTTATACAACTTCACATAGCACGGACTTGAGATCTTAATGATTTTCAAACTTACTATTTTATGAGTAATATGAACAAATATGGTTATGACACTGCAATGACAGTTATGTTATGTATATGTATAGTTTATTTATAAATTTGATTATAAGTGTTTAATGAACAATCATGGCACTGTCTGTGCCATAAACATGTTATGAACATCCCCATAATAATGTTATGACACTGTAATAACAGCCATAACATTGAGGAGGGTGTTTATATTTTTAACGTATAAAAACATTTCGAACATTTCCATTGCACCATAATCATAGGAATATTTATATTATTCTGGCACCTAAGTCATATTACTGCTGGTAAGAAGAGTTTTACAAACACATATATAATCAGCTAATGACACTGTAGTGACAGTTATGTTCACGTAAGTACACTGAGTTTATATTTCAGAGTTTTATAAGAGTTTTATGAACACTTAAGGCGCTGTCATGATGCCAAAATTAGTTAGTAGCCTACTCATAAGGGTAATGATAAGGTTCTGTACATTTTCTGGCCATGTTTCGTATAGCACATATTTCACCCTAATAAAGGTTATTAATACTTAGAGCAATGCCACTGCATCATGCTCATAGAAATGTACGTACTGTACAAATGTACGTATTAATGTAGGTTTGTGTCAGGGCTTATGAACGTGCTATGTAGCCCTATGAACACCACATTGGTTAAGCCCAGCTGATTCATCTATAATCAGGATTGTAAGGCAGTCAGTGAAAACACGAACTTCACACGACACAACATGCTAAGACAATGAAAGGATGGCTTTCCATGTTCAAATTATGGCAATTTAATCTCTAAGCTGTTTTTTTTTTTTTTTTTTTTGGCAATACTTATATTTCATCCCTTTTCGCTTTACAAATAAATACAATTCTGATAAAAATTGTAAAATGCACCGTAATTTAACTCATAACTGCCTGAGAAATGCTAATAATCTTGTTTCCAAAAGAAATCACAAAATCGAAATGTAAAGCATTAAAAAAAAACATAAATGACAAAATGTTGTCTATAATCTTGCAATGAACATCTGGTTCGAAATACAAATACACTACATAAACGTACCCTGATAATTCATAATACATACAAATTAAAGAACCACAGTCAGTAGAGACTTAAAAAAGCAACTTAAAACCACAATATAATCCAGAAAAGAACTAAAATTGTGAGGTATTCAGAAATAAAAAACGAAACACATATATAAAACAATGACGATTCGTTTTACAACAGCCATATGGGTGTGTACAGAGACAGACAATCTCAAAAAGCCTACAACTTCTTAGAGTGTGGATGATACACCTGAATATTACAAAGCAATAAGAACCATTTCTGACTCATAAAATGGCATGACTTATGGCTATACTTTTCCATTTCAGACCTTCATGCCCATTCTTGACTTCATTTCTTCCTCATTTTTCAGACATCTGTCTTTAATGCAGACTTAGTAACTCCACCGACCAAAAATAAGTTGCATCCTCCAAAGCAGAGGCTTATTTTTCCTCCTTCTTACTGATCCACCCCCTGTGCTGCAATAGCAACCCCTGCTGAGCCCTGCAGTGGACTGGCATCCTGTCCAGAGTGCACTTCCGTCTGTGAATTCCAGCATAGCTGGACCCCTTTCCTACCCTCACCAGGACACGTGGGGTTAAATGAGGGAGGGGGGATATGTGGAAGAAACCACAGTCAGTTGTTGCTTAGTCTCTGCGGTGTGGGCAGGATGTCACATAGTGGCAAAAAGTGGTATTGCATTTGGAATGGCTGAAGTTGTCCACTGAAGGAAGTTCCCAGTTTGGAACACATCAGCAGACCTTAGTCCCATCAAAAAGGCAGTTAAATGTTGGACAGCAGGTAAAACAACACCTGTACATTTATTTGGAGTGGTGGACTTCTTAGCTGATGTAACTGGTGCTGGACTTTTTTTCTGAGAAGCACAGCCTTAGATTCTGTTCATTCGATTCTAAAATACATTCTTGACCACCATGAGCATCTCGAAAAAGTTCATTCATCTTGATTAACTACTTCTCCCTAGCTGAGGGTCACTGTGGGTCCAAAGCCCAACCCCAAACACCAACAGATGGTAACCAGAAGTAAGGATTGATTCCTGGCCCACAAAATCCTGAAGTAACAACAATACCTTCTGAAAAACTTCAGTTCAACAAACAATTACATTAAAGGTGAGTGTAGTTTGTATCAACAAGGTTAGCAGTTGTCACGAGTGGCTTCCCCTGGTTAGCCATCTGACCCGAGGAACTCTGAGAGCCCTAGTAAGGAAGAAACACAGGAACAAGATCCCACAAACCGTGATGAAACCCACAGGGAATGGGATGCGACTAAAGCTGGAACAGAACCGAGAAAAAAGCAAAGCAAACATGCCCTAACCAGAGGCGGGACCTGAACCAGAGTGGCTCAGTGGCAGAGCACAGGGTGCCTGTGCTGAAACCCAAACATTTTACTTCAGAAATAAAGTTACTGTGCACCAATGGACAGTATTGCACAAATGTTTTTGGACACCTGGTCAGATTACATGTTTTGTTGATTGTCTGCTGGAAATAAAGCCCTAATCAGATTTGATTAGTTTATACATGTTTAATCAGTACAAGCTAATTCTCACACAGACAGCCCCTCCTTCAGACCCAGCTAATCTGTCCACCTGTGTCATCCGACCTGTGCGGAACTCAGAACTTGGTTCTCTCAGTGGTAGGCTTGCGTAGTTAATGCTCATGTGCCCTAACTTGTTAATGCTGCATTTAAATGCTATATTTAGGCCTGTTCCTGTATGTGTTAATCAACAAAGCATGCAGACTGAGCAGGAGTACCGAAACTTTTGCACAAAACAACATGACAGAATGACATTGCGAGTCGTCTTCATTATGGCTACATAAATAGTTGCACTTATAAAAATAAATGTCGATTACAATAAATAGTTTGACGCATTATATACATTACATACACCCGGCATATTTACACATGTACAGTAGAAGGTCTGGAGGAGAAAGATGTTCTTCATGGCTGGTAGCACCACAGACAGAGGCAGTCCTTGAAATAAACTGCTTAAAAAAATAAAATGTCAATGTCTGCTACTTCTGGTTAGTACGCCTCACATTAAATCTGAAGTGGCTGGGTGAGGTCCAAAAACAGACTTTCTGAAATGGGCATTCAACTTAATCTCAGCCAACCTGTCAGGATTTGTTAGCTCACAGAGACTTGTAGCTCAAGTAAGTTGGACGTGGAGGCTTGAGCTGGACCGACGGAGTGCATTTGCCACAGTAGCCACCACACGTTCCTGTCACTCTACTGCCGTCCTGTGGAGGAGACAGGAATTGCGTGTTAGCGATTTCCACTGTTGGAAACACAACTGTTGTGGGCCGCCTTCAAACAGCTTATTTACATTTATTCACCGGGTTTAACAAGGATAAGTTGTGTGTCGGATACAGGACAAAAGGCAAGACCCTGCGAGTTGGTTTATGGTGGTTAGTGCTGGTCTGGTCCTGACTTAGCTGGTGAGCATGCTGGTAAATTTGGTTGAACAGCATACTGTTGTCCCAAGCATAAGATAGGCTGGTTTCTTGTGAAAAGTGCTCCCTGTTCTTCTTTCTACTTGGGTTGGGGTTCTTGGGTACATGGATAATTGTGGACATTTTGATGCATCTAGGTTACCATCACACGTCAATACTAATGCACAGGATAATCTGCAAATAATATCTGCAATCACACATTTGGAAATGTAGAGCTTCATGGGATAGGTCGCTCATAAAATGTATAATATCATTATAAACGAGATCGGTGTAACCAACAAGACATTAGCGTTGACTTACCTGGGACTTGTGGATGTCAGCCACAGCGTAGTTCCCCTGCGAGATCCATCTGCTGCTTTCAGCCAGTTGGAAACCCGTTCCTGAGAGATTGATGCTGAAGCGACCCTGGAGAGTCAGAGCAGAAAGGAAACCTTACTGATTTCAGCATTAGATGGCGCTGGTGAGCCAGAGAGCTGAGAGCTGGGTCATACAGAAAAAATGTCTCTATCAAAGCCGTCTGTGTGCTGTTTGCATGCTCTTCTCATGTCCGTTACTCTGGTTTCCTCCATTCCAAAGACATGCATTAGGTTAATAGGTTAGACTAAACTGGCCCATGACTAGTGTGTTGATGTAACCACTGATTCTGACATGGCTACCATATCTCAGTGTAAGGTTAACATGTCATTCTAAATTGCCCAAAGTGTGAGTGTGTCTGACTAGTATGGATATAACCTTGCTCCTGTCATGATTAGTCATTGATGCTGATCAAATGGTGGTAAAACAAGAACATAAATAAATGATCTAATGCCCAAACCAACATCCAACGCCCCACAAACCCAGGAACCCTGCAGGAAAGAAAATAACTTGTGTAAAAAAAAAATCTGAATCTAAAACAGGTGCTGTCAGCCACAACAGAATGGACGTTTGATTTTGTCAGTTTGTTCTTGCTGGAATTATTGCTTACAGATTAAACAGAATATGTTATAATGCAGCCATGGTGTCATACATACCTGTGGGCAGCGGGCGGCGCTGTAGCAGTCACCAGCTGTGCCAAAGGGAACCCTATGACCCTCGCGGGTGTAAGCATACTTCCAGTCCGTAGCTGGAAAACACAGATAATGATATTAATGATGAAACATCAAGACTAATGCGAAGTGATTGTAATTTCTTTTTAATTGTTTTCACTTGTGTTAGCACTTGTGCATGTAGAGCCATTTACAGTTTGTAAACTCCCTAGAACTGACCACTTTTCTTCTCAAAGGTTGTCGCCAATTACATAATAAGGCTAAGTGATAGATAATACGAGGGCAATTTGGACCAATCAAGGCCTGGCATTGTAAGTGTGGACTTACAAACAGGCGCTAAGTACTATCCTGAAACCACTTTAAAGCTTTGACTCTGAAATCAGTGGACGAAGAAATTATCATAAAGGACTACCATAGAGGTAGTCTATCAGCTCTTTCTGTGCTATTACTGACATTAGACAGATCCACAGTTATAATGCATAAAGGTAATTCTGGATTAAGTCACTACTTTAGCAGCATCTGGCACGCTAAGCACTAGCACACAGTCCATGTGTTTGTCTGTAGAATGACAGCTATGTCTGAAGCTAGCGGCACTGTTAGCTGACCTGGCTGCTTTATAATCCATTATTTCCTGTTCCTTTAGCAGAGCCATATGTTAGCTTTCACAGCACACGGTCATCTAAAATCTGTTTGACCTCATAACAAAACCAGTGACGCACGTGCTAAGAGCTACTCCCACCACGGACCAGGGAGCTTCAAATGTGCTTGTTATGATATGTTTAGCATGCATGGATTGCACAAGCTTTAGTTTAGTAGCACTCCAGTGCTAATGCTAATGAGAATGTAGTCTTGGTGGCAAACGAGTCAGATTCATCCAGCAAACGCCTAACATCTAGAGCTTGCAGTTTTTGATGCTTAGCAAAGTCCAGATGTGATTTTTCCCCCTCCAGATGTGGATTTACTGCATGTTCAGCTGATTTTTACCGCAGATCAGCTGTGTTTGAATAATTCTGTGTTTGAATAATAAAGCACATCCAGCTGCTGAACTAATACCATATTACACTATACTACACTACACAACACAACAACATTCCATTCCATAATATACTGCACCAAACTACACTATAAATAAATAAGACTACTTTGAATACAAAACGAAAACCGAGCTAAGGAAAAATCTAAATGCAAACTTAACTAAAAATCAAAATGTAATGGTATTACTTCAAAATACAAAACTAAAATATAACTAATCGAAAACTAAATGAGAAATGGTCATATAAACAATAAGTAAAAAAAATAGGATTACCCTCACAGTAATACTCTGAAACTAACTAACTCTTTAACAAAAAAATGAAAATGCATAACAAATGACAACAACATAGAGATACTAAGGATATGGTTCGAATTTCTTTTTACAATACAAACAAACAACAAAAAAGACCAAATGCAACACAAACTAAACTTCAAATAAAAAGAGAATATGAATGTTTAATACAGAAATAACAAAAACAAATACAACTAAAATTGAAAAACCCTAATTAAAAAGGATAAATATAAATAATAAGTAAATACAAAGATATATAACAAAAATTAAACAAACGGAGTTTTACTAAAAAAAAAATAAGACTAACATTTTGGATCAAACCAATACAAATCAGAAATTGACATTCTAAAGATATAACATGGTAACATTTCTATGATGATAAATACCAAATGGTTTCTTTTTATTCATATCTGCACTAAACATAGTAACATAACGGCTTGTATAATATTCATAGTGCAGAGTCGAGTACAGAAATCAACAATAAGAAAAAATGGATGGTAATCAAAAAAATAATACAATAGTAATGAAATAAAAAGCACACACTTACTGATGATGGTCATCTTACTGAGGTCCAGTCTGACCCGAGTGAAGGTGGACAGACCGGCGGCAGTGTAATCGCTCCGGCACTGACAGTCCTCTCTCCTGCTCAGGTTAGACGGGCACTGCGTTGGGTCGTTCAGCCTGAGGGTTCAATACCAAAGTGACAGTTACACAAATGTTGGCACCCCTAATCAAATGATTATAAAACCGTACATTCCTAGCTAATGGCCAGTTATCAGGAAGTAATAACAAAATTTAAAATGGCTTTTATATTGCAACTGAATACATGAAGGATCCTAAAAACTTCACAGCCCATCCATGATTAATACATTAAACATGTAGAAGAAAATGCTGGATGATTTATGAAAAGCTTGAAATCTGAAACTCAAATCATGCAACATCTCAGTGGTTACATTACTTACAGTTTGGGGGGAAAATGGTTTATTTAGCTCTTGTTATACATGCAAAAAAACATACAACTAAAAGCGAAAAGAGGAAATAGAATAAAATCGTGAAAACACAAATACAAAACTACCATAAAATAAAAGAAAACTAAATTTGAATAGTATGGAAATTACCGTAATACTTTGAAGCGAGCTAAAATGTTTTTTAGAAACTGGAAAGGGAAAATACAAACCTAATACCAATTAATCAAAAAATCAACTATAAAACCAGACAAACAACAACAAAAAGGAAAATATAACTGAAGATTAGCATAAAAAACACCTAAATATAAGGGTAATAAGTAGTAATTAAAATTGTATAATAAAACTAAAATAAGATATATAAAGTATATAACTAGAAATATTGAAATATGCTAATATGAAATTAAATTAAAACTAATGTAAATTATATACACAAAAATAACTAAATGCCAAACCTGTGTAAGAATCACTTCTGAACTCCATTTATGTCATGAGGATGTGTGCTTATGAGTCGCATCATCCAGCATAGCCCTGCTCTGACCCTTTTTGTCTCCCGCAACAGGCTGTTACATATTTTAAAACATAAGATCTCCAGCTTACCTAAATCCGAAAACTTCTGAGAAGTTCTCATCCTCTCCGGCTGTGAGAGTGATATACTCTTTCGGATCCTCTGTGTCCATGTCTGAGCAATAGATCTAAACAGAGAGAGAGAGACAGAATGTGGGGAGAGTGAGGGATGATTCTTATGACATAGATGGATGATGGATGATGGATGAAGTCTCACATTAAGAGCTTTGCCCTGTACACTGAGAAGCTGTTCTCCATCAGACGTGACACCAGACCTCATCTTTAAATCTCTACAGCTCAGAGGCAGATCACCTGCAGAGGGGGGGCAAGGCTACATGTTATATCATACTAAATAATGTACGCGGACCCTAACGTGCAGCAGTGGATCTGTTACTCACAGGCTGGGTTGATGCAGATGTTACGACCTTCTGGTTTTGAGCTGGACGAACATTTATCACTGATCTCTCCTTCTTCTGATACACACTGCACCGAGCGCTCCATCCAGCCCTCACCACAACTCACTGAGCACTACACACACACACACACACACACACACACACACACATAAGCAGACATACAAGGAATGTCTACAGAATGAAATAACAGCACTGAGTTTGAGCACTCACAGGTCCCCAGATGCCCACTCTCCAGGCTGTGAGGCTGTCAGGGCAGGAAGCCAAATTGCAGGCCATGTAGCTCTCAGGAGGCGTGCCGGGGCAGTTGGATGATGCCTGGTGGCCATACTCGTAATTTCCGTTTCCAGAATGGACCTCGCTGCAGGAGACGAGCCTCCTGCGATAGCCCTGACCACAGGTGACTGAGCACTTATAGGAAAAACAACAGGGATTTATCCATGAGCACCTTGTACGTATCGTGTACGTACGTGTCCAGTACTGAGCAGTGAACTCACCTCAGTCCAGTCCCCGGTGATCCAGACAAACTCACAAGCTTGTGTGTTACATGGTTCGCTGTGTGCTGGTCTCTGTAAGGAAGAGCACTGCGACTCGTGAAGCTCGTCCGCATTGCGACCCACACAAACCACGGCACGAGTGTGCCGTCCAGATCCACAGGTTAGGCTGCACTGTAAGAAGAATTAAAGCCATCACTGAAGAGGTCACATAAACAACTGCAGTCCTGCAGATAGACTGTTCCACTTCAAACAAACCTGGATTATTCACAGGGGGGTAATTCACAGTATGGCTAGACTTTGGACTCTGTCTGTTATACATTTATCATCTATTATTCAGAGTCAGTGTCTGTCCACCATCCATCCATCTCCCATATAATCATCTATCAATCATCATCTCAACATTCATCCATCCATCTATCCATCATCCAAGACCCTATTATCCACCCATCACCTTTAGTCCATCCATTATCCATCCATCTACACAATGTCTAATGTTAAAGGTGCTACAGTATTACATAGCACCATCACCTCACAGCAAGAGGGCCCTGGATTCGATCTCAGGTGGAGTGGCCATGGAGTCTCGCCATGTCCTTGTGGGTTTCATCCAGGTGCTCCGGTTTCTTCCCACAATCCAAACTGGAGACAATAAAGTGCTCACGACTGTGTTTGAATTTGTGTGTATTGATGTAACCTTGTGCTGACGTGACATTAAATAAACCATCCGACCATCATGTATCAGTCCACCCATCACCCAGCCATTATCTGTCCAGCTCCTCAGTGTCAAGTACTAAATAAATCCATCTGAATTGACTTGCACTCCTTAAAGCTCTTGACATGCAATAAAGGGATGAGATTCCATGAGTGTAACACAAACACAACCTCTTCTTCTTTGGCGACATGCAAGAAGAGAAAAAACCCCACTGGAACAGCACTGGCCGAGAGGCTAAACCGGATGTAAATCACTCAGGGAATATTTATGGCCCGTCTCACTGGGAACTCATGTGTGATGTAAGCAGGCAGAGGATGAACTCAAGCCTTGATGTATTTACATGATGTTGGAGCTGGACTGATTACTCTGGCTAGATTTTGGAGAACGTCACACACTGTAAACCACTTCAGCTCTGACGAACACACACCATCTGTTCTTCATCCTATGTCTTTCAGCTCCTAGTCGAGCTATTGCGAGAATACACTAAATCAAGAGTTTCTTTGAATCAGTCCTTTGTGACCTCCAAAATTCCCAGAAGCAAATGTCATGACGCGAACACAATATGCATATTATAAGCACAGAGACTCTCCTGTAAGGTACCTACATCATAAGGAAGTTACATCATAAGGAATCCGTTTGGTTCAAAATAATCATATTTTGATATCTTCCTTTACAGACACTTAAACACAACATAATGAGAAGGGTTTGACCCTAAGAGGATTCAGACTTCCAAGAAACACGATAAGTACAACTGGCAAAGGAAATGGCAAGTCGAGCTATGCCAATTTAGGTAAAAAGAACCAGGTGCATACAATAAACAGGGGGCGTGTTCGGAGCAGGATGACGACGAGTAACACAAACCTATATAAACATTTATAAAGCTTATTCCAACAGTCTGCCGAGAATGACATTCGGTTGTGTTATTCCACGCTCTGGACAGACATACTGTACATCATGAAGGCCGGGTTTGTAGATCAACACATTGCTATAATACGACACGACAGCAAAACCAGAGTCTAATTTAGGGGTTGAAGAAAATATACATAATAGCATCATGAAAGGGCTATTTTCTAAAATCTCGTATGCATAAATAGGAATCTTAATTTAATTAAAAGTCAGGGGAAGGTAACTCTGTGATTACTGTGAAATGTTTATAAAAGTCTCATAACTCTAAATATTAAGCTCCCTTTAATCTTACAGTGCTGTCACACCGCTATAACATCGGTATAGGTATCTATAACATTATTACAAATGGTTAAATAGTAAAATGTTAGCCAAATATAATGCACATTCCCACACTCTGCTCTGTGCTACCACAGACCCAGTCCCCTGGACTCAAGGAACTCAGAAACTAGGACTGTGGAAGCCCTTGGTGAGCTGGAAATCTGGATTCCTTCCCAGGCCCTGGATCTTGTCCCAGGCCTTCTTTGTCTTACGTGTCTTGGAGTGTCTCAAGTCAGAGAGGCTGTGTCAGTCGGTGGGTTTCCTTACATGAACTGCAGCCACAAGATTTCTATTAGACTATGGTCAGGACTCGACTTGGCCATTCCAAAACACTACTTTATTCTTCGTTAACCATTCTTTGATAGAACGTCTTGTGTGCTTAGAGTCGTTATCGTGCTGCATGACCCCATATTCAGCTCACGGACAGATGTCCAACATTAGCCAGTATGAGATAGGCCTTTAGTTGCTCAGAAGTTACCCTAGGCTTCTTTCTGACGATTACAGAAATAGCCTTGCTCTCAGAGCAATCTTTGTAGTAACAATGGTCTGGAAATATCTCAGTAAGCACACAATCTGTCTGACTGTGGATTGGTGGAGTCTAAACACTTTAGAGGTGGTTTTGCATTTTCCAGCCAGATGTGCATCAACACCTCTTTGTCCGAGGTCCATGGTACACTGCCACAAAATTGGATCGATCCCTGTTCTTTAAATACAACAGGACTCCCCACTCAAAGCTGGAAAGAAATAGGGAGTGTTTTAAAGTGTAGAGAACTGTGATCGGAAAAGAACATGCTTCTGGGAATCCAAAAAGTCACGCTAATAAACTCCAGCAGCTGAAGCAGCAGGAGACAGGTTTCCTGAATGTCACTTTGCACTAATTAGACCCCCCCTCCCCCCAATCTCACAATGCTACTTGACCTAGATCGAAAGCCTGGTGTACAGTGTTTAATGAAATGGAATAAACTTTTGATGAGACTCCGTGCCAAGTTGAAACACCACTCAGACCTGCAATCTGAGCAAAAGACGTACCTCACCTAGCCAGAGGCAGGACATGTACCAGAGTGGTTCCCAATGCTGAGTCTCCTGACCTTGATCATGGCAACCCCGCTCTATGTCCTCCCACATTCAAGAGACATGCATTGGGTTAACTGGTTGCTCTAAATTGGCCCAGTGTGAATGTCTCTCACTAGTATCAATGTAACCTTGCTCTAGTCGTGAATAACCACCGATTCTAATGCAACCTTAAATAAACAAATAAACAACCCAACGTCACGCTGAACCTCCTGCATCACGTCTCCATCGGCACCTTGGGTCTCACCTTGCCAGAGGTGGGATATGAACCAAAATGACTCAGCACTGTGAACCAGAGCTCTACGGTTGAGCCATTCTGGATAGTATCCTGACTCTAGTGAAGTGGAGTTGCCTCCCTGCCAGGAGGTAGTGTGTGATGCATGTGGACTCCAGATGCGTGTTCCTGGGAGTTCCCCCTGTCGCCAGCACCCGAGTTACAGGTCCCACACAGATACAAGCGTGATCACATTATAAGAACGATATCAAACTACTAATGAAACGTGCTTGTTATAAAGAGGTCATCATAATGATTTGAATCTGCTCCCCTTTGGAGTTTCCAGAGCAGATCTTTTTTTTTTTGCAACCCTCCCCCATTTATCTCAGCTCGGGACTGGCAAGAGCAGGGCACCCCCATCTCCTGCCAACAGCTGCAGTTTTTCGGTAAAACACACCACATGACCTTCACCTTGCAAGCCCCACCCGGGATTGAACCATTGACTGATTCCAGCAGCTGGCTCCACCCACTGAGCCACTGAGGCTGCTGAATGTTATTTATTCATCATTAATCACTTCCTTAATCAGGGCTATTTACTTAATTGTATTGTTTTTTAAGAAGGGTTTTCACCTAACCTTAGACTGAGGCTAGTGAGGAGCACAGAGGCATATGGATTTCCATCAGAGCTGAACGTTTATGTTCAGAGTCTCTCTCTCTCTCTCTCTCTCTCTCTCTCGCTCTCGCTCTTGCTCTTGCTCTTGCTCTCTCGCTCTCTGTCTCATGTCCTTCTCCCTTGTCCAGTCTGATTTCCCCCACACTATCCAGCATGAGGTTAAACACTCTGGGTAAGTTATTAATCCTTTATTACTAATGTATTATTAATAACCATTTTAATTTATTCAATTTATTTAAATTGTGTTAAGGAAAACTTTTAATAGTATAGGGATGTTCTGCAAAATAATAGATGAGTTGTAGATTTCTGTTCTACAGTTTTGTTCAACAAATTTTGTTGATGATATTTATTTTGTATTAGACTTAAATACGAGAAACATCCTACATTCTACAGTTTGACCTTGGGTGTCCAGGCTTTGGCATTACATTGTGTGGCCAAAGCTAACAGACAAGCCAGATTGTCAGGAAACATAAACAACAGTAAAATGAACCTTAGATGTACAATGTAGAGAATTTGGGCGTTGTCAAATAGAGAAAGCATGAACTACACTTTTAGGCTCATATGCTTAGGCCTACAAACAGGCACAAACGTGCTGGTAGATTCATAATCAAGTTTTTTAAAGAACAACAGACCATCTTGTGACGTTAAACTCACCAGTTGTCTGTGTAGTAGATCAACTGCAAAATCAGTCACCGCATCAGCACAGGTCCTTAGTTAGCACAACAAGTCCTTAATAGAGAATTAATTAACCGTTCTGTGCCACTGTAGATCATTTTAATGGTTCCCAATGGACAGTGCAGGTTATTCTTCCACGACTAATTAGTTCCAGTGCAATCATTGTGCTTGGATTGACATTAACAAAGGGATCCTCACACCAGAAATGGGCTCATGCATGCTTAAACTTCTGCACGCATGTTTAGGAAGTTTAGGAAAAGTAGGAGCTTCTGCAAATCTTGCTTACTCTTACACACGGCTGATTAAAGAGCACAGAAGTGTTAACAACACACACTCCACATTACCGGCATTAAACAAATAGACAGAGGGAAATGGATTCCAGAGGAAATGAAGCAGCATCAGAGCTTATGCAAAACCTTAGCGCAGGGAACGTTTATACAGCAGTGTGCCTTCAGTCCTCCATGCTAATAAACACCAGGCTACAGCCGGGGTCACACAGGACACGGGCGCAGGGTGAAGGAGTTCTCATTTCCCTCTGTCAGCTACAGCCCGTGCTCAGACACCAGTGGAATGTGAAATTTCTTGGAAATGGTTTGGAATCTGTCTGAGTTGGACTGATAGTTAGATCCTAGAGTTAAGAGTGATGTATATTCAATCATGCCTTGCTGTTTATTCACCAGCTACTATTAGGTACGCCTGTTCAACTGCTTGATAACTAAAATATCGAATTAATCAATCAATGCATTAGGCATGTAGACGAGGTCAAGATGAGCTGCTGAATCAAACCGAGCATCAGAAGGGAGAAGAAAGTGCCTTGTTGATGCCATAGGCCAGATTAGAACGGCCAGACTGGTTTGAGCTGACAGAAAGGCAACAGTAACGCAAATAAGCACTCGTTAGAACCAAGGATTACAGAAGAGCATCTCTGAACAAACAACATGACATACCTTGAAGCAGACGGGCTACAGCAGCAGAGGAACACACCAGTTGTCACTCCTGTCAGCTAAGAACAGGCAACTGAGACTACAATTTGCACAGGCTCACCAAAACTGGAGAATAGAAGATTGAAAAACGTCGCCTGGTCCAACCTGGTACTAGCAAGGTGTACCTAATAAAGTGTCCAGTGAGAGTATGTGAGAGTTGTGATGATGTATCCCCCATGTAACCTTCCATACGGACAGGTTTTAATCTGTTTACTATTTACTCTTTAATTTAGAGCTCTGTCTCGAGGTAATGCACAGACTCGTGAGTTAATGAGGATGTCGTTGTAGAGGTGAGGATTTATGAGACAAAGGTTCAGCATTGTAAAAATCTGGATCATTACAAGCTGCTCTACAGCCTGTAAAGTGCTTTAATTGGGTGCAATCTGGCGTGTGAGGGAGGGGAGAGAGAAGCAGAGCTGGAGGACCGGATTTCTGCAACAAACACAACTTTGTAAGCGTAGGTAAATGCAGAATCAAACGTCTTAACATTGTTCTGATTCAAACACCGACCTGCTGAATGAGAGAGAAGTGAATCATATTATTCCCTGATTCAGAGGAGCAAATCTCAACCTGCTTAAACTTTTGCAGCAGTGGGGAAATAATCCCCAAATAACCTTCCATCCCTCAGACAAAACCAACTGAGTCTGTGAAGCAAATGTCTGTCATGGCTAAATGATTCACTTGCTCAAAAGATAGGATGGAATCTCAGCTATGACCAAAGGCCTCACTAAATCAAATATTAACTCAATGACTGAGAAAGAAGAGAATTTCAGATGAGACCAAATGATTCACTGAACGAAATACTGATCGGTTGAATAAAAGAGACGGGAATCTCAGTCATGACCAAATGAAATTGATTCAAACATTGATTCACTGAATGAGAGAGAAATGAATCCTAGTCATCTGTGCAGGAGAGAAAGAAATCTCACTTGGAGCCAAATTATTTCTTGACTAATCATTAACTTAAAAACAGAAGAGGTAATCTCAGTCTTTACCAAACGCCTCAAACAACGATCTGCTAAATGAGAGGAGAGAATATCAGCTGTCACTGAATGATTCACTGATTCAAAACACTAACCCACTGACTCAGTGGAGTGAATCTCAGTCATGGCCAATTAACTGTTTGCTAATTTGCTTATCTAGTCAGCTTAGCTAGGCTTGACACTCCGAATAAATGCAGTTGTGAAGCTCATCAACAGCAGCTAAACAAGAACTGACTCAGTACATGACTCATTCAAAAAGACCCTGTCTTTATTCTTGTCAAAACGTATAACTGCGTTTCTCACATCTGCATTGTTTTTTTATACTTCTCAGTACACTACCCAAGGTATGAGCAGCTTGTCTGGGACTCCAACACGTACCCACACACCTGGTGTGCACTCCAGATGTTTGAGATCTAGCTCCTCCCTGACTCAGAATGCCTCCAGTACTCAGAATGCGGCTGGTGCAGAAAGACTGATTTCTGCTGGCCAGATGTTGGAAATGGTGCTGTGTTGCCTGATATTCTACATTCGTTAATCCTCTGTCTGTTTCTGTTTAGGATCAATCAGACATTCTCCGACGTGACAGAAGGGGATGGAGGACGAGGACGCTTGAGGTTCGATTTACAGAGGCCGACAGCGGCTGGTGCATTGTGGGTTCCACCTAGCACACTAAAACAGTCTTCGGTTTGACACTCAAAGCAAGGGTGAGGAAACTCCCCCCTTGGTCACAAGGGACCAGTGTTGCTGCAGGGGTTCATTCTAACCACGCAGGAGCTATGCCAGATTCCACCGTTACTCCACTGGTTCAGGACTTCAAACTATTGTGGAGTAATATCTGCTGAAGCTCTTGCTTGGATGGAATGAAAACCCACACCAACCCAGGTCCAAGTGGTACAGAAATTGTTCTACCAAGCAAGGCATGTTTCCACCTCAAGGTAAACTTGAAGAACCGTCTTTTAGCCACGTCCATTGAAGATACCTTCCTAACTCTAAATCATTTTAACCCAAGGAGCCTTGGCATCACCAAGCCTTGCATTTTCCAGTTACCACCCAAAACTTTGTATAGTTCGGTCTATCTAGAGGAAACCTACCCTTATAAAGATCCAGTGTAGTTTCAGATTCTTCTTCCAACCAAGCTGGAACTTCACCGGAGTCCACCTGTTTACTTCACTGGTTCAAATCTTCAAACAATTGCGGGGTTGTATGAGGTGAAGCTCCTGCTTGGATGGAATGAAAACCAACACTGGCCCGATACCAAGTACAACGGCAATTTGAGATGTAAATGACTCTTTGCAGCAGCAGATAACTTGGCTTGGAATGAATGAAAGCCTGCAGTCACGCCGGCCCCTTGTGTATACAGTTCCCCTGCCAGGTTCTAAGTAGACCCTACAACGGAAACCAGACCAAGTACAGCCCCCTTTAGAGAGGCAATGTGGTAAGCCTTTGCTGCAGCAGATAACCTTTAAGTCTTAGTTGAAATGATCCTGCCTGAGGGTTTCAACCAAAGAACACTCCGCAAACCCTCGTTTATATTGTTTTCAAGACACTTTAGCTCCATTCCATTTATGAAGCAAGTAGACAATCCAGAGGACCTTCCAAACTTCTGAAAACAAGTAGTCCAGTAGATGTTGAATAACTAGCCACTTAGTCAAAGAAGGTTATTTTCCAGCAGTAGGTTAATTACATCTGACAGTCTTTTAGCACAGAAATATGCTATTTGTAACCCTATTCCTCGTTTAGAATGGCAGATTGGACAAGCTTTTAAGAACCTTTGGAATAATGAACAGCATTATGGGATTGCCTGTAGTTAGGAAGTCAGTGTTGCCAATCTATATGGCCAAAAGAGAAACCTGAGAGGGCTCCATCTTCTGAATGAGGCAGCATTCATCTGGAAACGACTCACATAGCTGGCTTCCAGCTGGAATGCAGAGAATCCTCTGTTGCCAATTCATTATTTACACTTTAAATCAGTCTTGTGCTAAGTCTTAGGTATTCTATAGTTTTCAGTTTACATTCTGCTTATTCTTTCTTTAAGTTTTAGTGCTCACTGCACTTTGTAGTTCTACAATTACAGTCCAGTTGTTTCTCGAAATTTTTTACTTTACAATACTCTGCTTTACTCTGTTCTCTATTGGTTCACTGCAGGGTTGAGAAACATCCACCACCCAAATAGTACCTGATCCTTTCGGCATCCTACCCTAAAGGATCAGGTACTATTTGGGTGGTGGATGTTTCTCAGCACTGCAGTGAACCTGCTGGACTGAAAATAGTTCACCAGCCAAAAATTTCCAGCCACCAGCATCCTGTAGGCAGCATCCAGTGAGAACTGATGAAGGACTAGAGGATGACGAACATAACTGGTGCACCAACAGATGAGCTACTGTCTCTGTCTTTACATCTACAACGTGGAACAATATGATTAATGACTAACTGACTGTAGCTATGCATGCTGGACACCACAGGACCACTGCCGGCCAGATATTATTTGAAAGGTGGACGAGTCCCAGTTTTCTGTTTTCAAAAGACTTACTCACACACTTTCTCCACTTCAAATGGCCAGACAGCGGAAAAGCGAAAGAAATAAATCAAAATCACATGTTGCCTCAAGGTAACACGCTGTACTTCACTTCTTATTAGAGAGAAATTGTTAGCCATGTTTCCTAGTCATGAGGGGATCCTTAAATCTAGCACACATGACTTTGCTTATACAGTACATCCACCATAGCACATAAATGTTTCTGGACAGCTTCTGGAAACCTCATAAGTAACGCTGATACATCTAAATGATGGAGTGTGTGTAAGCTTGTGAACATGCACATTTACCTCTCCCCAGGCACTCGTCTTCCACTTGGGGCACCTTCTACCTCTGCAGCGCTTTTGCTTCTGGGGGCGGGACAGGTGCAGGCAGTGCTCCTCTGCGATTGGCTGCCCAGAATGACTGATGCAGGTCACATTGCGGTACTTGGTTCCTCGTCCACAGGAGGCAGAACACTACGTGGAGGAAAGAGAACAAGAGGAACGTCACATAGGGAAGCAATTAGTCACGCTCCTAGTGTAACCTGTCAGAATTTGGTCGGGGGGAATTACCGGAGGGGAAACGGTGGGTCAGGCATGAGGAAAATGCAGGCCTACATAACCTGAAACTACTAGTTTACTGTGATTTATAAGAGTTTTGATTCGTAGGGATTTATTGTGACTTGGAAATGGTTTGCAGAACCTTTGCCAAAGTATACAAGGTTTACAATCCCAATGGTAACAGAATTTTGGTATAATATTAAGATGCATTTTACTCTCACAAGCCAGACATCTAGCTTTCATTGAAAAGTCTGGCATTTTTGAAGACACTGGCCATGTTGAAGAATTAGCGACTGAATACCAACAAGCATCTTGGCCAACTTTCAGTGGATAGTTGTAGTAAGTCAAAGCAACTCAAAAGTTTTGGTATGATCTTGAAGACCCCAAACTATCTTTCCAACGCAAGTGGTCTGATAACAGTTCTTGAATTGGTCGTGAAAGGTTATTGGTGATTTAGGGTAGCCTTTTTGCCTTTACACAGTGCAAAGCTGATTTGAAGCATCAGCAGTGCCAGGTATGCCACAAGTTCAGTGAATAAGGCGGGAGCTATCCCTCCTCCATCCATATGGGCGTCTAAGAGCTCCAAAGCAAGTTGTTAAACAAAGCATGATGTCCAAAGAGGATAAATGTAAAGTGGCAGGTCTATGAGCACTCCACAGGAGGAGCAGGAACCTTATGAACCATAACCTATTTATAGAGGTCATGTTGGACCTGACAGGGACATATAGGAGAATTTTATCTGTTACACACTTTGGACACTTTTTTTTAATAAACTTGTGGAAACCTGAGTCTTTCTGCATAATAATCCACATTAATACATGTTATAAAAGCTTTAAATGACCTCCCAAACATTTAGCAACACCACAGATAAGAATGACTATGGCGTAGTTTATATTGCTACATTATGCATCAATTTTCGTTCAGATCACCAGATGAAGAATCTAAAGACTTTTCATAAGCTGTGATGTTTCTGTTCCCTGATGTACAAACAGTTTGCAGACCCTAAATGTCTTCCATGTAAAGGTACAAAGAGGTACCATCAGAGCTGTGGACTCCAGTCACATGACTTGAAAAGACCCGAGAGCCTCCAAAAACCCATTTTATTAACATAAAGATTTCTTGCCAAGTGTTAAAATAATATTAAATCACGTTAAGGCAACACAAAGAACAGTAAGTCTGTGCTTATATGATTTTTTTTTTCTAGCTGCTCTTGTCAAAAATATCTACATAGCTATGAATATTTAACTTTGTTGGCCTGTAAAGTTTGGCTGATAGCACTGATAAAACGACCCGGTGAGTCATTTGGTGAGTTGAATAGGACTTGAAGTTTAGGTCTTGGGACTTAACTCAGGATTTGCTTGTATTGACTTGGGACTTGTCTGGCAAAACTTGAGACTTACTTGTTACTTGCAACTTAGTGACTTGTTCCCACCTCTGGGTACCACTGAAGTCTATCACCCATGTATCATGAAGAGTAGAGTTCAGTACGATTTTCCTCAGATTTAGCTGGTGGGGAAAACCCTCCAAAGTCCATTTACATACCTTACATGAGGTCTCCTGACTAAAAGTTCAAAAACAGTACACTAGACTGTACAACCACAAGTGTTTGTAAGTGGAAAAAATATTTGTGCCTTTTCACTGAGAGCATATATGTGGTGTAAACCTGTCAAAGTTAACCCCCAAAAGCCAAACCAGTTCCCTTTATGTACCTTAATTTGACAGTACCAAAAACGACAGACTAAACTAGGCTGATCATTGTATAAGAAATGTCAGAGCAGACTTCTCTTCCTAAGGAGGCTCAGGTCATTCAAACTGGAAATGTTTTATCAGTCTGTTGTGGCCCGGGTCAAACTATTATACAAAAGACTTCCAAGAAGGCTGAAGGATACAGTTAGGTGTATATTTTTTTGAGAAAATGCTTGTTCATGAAAGGTTGAGCCACTGGCAGCCCATGTCACCTGATCGCTCTGCATCTTGGAGAAGCTAATGACGTGTTTTTATGGCTTTGTACTTTGTATACCCTTGGGACACCACATCTATAGTACATATGCTAAAACTCTACTCATATCTTCGAGATAAGTGCATCATCTGGTCCCTGTTATGGCAAGACTTGTAACTTTTAAAGACCTAACATTTTGAAGGAAAGGTTGCCAGGATCTTGTGGCGTTTGAAATGTCAGATCATTATTCAGTCTTTGTGAACTTTATAAAATTACATTGTACCCGACACAAAATAACTAGCTCCTGTATTCTTACACTGGGTCAGACGTATTTGCTCTGGGCTATACAAATGTTTGGTCTCAACACCCTGTGCTAGAGTGTGATCCTACAACTCCAAATCAGAAAAGCAGTATCCAAAAAACGCTGAGTCTCTGAGGAGTATAGGGGGGAAGAGGATCTCCAGTTTATCACCAAATGCTTGAGAAAATTATAGAAATCTTTAAAAACAAATGTACCTCAAAGAAAAAAGGAAGGGTTTTCCATATTGCTCCCTCTACAGTAAGTAGAGTAAGTATTTGCATTTACCATTACCATCACAACATTTTTGATTGGGCTTGTATTAAATCCAATACAATAGTATAACCTGGGGTATAATGAATAGGGGAAGTCATAAGCATTCCCAAATGTACTAATCTCTACATAAGAAA
The DNA here is from genome assembly GCA_025084515.1 of Ancistrus triradiatus. Classification (NCBI taxonomy): domain Eukaryota; kingdom Metazoa; phylum Chordata; class Actinopteri; order Siluriformes; family Loricariidae; genus Ancistrus; species Ancistrus triradiatus. Next base: position 665,518 of record JAJAGP010000067.1, on the reverse strand, counting down.
ACTCCATCCATCTATATCCACCAGGCCCATTCCATTCTAACACAGATGTACAAGAGCGAGGGGCCACCATGGACGATGGATCTTTTTCCCATCCAGCACATCAAGCCTTTCTGAGAATTGCGTCCACACCGATTACACGTATGAGGAAGCTCTGAATGGGGGCCCCGTCTAATCAAAGGCCCCCTCAGATCCTGCGTGACCTCAGTCGACCTCCTGTATTGTTCTGGGACGGCATTCACCGGGTGACTGTCAGCACCACACGGCTGTTAACAGAAAGTGCTAATCCATAGGAAGCAGGGTGGTCATGCTGGGTAGGCTAGAAAGGTGAAAGGGTTCAAAAATGGTCCCCATCCCAGTGCCAAAAAATGACATTCTGGACATAACCATTGGAGCCAGAACACAGTTCCATAGTCAAATTCCAGTGCTCCAACTGGAAACTCATAACTAAGTTTAATATGATCCTCGTTAACATCCAGTATTGGCTTTTTATTATTTTAATTGTAGTCTACACTTCAATTCAGAATTAGTACATTATAATAACACTGGTCTGGCAGGGCTCCACATACAGTACCTACAGAAGACCATCATACCCAATTAGACTAAAATAAAAATAAAAACATTAAAAATATATTTTACCAGCTTTATTTACACATTTTGCCTCACAGCATTCACGTGACGAGACAAAAGGCAACAGTTCTGAGAGGTAAAAATAAAAAGAACTAGAATAACAACTTTTTACAAAGTTTTAATACAGTACAGAGCCAGGTTTTGCTTTAACTGCAGCCTTCTTTCCATCCCTGTTTGCATATGGCTCTACCAACTTTGCAATGAGATCTGGGAATATCTTTGCTCTTTATTCCTTGCAGAATGGTTGAAGAGACTGCTCTCTTCAAGTCCTCTCTGGCAACTCAAGGACACTGACCTTCCTATCCTTAAGTATCCTATTCCTATCCTAACAATTGCATTGTTTTTGGGTATTTTTTTTAATCGAGCTGGAAGGAGAACCACCTGTCCACCTTCAGCCATCTAGCTCAAGAATTTGGATGTACATGGCAGCGTCGATTTCCCTTCAACCCTGACCCATTGCCCAGAAGAAAGACACTCCCACAATAAGACACTATGGTATATTCTGGATGGTGTGCTGTGTTTGGTTTGGATCAAACATGGTGCTTTGAATTTCCTTTTGAAAGCACCTTCAGTTTTGTTCTAATGTGATACAAAAACAAAAACCACTCCAATTTGATGGCTACTCTAAATGGACCGATATCTGTTCCAAACCAGGTACATATTAATTAAATGCTTTTATTTTGACATGTAAATGCAGCCGGGAAAATTTAGATTTAAGTTACAAAATATGACAGGGTATGATGATGCCCTATAGGCACTGTAAAAACCTGTTAAGAGAACTGTACATCCTGCATAAATCCAGCTTGTTCCTAAAGAATCATATTTAGGAATGTGGTGGTGCAGCAGGAACGACTTTGGACTGTGGACCAGAAGATCCAGGGTTCAAATCCCACGCCTACTAAGCGGCCGCTGTCAGGCCATTAACCCACAATTGCCTGGATTGTAAGACTACATCGGCAGTAGGCATCTGCAAAATGACTGAATGGAAATTCTATGTAGTTCTCCAGCCCTGACCTCATGCAGCCCTAAGTATTGCTTTTATTATAATCCTGAGATTTTACTTCCACTGCATTTTCAACAGACAGTAATTTCAGAACAGAGACTCTACGAGCTACGTAAGTGTTCGGATTGTACCTTGCGTGACAATAAAGCATTTTAAAGAGGTGCACAAAAGGAAATAACGACAATGTAAAATATTCCTCTGCTTTACTTTGCCAACAAATATAGGAGTATAAAATTAAATATGGACATCAAACTTAATACACTGAGCAACAGAAATAAATACACATACTTACATAAATATACACAGATGATCATGTGACTTGAACAACATGGCATAATACTGCAACCAGGTTTGCATCTGTTTAGTAGGTTATATAAGCACCAGCCATCGCTTTGGTAGTCCATGCACACATATGCACTCAGTACTCAGTACGGGCATACTGCAGCTAGCAGGGTCGTGGTTTATCATTCACACAGTTCAGATGAAATAATTATCTACATCACTTTGTGATTTCGAACCAAGCAGTCTAGGGCTGGGAGATATTTTTGGTTCACAGGGTTACAGCATTAATAAATGAAGAGCTCAGGCAATAATGGTAACGTTGGTAACAGTGAATGAAAGCGTACCAAGATAACGGACAAAAGCTTTCACTAAGTGTGTGGGTTTCCCAAAAGGTTGTTAACACTAAGTACTTTGTAACCCAAAACTAATGCAATGCTTAAACTCGGTCTCAAATTTAAGAGTATTCTGAACCATTAATAACTCACGAAGTACTTCTCAACTTGAAGGCCACATGCAGTTCTACCTCAAAACCGATAGAGGCCGCTAATTTTCCGTTTAAAAAAGTGCACAGCAACAGCACGTTTCATTAGATAAAACACGAATTCCTGGAAATTAATATTTATCTTTGAAAATGTAATTGCATCGCTACGTCCAGTACAAATAAACATAAAAATATATATGTAATAATGTAGTTATTTTTTATTATGTTCCTAGTATTAAATGAACTTTTTTTTTTTTACAGCCTCTCACTATGAATGTTCAGTTTTGAGCATAACCGTATATAGTGTTATCATTTATTGCAGCGTTTTAAACATCAGATGCAGTGTAAAATAGCAAAGTTAATTTGACCAGCTAAATAATACGGTATCCGATCCAAATCCTATAATTGATGCCAAGAAGAGTTAAAGAGATGAGACTAGGAGTAGCTTAATATCATAAACATATCATGTATTATTAATGAAGGAATAATAATGGAGTCAGATCATTCACTGTTAGCAACATTAAGATGACTTTAAATTGGAAACTTTAGGCAAACCCTACACGTACCCAAATTTTCCATGTTTCGCAAAAACTAAGGAGGTTTGGGGAGCCAACATGTCTTGGCCGACGGTACATGGAAGATTTGTGTACATTCGGTTTTCCTATGAGAAGAACAGAGAAGCCCATCCATATGGAAGGAGGGAAGGGCAAGGGGTGGGGCAGGTGATGATATGATCATGAGGTAGATAGCTGATCACGGGCCAAGACAATAAACACCAAGGGCATAAAACTAATCAACCTCGTCTGGACTTTACTTTACATGGATTCTCGGCTTGAACACATTTCACAGAATAAAAAAAAATCAACTACAACTTAAACATAGTACTAATATAAACCTAATTATAAACTATACATATATGACTATTATCTACATAAATGTCTTGTGAAAAAAATTATACATTTACTATAAAAAGGCTCAAAAATACAAAAATAAATAGAACAGCACTGGATATCAGGTGAGGAGTAACCAAAGGAAGCACCATTGTGAGATTCAGAGTTCAATGGCTAGCTGAGGTACGATTGTGAGCGAGTGAGTCGAAAGTGTGACGTTCATGTGAGCAAATGCTGCCTTCAGTGTGCCATCGGAAGGATTATAATTAACATTCCTGATGCTCCAGTTTGTCTGATTATTATTATTTTTATTATTATTATTATTATTATTATTATAGGCCATTATAATTAGTACAACTATTTTTTTATATTACTACTGTTGTTAATATTTGTTATAATAATTATTACTTTTTGATTTTGTATATTACTGAATTATTTTAGCAATAATAACAATAATAATAGTAATATTATTTTATTATTATTATTTCAAAAGTGTACATTTTTTGTTAATGTTTACAGCAACATAAAAATTCATAATAATACTATTTATATTTTGCATAATAAACATTATATGACAATGTTTAACATTAGACATTTAGTTATTTTATTTTGTCATCATTAATTTTATTTGTAGTAGTACTTTAATAATAATAATAATAATATTAATACTAATATAAACATTAATTTTAAATATTTTTATTGTTATTATTAAAGTTAGTAAAATGTTTAAAATATTGTAAGTACATATCCTTTTATTCTATTACTGTATATATCTCTCTCTCTCTCTCTCTCTCTCTCTCTCTATATATATATATATATATATATAAATAATGTTTTTTTAATATTAGAATTTTATTTATTTGAAATTGTATTTATTAAATTATAAGATTGTTTATATTATTTTTTTCTCTTTAAAAGAATGGCATACATCACACCACATCTTAACTGGCAACAAACGCTACATAAGAATTAAACTCTGAAGGCGAAGTGGGATCATCCAATAAACACGTGAAGGCAGCAATACAAAGCAAAAGCTCAGTACGTTCATATTAAGCACCGTTTCAGAAATGTGCCATGGATGCTCACAGTTGTGTGTGTATGAAGAAATATTTAGCAAGTTTACCCTCATCGGAGAGGGTTCCAACTGAAATACTGCTGCAGACGATCCATAAATATGCAACATACACAAGTGCGAACGAAAACATGAGGAGATCTAGGCCAAATGTGTACATCTTGAGCAGAATCTATACAGCACTAATTCTCTTCAGGCCTCTTCACGTGTAGGCTGGGAGAACTGGTACAAAAGTGACTCCCCAGCATTACCATGAGAACAGCCATGTAGTATAAAAAGTAAAAACATTGAATGCACACACTACTAGTTCACATACTAGTTATAGGAATATGTACAATAAAAATAACTACACGTTCGGTTTAATAACTTAAACTACAAACTAAATCTGATCCTGAATGAAGTCAATCTTTCCGTTTCTGTTCAGAGTTGCAGCCTTTAGTCGCTGGACATGTGCTGTGCTATGTGTCTGCGTTTGGTATAATATTGTGCCGAGCTGTCAGCAGAGGCTAAAGCATCGATACCGAAATGCGTTTGTGCCCATTGGTGTTAGAGAGCGATCCTTGAGTTGAGGGTTAGGATGGGTTAAGGAGAGATGGAGGAGTGTTACGGGCGTACCGAGCTCCACGGGGCCGCGCTCCAGTGAGGACTGCCTGAGCACACGTGACTGTTACACTGCTCTCGGTCCGGCGGCTTGTCCAGGATCTCGCAGCTCTGGTCGCTGAAGCGCTCGCCGGTGGGCCGCTGACAGGCAACCAGGCGTGTCTTTATCCCCCCGCCACAGGGTTTCGAGCACTGCAGAGAGAGAGAGGAAGACAGAGAGAGATTGATAAGGTGCACTGAAGTGCAGCACAAACCCATACACGCTCACCGAGTAGTGGTGTGTGTTAGTGTGTGTCGTGCTGGAGTACACTCTGCACTCAATGTGCACTCTAATATCTAGGGCCAGTCCCAAACTGAGCAAGCCTAGGGTGACAGTGGCAAGGAAAATCCCTAAAGGTTATAAGGAAGAAACCTTGGAAGGACTAAGATGCAAAAAGGGAGATGGTGTATGCAAGAATTAAACTAAGTTACTTAATTAATACGTTTATAGAAATAGTGTAAGAAGGGAAACTAAATAATATATACACATAAAATTGTTTGCAAAAAAGGGAATAAATGCAAGCTGTATGGCAGTTCTCTCTAAAACAGAGTTTTTAAAAGAGTTGGTGTTGTTCATACCTCGCCCCAGCTGCCGTAGACCCACTGTGGGCAGGGCCCGGACTCGCAGGAACGCTGCTGTGCAGGCTGAACGCTCTCATCACAGCTGCTGGCTGGGAATCCGTTCTCATCCTGACACACCACCACCCGCCTCTGGAATCCACCGGCACATGTGCTCGAGCACTGAGGACACACGAAATGTCAGTTCATCCACACACACACACACACACACACTGGGCTAGCACATAAATATACACTTGCAGACTAGTTTACTGTACCTAATCACGCAAACCGAGTCTCTGATGAACAAAATGCACTCTGCATGAGGTGGAAGGATTAAACACTGCTGTAAAATCCAAAGGCAAAATTAACCCACGTTTAAAGGTAACTGCATGTTGTGGGAATAGTGGGGACCTGGCAGCAGCACACTGCTGCTTACATACCCCTGGTTGTGGGAGGTGGAAAAAACGGCAACTGTGCCAAGCATTAGACAGCTGAAAACAAAAACTGTTCAAAACATTTTATTTTAATTAAAGTCCTCCCTCCTGAGCCACAAGCAAACCGATAAAACGCTTAAAGGTCTGCAGACAATACTCAAGACGCATGTTCATTTTCCCTGCTGGTTAACCTGCCAACTTGGCAGCATTTTCTGCAGTAAAAATCATTCAGTCTGCTAAAGATAAAATGCAAACAAAAAGGCAACATGATGCACATAATACCTAACTGATCCATCCGTTTCCATTTGATGAAACCCTCAGTGCTATGCCATGTAAATGTGACCATGCTGAGCAATATTTGCTCTTGATGGCAGCCTATACACACACTATATAGACAAAAGTGTGTGGACACCCAAAAGTTTACATCCAAAACATTTGTAATAGTATGGAATTTACCCCCATCTTTGCTAGTACCACAGCCTTTGTTCTTCTAAAAAGGCTTTCCACTGGATTTTGGAACATTGCTATGAGGTTGGCTTCTGATGTCAGACAATAAGCTCTTGCTTACTTTTGGCATTTAGGTGAATTTCAAGGTGTTTCATGGAGTGCCTTGTTTTTTTTATGGTGGGTCACTGGGCTATCAGAACAATCCATTCTACTGCCACTGTTTGTCTGTGGAGAACCTAGAAATGTCTGCTTTATATTATGAGTGTATTGCAAGTGAGTGAAACAGCAGAGCTCTATATTTGGAAGGGGTGTCCACAAACTTTTATCTATATAATGTATTTTCAAAACTACCCCGATATGACGAGATATACATGCACCAAATTGCTAACAAAAATAGCATTTCTAAATCCAGCACACGTAACATCCTCTTAAACCAGGAAGACATGATGGAAGCAAGTTTTTTTAGACTACTATTAATTCCTCCGATGCATGTATTTAAGGATTTGAACGTCAAGGCTAATAAAGAAGACAATGGTCTTTATCTGCCAACAGGAAGCGCTGATGACTCCCAGACTTTGAGGCCATCAGTTGACCATGTTTTCCACAAATGGACGCTAAAATTAGGCCATGTTACCCCCAAGCAGCTAAATACTGGACCACTTAAGAGGCACACTGATATTTAGTACAAAGGCAAGTTATTAGTCAGTTAAAACATTAATCAGGACTATTAAGACCTGAACACAACACAGCAGTGGCTAATCTTATGTGCAAAGGGTAACATATATAATGTACAAATGAATTGTAGAATGAATTATGCAAGCGCCCAGAGTTCACCAATAGAGTGAGTGTTTTGCCTTTGCTTTTCACTTTCAATCCATTACTCAGTAAATTACAAGATATTTTTCAACACTTTATTATAAAATAAGCTTTGTGTTATTTCAAAATGTACTTTCAGGTCAGCCTGATCCTGGCCCTTACTGCTCTAAAAAACCATGTCACAGCTATTTCTTCTCCTACTGCTTATCACATCAGCAAGCATCTTTACTCATGTTCCTTCCTCCCATAAATTTGTTGCTGATTCACTGACTCCTAAGAAACCAGGCCTTGACACTTCCTACAGACCGGTATCCTACCTTCCTTTCCTTGCCAGGGCGAAGTTTCCTAATCATTTAACCATAATTCTTTCCTGAACAGGCATTATCTGTTCAGCACTTGATCCGTTTTGTTAATATCACCAGAACAGACTTCTGTTCAGCTCTATGGGCAACACAAATCAATCGCTTGTGAAGTGCCTTAAGAATATGTTAGCACTCATACTCACCGCTCCCCATGGTCCGGTCCTCCACTGAGACTGAGGTCGCCCCGCTCGGTTTCGATCCACCCTGCTGTTGGGCGCGACTTTTTTACGGACGTCCGGGCTGGAAGGGACACCAGCGTGGTCGCTCCGGCGAATCGGGCACTGGGGCATGGCGCACTCCTGCTCAGTACGGGGCCGATCTTCAGGGTCGCACTCACTCATGTCCACCAGCTGATCGCTGAAGTTCACGCACTGGACCTCCCGGGTGGCTTTACCCTGACTGCAGGTAACCGAGCACTGTGTGCACAAACACACAGGTACAGCCACAGGTTTACAGATCCGTAACTAACATTCCCACCTTCTTATTTCGTCTGCTATGCAATACAGTGGTTACTCGGTTCTCATCATTAATTCCTTCCAGAAGGCTAGTCGAGAACCGAAAATTATGATTCCCATAAGGAATAATGTAAATGGAATGAATCAGTTCCAGACCCCCAGAAAATCCTCACTGTATAAGGCATTATATGCATTAATGGAGCTGTATTGTACAGGAGCTCCCTGATTTATGATGGGGATATGTTCATCAAACCCATCATAAGCTATATGGATCATGAACTGACGAGTTTAATATAGTCTGTACTGTTTAATAGTGGAGCTAAAACACTTACACTAACCTACAGTTGGCCAAAATCATTAACGCAGAGCTTATAAAGGGTTGAAAAATCTCATGTCATTTAGTGAGTCATGGATTGAAAGTGAAAAGTGAAAGCAAAACACTCACTCTATTGGCGAACTCAGGGCGCATTCGTGAATCGTGAATCATGAATCGCGAATCGAGTATCGGCTGAAACGAGTCATACAAGTATAAGCGAATGCGACAATTTCCAAGGTGGTCTAGAACCGAGGTGCCACTGTATACGACATATCATAGCAGGATGATAGGAAATTAATTTCTTGGGACTTTTAGTCGTCTACACAAAGCATTCACCCTTCGATCAGTGCATCCACAAAGGGACAGGAACGTGTACATGTGAGTGCGGGATCTCTGGAGCCGTGGAATAAATGGCTTCCTGCAGCAATATAGTGAGCATCTCTGACATAAATAACATGAAGACCCTCCCTGTGTGTGTGTGTGTGTGTGTGTGTGTGTGTGTGTGTGTGTGTGTGTGTGTGTGCACATTTAAGTACTGGTGGGAGTATCAGCGCGGCTCTCCTTCTGATGGGAAACATCTGTAAACACAGCTCCCTCTCTCCACACACACACACACACACACACACACACACACACACACACACACACTCTAACACCACCTCATTTCCCCTGTGCTTTCCATAAAGCTTTCTAATGATTCAGCAGGGCCTCGGCAGCCTCAGGAGTGCTGCTCTAAGCACAACGAAGCCTCATGTTCAACAAGCAGACTTGAAATGGCATGAAACTCAAGTTAATTATGCACATATTAAAGGTCTAATCAGATTTCACTCCGGAAAAAGCTCTAATGCTGGGAGTTTTTTGTTGCAAGTCCTAGATACGCTCTGCCTTGTGAACTCAGCACGGTTACAAGCTGCATTTCTGAGTCAATTGCAAGAGGCACAAAAAAAAAAAATCACATTTACTTATTTTGTTAATGACACCCCAATGTAATCCATCATCCGAGACATGTTTGGTATCCAAAATTCGTTCATTTAGATTTGCCCTGGAGCTTCGAGTCAGCTGTAGCGCAGCATGAAATGGAGGTCTGTGACCCCGTTTACACAAGATCATTTCATGCGTCTTGAGTATCAGGATTGTATCCGGATGAAGGTTAAGCCACATAAAAACGTGTTTGTAAATGCACCCAAGACGCATTTATATCCGATTGAAATCTGATTGCTCAAACCACTTCAGGAGGACGTCTGAGATTCATTTTAGCCGCAAGTTAAACAAGTGTAAATGCATCTCTCTCTCTAAGATGCAGCTGACAGTCAAAGCCTACCCAACGGTTTACAACAAAGCACACGTCATACAAAACATCCATCGCCGAAAGGCCAAACAAACAGTGATGGGGGAGGCGCAGAGCTGGTCACCGCAAAAAACTTTTTAATCAGCAGTTTGGACAGATACTACTGCCCTGAAATAATCTGTAATACAACTGCCTCCCATCAGTCTTCACTTTACTCTCTGGTTCCCAAACTGTTCCGTGCAACGTAGAAGCTCACGTTAAAGCCGCAATAAGCATCACTGATGTACGAAAGTTGGAACGTTATGGAAAGTGCAAATTCAACAAACGTGTTCCTTACATTTGCTTTGACCAGTTTGTGCCTCAAAGACTCGGCCTTTTGTGGATACTGCTTCGTAGCAATGGTAATCGCCTGTTTGAAAGTGTTCATTATTTCGTTTTTTACCTCATTACTAGCCCTAAATTGGCCCGTTCCAACTTTTTTTGGAATGTGTTGCAGGCTGGAAATGCAGGAATGGATGTTTATTAACAAATGAAATGAAGCTGACCAGAAAAAAACATGAAATATTTTGGGTTTATACTGTCTAAGTAAATATAAACAAGACTGTGTTTTTTAACAGCTGTTTGTTTTTAGTTTTTAACAGCTGTCTTCTACACAATAACTCCCAAAGTTGATGCCTTTCTTTGTTTTCTGTATTTACAGCATTTGGCAGTAAAACAGTCACATATTGGCAAGGCTAGGACTTCTGGTCAATAGTCCACTACCTTACCCACTGAGCCTTTGCTTCCACTACCAACACCAAGAGCATAAAGAACATGAATGCTGTCGTACCGGAGTCCACTCCAGGACCTTCCACTGACCGCAGGCCACCACGGAGCAGATTTCTGTAGCAGGCGGTTTGGGGAGGTGAGCGCAGTCCGAGTCCTCTGCTACTCCGCCCTGATTATCACGACAGCTTACATAACGCCTGCGCATGCCCTTTCCACAGGTGGTGCTACACTGTGGAAGACACAGCAAAAATCAACTGAAAGCGTCCAAATACTATGGTTCAGAGAGCAAATACTCATACAGCTCCAGCCCTATCCATTATATCTTATGGGTAGCATTAATTCATACTGCATTTCACGAGGGAGTAATAATTCAGACACGTAATGCATCATGAGCCACATATTAATTCCTGTAGTAATTAAGCTAGCACACGAGTGTAACGCATTACTGAAGCATTACTTCTTCAGAAGTTCATGACGTTTGTGCCCCTCACAGTAAAGTGTTACCTGTATATTTAACCTTCCTCACCACTATAAATGACTGCAGCACAACAGTGTGGTGACAGAGCCTTTCTGAATGCCCCTCTCTGCCTGTTATCTGTGTTTTAAGTATTTAGGGATTTGCCTCTCTGCTGCATTCACCATCATCCTCACGAAATACCAATAGGAAAGACATGGTTGGCACAGATAGAGGTAAGAAGCTTTTCATCAATGCCATCTTCCACCGTGCTGTGACAACAACGAAAAGCAATGTGTGGAATTTTGTGCTTTAGCATACATGATAATCTGAGAAAAGGTTTTAAATACGCCACCGGAACGTAACTAGGCAATTCCCCTTATAAGACTTATTATTTGTTTGAAATATTATTTTCACTTTACACATGCAAGTATGGAGACTGGTCAAGGAGCATTACAGTCCATAACATATCGTATTCCAAGCTCATATTATAATGGTAATCTAATCACTAAATGAAATGAAAGAATATCTCATTCTTGCGTTACATGACAGAAGACAGATATCACATGCAAGATCAGGTCAAACCTGAGTCCACGATCCAAAGCGCCACTGCGTTTTGAGGCCAGGATGAGGCACCGGTTTGGTTTCTGGAGAAACAGGGTGGGTGACTGGACACGCAGAGATTTCACAGTCCTGCAGAAACAGAGAGAGAGAGGAACATAAACAACTTTCACTGTTAATGTCAAACACCAAACAGTGACAGTACAGCCTCATATTTTCCATTAGTCCTGCATGAACGTTGCCAGATGTTTTGCTTATCACAATATGAAAGGCAATTTGGAGGTCACATATTGACATCCATTCTGATGCTGTGAACTAAGGAAAACCCCAACAAACTTATGCGGAGGTCTTAGGTTAGACATCCCAAATTCAAACGAAAAGCACCTTTTTTCATGCTCTCTTTCATAACAAGTATCCTTGGCTCGTTTTCCCCAAAACTCTGGTTCTTTACACTTATCAAACTTGATTTTTAAACTCCTATAAATCAATCCTTCCTACAGTCTTCCCTTTTTTCTTTCAACATTCTCAAAGTACAAACCAGCTGTGCCTTTATGATGGCCCAGCTATCAGCGTCACAATTCGGCACACTTAAGTAGCCTGCTGGACAGCTGGCGCTCATTGGCGCTGTTGTAAACAGCAGGATACGTAATGCCGGCTCCGTCTGTGCGCCTCTGCTGGCCCCTAGTGGCCATTTTACTAGAGGTGTCTCTGATGTAAACGTAATATAATTTAAACTTAAGAATGGTTAGATTCACATCCCATTTCCTCCACCATCTTCTGCTGGTATACATTCTGGATTATTGTGAGAAATCGGATTTCCTGCACAGACAGTGGCAAGGCCAGGAAAGAAAAATCACAGCAAGCAGCATGGCATAAACTGTAAAGAAATGTGCGATGGGGGCTCAGGAGAAACAAGAGGGAACTTGATGATCCAAGTGGAGCAATCCCATCTTTACTTGCCCTCTCTTTCTCTCGCATTCATGCTGCAAGGTGGTTGGAAGCTCAGAGTGGGCCGTGTTCCAGAGTTCACGTCTGACTGACTGCCATCACACAAACTTCTCAATGAGGGTCACTGCGTCCAACGCTTTCTCATTCAGAGATTAAACAAGGGCCTCCCAGCCTTCCTAGCCCAAACTGCCCCGACGACTAGACCTCCTCTTTATCTCTCCCGCTCTACAATCTTTAATTCCTTCCTTTTGGCTTTTATTTCCTTCACTTAACGCAATCTAGTCTCGCCAAAATCCACTAACAATCTTATCTAAAGGTGCTTCCAGCTGAAGAACCAGAGTTGATTAATGTGTTTACACCAGGTGTGGCATGGCACGACTACACACTGAGTGGTTAAGGCACTGCTCCGCCAAGCTGTCGAGCCTCAAGCAAGACCCTTAACCTTCATCTGCTCAGCTATATAGGCTGTTTCTCTGGACAAGCATTGCCACTGAACAGGCCCCTCACCTGAGTGTTGGTCGGCCGCGTCGCTGCATTACATTCGGTATCGTCCATGACAGAGCCATATGTGCCCACGACACACTTGACAGCCCTCATCTGATAGCCGGGGCCACAAGTCGTGGTGCACTGGACACACAAACGCACAGGCATTAATTAAAGGCAGCAGTCATACAGCCTGAGTCATACAGAAGCACTAATAGGTGATAAGCACACTTTTCCTCTGTCTCCTCTCCTTCCTCACTGTTTTTCCCCCTCATTGACTCTGGTTCTGTTCCCAAGCTTCATTTCATGCCTTCAAACGCATGTTTCAGCTTCACCGTCACTACAGAGGCATACTTTCAGCCAGAAATACTCAAAACATGAAAAAAAGCTTCTGTCCTTTTGTAGATTGCCTGTATTTAGGATAAATATTTCCTGCTCTGCTTGATCTATTGTGTTTTTTGCAGACAGATATAAACTGCTCGTGCTTGCGTCGTGTGCATTGTGTGCAGGAAGAAGATATTGTATACAGACACGGATTTATGTCCTCTGTTGGTGTTCACGGCTGTTTTAAGCACAATGTAAATCAGGGAGAAAGTTGCTCGTGGGGTTTGAAAACCCTGTCCAGTCCATGCACCAAATTATTCATTTGTTGAATGTTTCAAAAACAAAGAAGAAAATATATATCAAACCACATGCATAGTTTGTGGCTTTACAGAATCTTCCCTCCTTTATTTCAATTAGGCAGGTTCCTAAATTATTGGAACGAGACCACATTTAAGATCACGCCATCAGTGTTCAATGTGTCTTGTAGTAAAGTCATACCCATCATACCCATATCACCAATAATAAAGAAGAACATCCTCTGAAGTAGCTGCTCATACTATAAACTATATTAGATATAATATCATCCTTCGTGTCTTTAGCACTTAAAAATAACATATAAAAAATATAATCTGCAGGGAACAATCTTTAATAGGAGATTTCTACTTCTACTTAATTAGATTTCTACTTTCATTTATTAATGCTTCATGTTATAAAATGTTTGAAATGAAAAAAATGGCAGACATGGGTTATATCTGCAGCGGTCAGGAAAATCAACAAAATACGTCCACCAGGGGTGCTAAGACTTTGTCGTAAGACTGTAACTTTATATATAGCACTGTGCAAAAGTCTTAGGTCACCATTACATTTGTTATTTAGCAATGCTATAATGACCACATATAGATTTCAAACTTGGATTCGTCACTCCATAATACTCTTTTCCCCTGATCTTCATTCCAATCTTAGAATACTTTAGACTCTCTTAGCCCTTTGACCCTCTTCCCTTTCCAAAAAAGTGGTTTCTTGGACTGTACAAGGGTCAACTTGGCATACAAATCCCAGACCTTGCACAGTTCTAACGATAACCAACGTTACTCGCTCTACAGTTTGTAAGTGGTCATAGTGTTTTGAATTATCCCAGTATATGTGCTGAATCTGCACGAAGGTGTGTATGAGGTCTCACCTGGCCCCAGGGCCCGACCTGCCACGATGCACACTCCTGCTGCTGACAAGACTGCACCGACTCTGGTTTGTCCGAGTCGCAGAATCGCTCATCCAGTCGCTCCTCTCCAAACTGACACCACGTCTGACGGTGTTTATATCCCTTACCACACGTCACCAGACACTGCACATGGAGCAAGAAGGAGATAAATAAGGTGAGTGAGGGTCTCTAAGATGACCTAAGCGGAGATCTGAAAAGGTCGACTATGTATCACGTTAAGACGTCCTACCTCAGACCACTCTCCTGTCTTCCACTGTGGACACTGGAAGTCGTTGCAGGTTTGGACAACCAGTTTGTCCCTCTCGTTACATTTCCCTTCGTCGTTCTCGGACGACTTTCCGCACATGGCTCTCCGGCGGCGCGTTCCTCCTCCACAGCTTTTAGAGCACTGCAAAGCAGAACTCATTTAGAGGCCGTGGAACACAATGCTGATCTGGACAAACACCTGTACTTTATACCTCTGTCATAAGTTCCAGATAAGATGCTTTGTCATGCTCACCTCCGACCACGGCGAGTACTCCCACACTCCAGGGTTACAGTCTCCATGGCAAACCTCCTTGTTGTCAGGTTTGCGCTGGTGGCTGCAGTAACGATCGTCGACTTTTTGGATTTTGCCATCACTCTGGCTGCGTTTAGCACAGAAGATTTCCAGCATGCGGTAGCCAAGTCCACATGTAGCCGTGCATTCGCTCTTACGTGCTGTGTACCACCTGGAAAAGTAAGAAAAATGCTTACAGACTTCTGACAAAAAGCACCAGCTATTAATACAAACCCCATGGTTTTAGATTCATGGGTAAGTAGAGTTACCACATTCACAAGACAAGCTCAGAAAATTCTTCCAGTCAACATACATGATAATGTATGATATGGAAGGCCTGCATGACTGTAGTCCATATTAACAGCTGAATACCTGAGTTCACAGTCTGTATTGCAGGGTTCTGTGACGGCCGCCGGCAGCGACGAGCCATGGCATCTCTGATCTGAGACAACCACACGGTCCGACTCTCGGCTGCACAAGATTTTCCTCTTACGCTCCCCTAAGCCATGAAGCAACAAACAAACAAACACATACAGTGCACTTCTTAAACATAATCCTCAGGGGTTATGTGGATGGGTATTGAACTCTCTGGGACCCTCAATGACTAAACAGAGTTTAGAAAATTTTTTTCTGTTTTTAAGGAAAAAGATAGGAAGATACACAGGAATGGAACTAATGAAAGAAGCTAAGAAGAAAAAGTTACAAAATAAGGAAGGAAGGAAGAAGGTAAAGTAAAGGACATAGGGAAGAAGGTATAACAGAAAGGTTGGTAGGAAAGAATAAAGTTAATGATGGTGGCTAGGTGGATAGGCAGGTAGGTATGCAATCAAGTATGAAGGTTGAGAGGAGGAAAGGTAGGAAAGAAGGTAGGAGAGTAGAATGGAAGGTAGACAAGTGGGCTGCTTTATGGATCATTAGGAAGGTAGACATGCAGAAGGCTAGTAAAAAAGAGGAAATTAGTGTAGAAATTTAGGGGGATGAGAAAAAGAAAAGGCTGGGTAGGTAAGTACATAGAAAAGGTAAGAAGGTAGAAAAAGTAAAAATATAGAGAATGTGGAAAGGTAGTTAGTAAAGAAGGAAGATCTGTTGGAAGGTAAGCAGGTAGGGAGGTAGGCTGGAAGGCCAATAGATAAGTAGGAAATGAAGGAATGTAAGAAAGGAAAAGAAATTAGTTAAGTAGGAAGCGAAATAGGAAGGAGGAAATGCAGGGAAGGGAACGGTTAGAATGTAGGAACGTAAGCAAGGTACCGCACATGGAAATGTAGTTAGGGTGGAGAAGCTGTAGGTAGACGTGAAGGGAGGTAGGTCTGGAGACGGGTAGGAATAAATATGATACAGCAGACATGTAGGAACGGTCAAATGTTAGGAATGGGAACTGGTGTGAAAGGTAAAACATAGCAAAGGCGAAAAGAAGGGAGGCTGGATAAACAGGCAGGTAGGACTTCAGAGCTCCCTGCGTCCTGACCTTGACACAAGCGACTGCACTCCTGCCATGGGCCGTAAGGATCCCAGACAAACTGCTGAGTTTTATCCTCTATTGGGATGTTGAAGGAATACCTGACATCTGGATTGTGGAGGTCTCCCACAGAGAGCACCTGCAGCAGAAAATAAAGCACTGAATTAAATATATATAGTAATGTGAAACGTAATAACCTGTCCATACAGCTCTGATCAATCAACTGAACATTATTACGACTTCATTCAAAATTTCACCTGCAAAAATTCCCTGGCTTTTTTACTTTGTTATGATTTGAACCTTCTAGTTTAAGAAGGATTTATCTTTGCTAATTTATTTTGCTTGCTATTTTACTTTCACTGAAAAGTTTGAGTTCAATTGCTAGATTTGCATTTTCTTGCTAGTTTGTTTTTGCCACTTAAAGAGCTTTCATTATTTTAATTTTCATTTTGCTAGGTTAGCTTTTGCGTTTTTTAGCTTTTACTGTTTATGGTTTCTTCTGCTCTAGCCTAGCTTTTGTTCTCTAGTTGTCCCTTGCTCTATTTTCTGCCGTTGCCCGCTATGCTAGTTTAGCTCTGAGCCGTCCCTTTGCTTGTTTGCTCTCACTCACTAGTTTATTGCAGCTTGCTAGTTTGAGTTCCCTTGCTTTTAATTTCTACTTTATTTTTACCAGGTGGTTCTCACTAGTTTGATTTATCTTGCTAATTTACATTTGCTTGTTTGATTAGCTTTCAATTGCTTCTTTCTTTTGTGGCACTTGATTAGCTTTCATTTGGTTTTATTTTGCTTTCTTCTTTGCCTTTGTTCTTTTTTTCACTAGAAAACAGCAAACTCCAGCATATGTTGTGGTTGGTTTGCTGGTACGCTGGACAGATAGCAAGACTACACGAGTTCAAAAGTCCGTTGATGTTGGTTAGTACTGGTTTGGTGATGGTTCTCCTTATAAAGCTGACTGACCAGGATAGCATCCAAAGCACAACACATTGCTACGTTACCTGGATGATGATCTCCTGGTCGATGCGATCAGTGCAATTGAGTCTCTCGACGGCGTGATCAGAGCCGCTGTACTCTAGGATGGCGTTTCCTACTTTCACTTCCCTTTTAAACATGCTGACCACAAAATCCCCGTTCAGTAAATATTCTCCACTGCTATTAGCCACAGCTAGAAGACAAAAAAAGAAAAGGAAATTCCATTAGCTATTTACACTTATCACTATCAGACACGCTCTTTGGTGTTTTTAAGTTTGCCTCTTTAGTTTTAGCGATTTATTTTTCATACCCAGCACAACACTGACCTGTTAACGAAGAGAGAGATGAATCTCAGTTATGACCAAATGAATCACTGATTCAAACATTAACATCTTGAGCAGAGAATATTGTTTATACTGAATCCTGTTTCTCTGACTCCCAGCCATGGTCAGGGTCCCTCAAAACAGTATGTGTTGATAAAGACTCCACAACAAATAAATGTAATTGTAAAAATCCGCACAAACTGAACTAAAGAATCGACTGAAACAGTTTCATTTAGCTGGATCACTCAAAGAAACGTCCTGTGTTGTACCCAGTGTTTTGAGGATGGACTCCGGACCTAACCTCACCCTGATTAGCAGAAATCAGGTACTGCAATAATCATGAATGAATAAGTAAACGAATGAATGGACACATTAAACATTTGGGCGTCTTCTAACTGTAAGTTGTAGTAACAGAAGGAGACGATGAAGCTAATTGGGCTAAAGGAGTCTGGCATTCCACGGTGGGGCCGAAACTTCCTCTAGTGCACACATTCACACTAATGCGATTATGTCGCTTATTTCCTGCATTACTTTCCTCACCATTTCACACATCACACATCCCCGAGCTTTTCCTGCAATCTGCAAATCAAACATGCAGACACACACACACACACACACACACACACACACAACGTTGTCATCTCCAGGGCACAGCAACCTACTCGAATGCCAAGCTGAGGATCTTTTTCAGAGCCCATTAACGTGCAAACATGTGCTCTGCACACTCTTGGCTCACCGTCTGGAAGCAGTTCTTCCCCTTTATCCCAAATAAAAGCTTCTAATCATGCAAACCCGATGACATGCAGGACTGCAACTCTAACATGAGCTGTCAGATATTTCTGGTTTGAGGTATGAATTGCTCAAACTGTGCTAATCTGAGAGGCAACATTAGCCTCCTAGCTCCTGGACAAAACTATAAGAGAACTATCTGAGAATAAACATAAGGACAAGTTTATCTCCAGTACAACCCAGTCTAATTCCTCTCGACACGGAAACCTGCGCTGTGACATTACACTCGTATAGAAAAAGCTCAAATTAAAAAATCTCTCTTCTGAGGAAGCAAACAGCCATTCCAACGCAATCAACATACTGTTTTCTATCATAAACATCATCACAAAAGAAATCTGAATGAAGTCGTGTACCTCTCCAGATGATGTAATGTTTTAGTACAATCTGAATTGCTTATGAAAATGGAATGTGGATGTTTTTGTAAGTAAAGGATTGGTGCTGTATTGTCCCTAATAAACTGGCCAAATGAGCTTTATTATTATTATTATTATACTGACTCACCGAGGTAGTTATCATCCTCTGACTTTCCTGAGTAGCTGTGCTGTCGCACATCAATGTTGGTAGCACCGCTTGGGATACGCACGACGACATTGTAACCTGAAAAGAAAAATAAGTCTGACTTCATTTCAAACTTTTTCTACCTTACAAAGCTTTTATGGAGCCAAATATGAATTCATTGAACTCTTTAACATTCAACTGTAATCTTCACATCATTTCTTTAATCTTTACGATTGTTTTGTGGTTACAGCTTCACCTTTGGTTATTTTAGTGGCAGCTATAAAAATGTTGCTTAATATTATAAAGCTATTCAAACTGTACTGTTCACATCATCTGTTATTTCTATTCATTACAATCCTCATTTCTTCTTACTAGTACTTAATTTAATGAATCTAAACCCTGTGAGGAAGGTTGCTAAATATTAGAAAAATATTCAAACCTAAAACCCACTGACTGCACCTTTAATATCAACATTGTTTGTAATTTTCTTCCTAACAAAACTGCACCTATATCTGCAATGTCCATGTATTATTTTTAGTTTTATTTCTCATCTATTGTATATATTTTGCTGACTCCTGCCTGAATCTAAAAAAACCCACATAAAACTCCAAGCCCAATAAAGATACCTGCTTAAATCTGGGAGAAACGTTACAAATCTTACAAGAAATGCTTATTCCTACCTAAAACCATTGATTGTAACATCTGTAAAGTTTCTATTTTATTTTTAGAGTTTGCATCTTCATCTGCATTGTCCATAACATTTGTTATTTGTTGTTTTGTTCTTTATAAAACTTACTTCTCATCTCTAATGTATGTTTCAGTGCCAGTTGCCTGAATCTGAGAACATTCTAGCTTAAAACTCACTGACTGCACCTTTAACTGCAAGTTCTACAATGTTTGTTATTTGTTCTTCTTTACAAAGCTTATTTATTATCTGTATTTGGACTTGTATATAGTATAATTTGCATATATTTAGTATAATATAGCATAGAGAGAGAGGGAGAGGAGAGAGCGAGAGCGAGAGCGAGAGAGAGAGAGAGAGAGAGAGAGAGAGAGAGCGAGAGCGAGAGAGACAAACCATCTTGTCCAAACCACTTGGTTTAAATGAGTTTTAAACAAACCTACCATAGTGCACAGTGTTTAATGTGCCTGCCACAGGCTTGCAGGATGAGTTGTCTCCTCCACACACTCCACATTTATCTCTCCTGGCCTTGGAGTTCAAAATGTGGTCGCATCCTGCTTGCTGCAGAAAGAGTACAAATATGGAAGGGAGCTCACCAAGTTCCAGATTCTCATAAATTAGGTTTGGGGGGTGAGACCGTGGTGGAGTAAGTGATAAAGACGTTCGTATCTTTAATACATTTACCCGTGTATGGTACGATTTTACGCACTTACCCTGCACAGGCCTTGCACACAGATGTCGTTGGTATCTGGCCCACATGGCGTCCCGTCGATGACTCGGTCCTTGAGTTGATAGTATGCTGTGTTTCCTGCTACTCTGCAGAACAGCTTGCAACGATCCTTCATCAGAACTGCAGCACACAGTGATACAAAAATATGCAACATCCACATTTTTGATTCCCCGGGCACGTGTGTGTTAACGTCTAGTCACTACAGTCAAAGTTTTGGTACCTCATGTTCTGTTGATTTGAAAGAAAAGCAGTTTTTCAAAATGCATCCATGTCTTCGTTTTTTGTGCACACATCTTCGAACATTGGATTTAAATAACAGACTTGGCATGTTTGAAAGTTTTGCACAGCTGTAGAAAGCAGCTTTACATATATCTAGGTCCAAAGCTCTAACTGAGCAAGCCTGGGGCGACAGTGGTGAGGAAATACTCTCTAATTGTTATAAGGAAGAACCTTGGGAGAACCAAGACTCAAAACGGGACCTGACCTCCTTGATATATGTAAGAATTAAACTTAGGATATCTAACTAATATGTTTATCATGATGATTTAAATTAACAGACGTGAAATAGAGTACGTAAAGGAGATAATATATTTAAAGAAAGTATAATAAATAAAACAGAATCAAATAGTTTATGTTCGTGTTATTAAAGATGCAGCAGAAAGAAATGCTAGCGCTTACTCCCGCTGTACTTGGGGACCCAGCGCACATTCGGAGGTAGACCGTTGATGTTGAAATGGCGCCCATCGAACGCAGCACACTGCTCCTCTCTGAAATCTCTTTGTTTGGAACATGGCTCATTGTTGCAGGAGCGAAACTTCATCCGCCGCCCCACGCAGTACTTCCCACCATTCTTGGGTCTGGGCAAAAAGACACAGGAGTATTATGAATCATCAGGCACGATGGTTTGAAATGGTTTGTCCCACTTCTGCAGGCTTAATCTGAGCCTTTCACAACATTTTAGCAGTCTGGCTTACTATTTCCATCTTAGCAAGGAAAGCAAGTTTAATGTATCCCATGTACAGTAACTTTAAAAGGGTTTCTCCTTCCTTGGTAGTTTAGTACTTGGCTTTAGGGCCACTGTGGGCTGGTTACAGGGCTATGAGGGTAGAAAAATATGTACTGTTGGAGATTTGGATATTCCGTTTATACCGCAGCTTGTCTAGTTCAATCACACTTTGCTGCAGTCTGACAAAACAGGGCTCAAGTAGAGTGGGTGGGGCTTTTACTCTGCCTTCAGCCAGTCAACAGCCAGGAAGAAGGACGATGGTGCAGAGGGACATTTTAGAGCTCCAGAACTCCTCACAAACAACTGAAGATGAGGAACTTATCATTAAAACGGGAGCTACTTCTATTGAGTGGGGATGGATTGCATAGAGCGTGCAGCCTACTTGTGCCAACATTACAACACTAAGTCTCTAAAATTCTTGACGAGGTCTGAGATTCAGAGCAAGGGATCTGAGAAAGTCCTTAATTTAGAATCTCTGTAAGCCACTATTATGGAATCTCCTCTTCAGCCCACCCCACAGGTTTATATCAGGGACAGGAATGGCTTGTGAAAGCCTGATTCTGTGCTGACTGAACCATTTTTGTGTAGATTGTCCTGCCGGAACGTTCCTGGACCCATGACTGGGACTGTACAGTGGTTAAGGTCCTGGACCAAGTATGAGAAGATCCAAGGGTTATGTGTTGTACCCAGTTGTACTTTGTGGAGCCCATGATGCCATGGATCCTAAACACAGCATTACATAACCTTCACCGTACTTAACAGTGGAAATTAGATTCTTTCATTTATAACCATCCTTACTTTCACACCAAACCCACCCTCAGTGCTCCATTTTTGTTTCATCTGACCATAGAACCTAGTTCCAGCAGCATCATTCTCCAGCCGTGTATATTAAAGTCTTGGAGCTCGACTTTTGTAGTTGGCTAAAAAAGAAAAGGCTTTTTTTTTTCTGCAACGCCTTCCAAATAGTTTGCTGGCATGAAGGTGGTTGTCTAATTGTAGATTTAGAGACCTGGTGACCCCAAATTGCTACCATCTTCTGTAAATCTCCAACCATGATCCCTGGAGAGGTTTTAGTCTCTCTGGCCAGCCTCCTCACTGCGTGTGGGGGCAAAATATGCTGACGTCCTTCTCTAGGCAGGTTCGGCTCAAAGAAAGCCAGACTTATGTGCTATAAAAAGTCTTGTGATTCATAGAATCATCATGTACTGTGTATATGTAGATCACGACTTTCCGCTTTTCTCAGATATCATGTGTTTCATTTCTAGATTTGGGACAAAGTGTGAATGGTCTGTTGCTGCGATGTCTATTACTCAAATTGAGACACAAGACGTTGGAAAAACAAATTCTGCTTACAGAGGCCGGTCACAGTCACGGAGAGCGATCTTGATCCCTCCTCCACAGGTGCGCGAGCAGGATCCAAAAGGACTCCACACCCCCCAAGCACCATCCACTGGTGCCACATTGTGCTCCTTCGGGACACAAACACCTTGCTTACAGTGCTGCTCATGTAAAGAGAAAGGGATGAGAGACATATAAGGTCAGACCACAGCACAGGACAGCGAGATGGAAGATAATATAGCTAAGTTCTAAGAATGTGTTTCGGCTAAATAAGAAAAATGGCATTCTTGAGGATCAGTGCCAAATGGTCAGTTGTTGACTAAACTCTGATGGGTTTGCAGAAGATATAAAGAGCAATATCAACAAAAAGTGAAATGGGTTGGAGCTCATTGAGTGTGTGAATGGGACAAAACATATAGAAACTGAAGAGTGGCAAGGCTCAAGTGATAAATACATGCACGTCTGGGTCCAAACAGAAGGGTTATGACTCAAGGTGGAGCTACTACAGTTTTTAGCTATGACATTTAGCACACACTCTTATCCAGAGCGACTTATAATTGACACAGTCTTGCAGTCTAAGCAACTTTGGGTTAAGGACCAACAGCGGCAGCTTGGCAGAGGTTGGATTTGAACTTTTTACCTTTTGGTCCATAGTCCAGTACCTTAACCGCTAGGCCACCACACTTGTTCTGACCATACAGGTTCAGAAACCAGAAATTTAAATTGAATGATGATTTTATCATCCATTACCTTTTTAGCAACTTGAGATTCAAAAATAAAAAAAAGACACCACATATGACTTGCCTCGTTGGCTACACTTGGGCTAATCAGAGAATGTGTACATCTACACTCACTGACAAAATTCAAACTCACTTTAATTGCTGCACTATTAAACATGGAGGGATCTAGCGCATCTGTGGATGAATTACAATGGGATCTCTGCGACTGGAAATAGCATGTTTATTGTTTGGGAAGAGCACATTGTGTGCTGAGACTTAAAGCACAGTCTGGTTCCGCTTTACGAGCAAGACCACATCCAAGCAGAGACTGTGCTGGAGTTAGGGGTCTTATGTGGACGTATACAGCATATAAACAACATAGGGAGACCCTATCATGTGAGAGCTACACAAGTCTTCATGGCTAAGTCTGAACAAGGAAGTTTACAACCTCCGCACAGAAAAAAAAAAACGCTTTGATCGTCCCTCCACCTCGTAATTTCCACATGGAAAGTCTGAGTTTTCCGAGAGCCGCGAGATCTCCAATGGTGCCGTTTCAATACGTCCCTCATTTTGAAACATGGCTGCATTTCCATTCAATGACCGTCAGTTGCGCGAAAAGACCTGGCTTGAAGTAGGTGTTCCAATTTGTTGCCGAGGTGGTGATGGGGTTCAGGTCGGTTCTTCCACGCCAACCTCAAAAAAACGTTTGCTTATATAAGGACCTTGCTTTGAGCATGGTGGCACTGCTATGCAGAAACAGGAAAGAGCATTTTCCACAAAGTTGGAAGCACACAATGCTGTAGTCCAAGACTTCCCTTCACTAGAATCAGTCATATTCAGGCAACCATTCCTTCTCCACCAAAGTTGCATCACTATGCATTCAGGCAAATAGGCTTTTTCCATCAGCCACAAAAACCAATCTTTTCCCTAAGGCATCCATAAGTTGGTGACATTTGATTCATCCCTCCAAAATCCCTTCATCTACCACTTCAGAGTCCAGTGTGTTATGCTATACACCACTCACTTGTACAACAACCGGAGATCCTAAGCTTGTATGTAGCTGTTTATCCATAAAACATCAATCGATGATGCTGGACGGTTCTTGTGCTAACGGTTCATCCAGAAGTCATACAGTGGTGCTTGAAAGTTTGTGAACACTTTTGAATTTCCTATATTTCTGCATAAATATGACCTAAAACATCATCAGATTTTCACACAAGTCACACAAGAAATATTATACTTGGTCATTTATTTATTGAGGAAAATTATCCAGTATTACATATTAGTGAGTGTCAAAAGTATGTGAACCTCTAGGTTAGCAGTTAATTTAAGGTTGAAATTAGAGTCAGGTTGTTTTTCAATCAATGGGATGAACAATCAGCTGTGAGTGGGCACCCTGTTTTTATTTAAAGAACAGGGATCTATCAAGTCTGCTCTTCACAGCACATGCCAATGGAAATGTTGTGGAAGGACCTGAAGCAAGCAGCTAATGTGAGGAGACCCACCAACATCCCAGAGCTGAAGCTGTTCTGTACGGAGGAATGGGCTAAAATTCCTCCAAGCCGGTGTGCAGGACTGATCAACAGTTACAGGAAACGTTTAGCTGCATTTATTGCTGCACAGGGGGGTCACACCAGATACTGAAAGCAAAGGGTCACATACTTTTGCCACTCACTAATATGTAATATTGGATCATTTTCCTCAATGAATAAATGACCAGGTATAATATTTTTGTCTCATTTGTTTAACTGGGTTCTCTTGATCTACTTTTAGGACTCTTTAGGAAAATCTGATGATGTTTTAGGTCTTTGGTTTTATGCACCAATTAGCAATGGATGTGGGCAAAAGTGGTCTACGGTTGCCTCAACAAATTGCTAGCATTATAAAAATAACCTTAGCAGGAATCCCTGTTTGAAGACTTAATACAAAAGCCATCACATGTACTCATCACAAGTACTGTTAAATAATCCCTTGCCTTTCCAGGGCCACATTCAGTCCCGTCAGCCCACGGCATGTGCAGTGTTCGGCAGCCACGCTGAGCTCCCTCTGGATCTGTGCACCATAACCGTCGACACTGTATCTGGAGAACATCCACACACAAGAACACAATGTTAGACTGTAGTACCACCCACTCAAACACACACTGATTGTCTGTCTGTCTCTGATCCCATTATGGAGCTTACACTTTAAACAAAGACTTCTAAATAATGCACTAAATATAGTGACGGTACTTAACCATTGCTTAGCATAGCAAACAGTTACATTTAGCAGGCACCCTTATCCAGAGCAGCTTACAACTGAAATCATTTATAATCCAAGCAATTGTAGGTTAAGGGTCTTGCTCGAGGGCCCAACAGAGGCTGCTTGGCAGAGGTAGGGTTTGAACCTTCTGGGTTACAGTCCAATATTTTAACCACCAAGTCATCATATTTTTTTCTTACCATATATGGGCACACCTGTGTCCCGGCCCCAAATATCAGCTCACATTGTTGATTAACGCTGTACATGTTGCCAGGAAGCTGCTGGGTCAGGGTGTACGGCCTGGCCACAGGCTCATCGAGTAAACACTCTCCATACCCTGTGCTGATAAGAAATGATCAAAAAACGACTTCAAGAAGAAAACAAAACAAACAAGAGACAAAAAAAGACACAAAAAGACGTCTTGAGTGCAAGACTGATTTTCATAAACTTAGTCAGCCATTTGGAGGACAGGAAATTATGAAAAAGAGCAATGTTTTAGAATGTCGATGGGTGTGAACAGAAACCATCTTGTGAACAGTTTGAATAGACTTTCTTACTGATGCTTATCCGTTCCACACGGAGCGTGATCTTACAACTGCTCTGCGGCCACGGAAAGTACTTATTGTGCTCTAAAGTGAAATATCAGGGGCAGTACGTACTCAAGGAACTCGGTGATGTATTTCCTGCTGCATTTGGACCACATCCACGGGTTGGTGTAGTAGTTGAGCGTCGGAGCCATCACGTGTGGCTGATTCTTAGCGCCGTCCTCCTTACACTTATTACTATCATCATGGGGCATGTTGAACCTGCAACAGACACGGATTTACCGAATCACCATCAGTTTAACTGGTTCATAGATGTTTCTACGAGCTTCAGTCTCCGATTCAGCAGCCAGAATAGTATTCCCACTGTGTGTGAGACTTGAGTGGCTCAGTGGGGATGTAGCCGGCAGGAGTGAGGCGTACAGCACGGCACCTTGTAGCACCAATCCCCCGCTCAGCTCAGACCAGTGATGTCACCGCCCTTCACCGGATAAGAAAGGAATTCTAAAATCCCATCTCATGCACAAGGCGGAAATAAATAAATAATTTAAAGAGGGAAAAAGTGATTTGAGCTTCAGGCCCAAAATTGGGTTCTGTGCCGACAAAACAAATCGAACCCCAAAGTCTGGAATCTGCTGAGGATCTACTCAGAAGCTCTAGTTGGTCTTCTGATGAACATCAACAACTAACATACAGTACAGTGCAAAATCTTAGGCATTCTATATTCTTCAGTTTGTATTCTGCTTATTCTTTCTTTATGTTTTAGGGGTCTGTTAAGTTTAGGCTGTGTTAGTGTGTGACTAGAAGCTTGGTCCAGGAAGGTAGAACACTGGGGACAAAGAAAGATTAGAGAGCACAATGAAAAACTGTGAAGCCCAGTGAAGAAGACCTGCAAAGAATTCGGGAAATGAAAACTCAGGGTGAGTTTTTGGTTAATGAGTTCGGGGACCAAAACGATATAACTATGGACCAATGAAGAAGAATGATGACGGGTCAAACTGACTGGAGACTAGACTAGGAGATTTAAGACCGATTAAATACTGAAGAATAGTGAAGAAAGGCTAAACATTAAATACCAGGAAACCATCAGAACAGTATAAAGAGCAGAAAACAGTGGGTCAATACGCTGCCAAGTCTGCCACCTGGTTTTTGTGACCAACAAAGTCTCTTTGTATTAAAGCTATGAGCCCTGCTAAAACTGTCAGACCCAACAAATTTACCCTAGAAGGCCTTGAGAAGTTGCTTATCAAACACAGACAGTTTATTCCTTATTATCGTGGTGAGCTAAGGGGCAACCAAAACATCTCACCGAGCCAATGTCTGGCTGAGACAGCACATTAGAACTGATGGGTTATATTGTGTTTCTGTGATGGAGCAGGGTAAGATCTTTCACACCATTTCTTACATGTCAAAGCAGTAAAAATGAGGACTGTTTCTTCTCAAACTGTCAGATCTGATGGTAGAAAGCATAGTTCCAAGTATTCTGGAGGAGACTAGAGAACATTCTATGAGGTCTGGAAAAATGGAAGATTAAGAGGTCAGGGAAATGTTCTGGGACTAGAGGTCTGAGCAATGACTGTAAAGTAAGAAGACCAAGGGAGATTTGCAAGCATGGCAGAAGATTAGGAA
Source organism: Ancistrus triradiatus (assembly GCA_025084515.1). Classification (NCBI taxonomy): domain Eukaryota; kingdom Metazoa; phylum Chordata; class Actinopteri; order Siluriformes; family Loricariidae; genus Ancistrus; species Ancistrus triradiatus. The sequence goes on along the minus strand of JAJAGP010000067.1, from coordinate 637,628 downwards.
CCAGGCACAGATGAGGAGCAAGTGAAACAATAGGGGCCAGGACAAAAATGAAAAGCACTGCAGACTTGTGGACCAGTATACAAGTTCGGAATCACATATAAAGAAGAGTGGGACAAGTGGAGAAGACTGGGGAGCAATATATGAGTTAAGCTCCAGGGGAGAACTCTGAAGCCATAAATCTATCAGTGAAAAAGGTCATACACCAGGGGAGAAGATTTGAGTTCACAGAAGAGTAGGAATCAGCAAATAAGACTGGGGCAGGGTAAAGCCTGGAAGCCGAGGGAGAAGTCTCAAGAGACTAAGAAATGGTGGGACTGGAAAATCGTGGGACTGTGGTGGCATGGTGGTTAATGTGCTGAACTCTTAAGATCCACGGTTCTGGCACTGGCACTGGCACTCAGCCGGGTACCTGAGAAATAAATCCCTTAACCCACAATTGCAGTTAAGGTACTGGACTAAGGACCAAAAGGTCCAGGGTTCAAATCCCACCTTCAGTAAGACTCTTAACTCATACTTGCTTGAATTGTAAGACTGTAGCAGTTGTAAGTTGCTCTTGATAAGGGTAATTGTAAATGTAAGTGGAGTTCTGGTCACTTACACATGGCCAAGCTCATGAGCAATGGTGAATGCAGTACTGAGGCCATTATCTTCACTGATGCTGCAGCTCCTGTATGGATCACACACTGTTCCTAACTCTGCAAGACCTGCAACATAGAGAGCATTCAGTATTAGTAAAAAAAAAAAGCTGCCACTAAAATAACCTATTTTGCTTTTATGCACATTATTGATATTTCATAAACATTACCTAAGGTGTCACACTTGTCTCGTGCTCGACAGATGTCCTGTCTGTGGACACATGCAAATTACAATCACACAAACCATTTACAACCCTTGTTTGGCAAACAATCTTTTATAATAAGGGCTACAGGGATCCAGACTCATCAGTTCGAAAGGAGGTGCCGTGATGCCCTTGAGAATGCTAACGGACACATGGACACGCTTAAAGCTGAAGCTACAACCCATTCCATGGGCTATTGCTTAATTTCCATCAAAGGAATGTTGGCAACACTGTTCTATTTGAGTAAACAGAACAGATTTTTGTTCCAGTGAATAGTTCCAGCAAACTACTTAGGTGCTCCAGAGAAGTTGCTCTTCTCCAGATTAGGATCTGCTGGGACGAAGCTTGCTGACCGAACATCAATGTTTAGTCACAACACAAGCTCACAGAATGACCATCCCTTGAACCTAACCCCTAAATCAGAACCTCAGTGGTATCCAAGATTGCCTTGTTTCGCCTGACAGCTCCTTCAAGGAGGAAGAAAAAGTGTTGGAACCTGGTAATAAGGACGGCGGTGTCATAGTGGCCATGGTGGTTGTCGTCAGGGTGATTCTGACCCTGCTGCCAGATACAGAAGTTCTTTAAAGTGACCTGTGCGTTGAAGGAAATATCTGGACCTTCCTGCAGAAAAAGAGAGAGACGAACGAAGATGATAAGCTAAACCAAGATAATTACAAGACGTAGATGTAGGAGAGTGAAAGTTTCAAAATTGCAGGGTGTATATTTGGCTAATTTTGTGCAACTACCTACAAAGCATGAGAGCCCTACATTTGTCCTCTTACCAACTCATTGGTTATAATGACTAGCTTGGCGATGACGATGTTGATCAGATTGCCAATGCTGGGATGCTTATAGATAGAAGAAACCTGGATGAAGACAGTACAAAAAATGATCAGACCAGGGCTTCAAGAAGGTTAGTTGAGTTTTGTAACAGTGTATAATAGTCTGACAGTGGTGACTCAGTGCTTATGGCTCTGGACTACTAATCGGAAGGTGGTTAGTTCAAATACCAGTTCCATCATTGAGCCTTTGAGATGGTCTTGCTAAAGGCTGCAAAATTACACCAAGATGTATGTGTTGACGTACTAATGGGCTTCAAAGTCCTGCATGAATCCATGCTCTTACAAACCCCTTTATTCAGAGCGCTTCACAATTGGCGCACACTTACAAGGTGAATTCCAAGCAGTTGAGCATTAAGGAACTTGCTGAGGGGCCCAACATTGGCAGCTTTGGCAGAGCCAGGAATCAAACCCTCAACTTTCTAAGCTCTGAGCCACTACTGCCCTTTAATCCTTTAAATCAGACTGTCTGCAAAGAACACAATCTGGGTCTATAATTCAATGAACATGAATGAACTCCAATTGAAACCACTGGATTTGGAAATCTATTTATTCTGAACGCTGAATGTAATCTCCAGGGCTGAAGATTGATTTTTGTAAAGGATTTAATTAAGTGGGTCAAGATGTTAATGGAAGTCTGCAAACAGACATGGGGAGAGCAGATGATACAACATGGATGCTTAATGACCATCAATAGTATGCCCTTATAAGTTCTTGCTTCTGCCATGAGCATGAAGGACTGTTTTGAATGTGAATGGCCTGCTGATGTGAACTCTGGCAATACAGTATAACAAGAGTGCATACAAAAGCACAAAAGTTAGAATGTGTAGCGCTGACCTCCAGAGCTTATTAAGTTTCAATTTATCATCTTCAACATCTAAAAGCCTTTTGCCCTCAAACAACTGTACTTTAGGCAGCTGTGTGATGATAAGACTCTCAAGAGGGTCTCATACAGCAATTCTATTTATAATCCAGTTGGTCAGCTGCTGGAGAATTTTTTTTCAGTTGTTGAGAAAGTTGATTACACTCCCAGAATCCTGCAGAGAAAGTGCTCTGTGTCAAGATAGAACTGGGTCAACTTCACCTCCCTAAAGCAAAAAAGCATCTTAAATATGCGTTTAATGTGACCAAACCTGATTTCACATTCTTCACATCTGTGACTACTTCATGCTGTTCTTCCTTTCTCTGCTCCCTCCTTCAGTCTCAGGCTAATTGTTGATTTAGACAATACCGTGCGGGCAAATTCATAGTCAAGACAAGCCAGGCATTACTTACAATGGACATCAATGTGAGAATGTAGTGCTGGAGGTTGTTCCCGTGGTGTTCCACCATCTTGGAGTCAGCCACCACCATTGTTTCCACAAAGCGAGGGTACGAGAGGAAGCGCTTCGCTCTCTGGTGAAGTCCTGAGTTGGTACTGTTGTTAAACGATTGCCGGTTGTCTTCCACAGAAGGAAGGATATTGGAGAAAACTCCGGTGCTGAGATTGTCCAGATCAGACAACATGCTGCCAGATGCCATGCCTTTCTCCACAGCCCCTTCATGACCTGGCACAGAAATTCAAACCCACTTTGTGCTAATGTTCACGGAGGAAAAAAGCCTAAAGCAAATGAAACTGATTACAAGGACCCTTCTAAAAAAACTGGAGAGTATTACCAAAATGGTACGGCTAACTATTGGGAAGTTCCAGCTCCAGTATCCCAAGTACTAGTTAAAGTGTAGCACTGTGTTAATGCAATCTTTGCTGAATCTTTGCTAAACATTTGCTGGAGCATTTTCACTGGCTAAACAACCCTCTACCCAATGTGCCAAGTATCCCAGGTACATGTTCAAGTTTGGCACATAAATCTAATGGGCGGCACTGTGGTGCAAGTGGTCGCTTCACAGCTCCAGAGGTCCCCAGTTCAGACTTCACCAATGTGGAGTTTGCACGTTCTGATGCTTTTATCCATACTGAATATGAGAAGCAACAATAGTCCTTTCATAAGGCCTCTTGGATGAACTTTGTGCCCCATTTTGTTAGCCTACTATATTGACTTTCAATGTTACAGCACCACAGGGGGAAGCTAGCATCACTAACAGTCCGGCAAATAAACAGCAACATGGTACCCACCTGTGTTAGATTATAGACAATCCACATTTATTTTCATAGTGATGAATTTGCAATTGTTTTGAACTTTTCACCACTCCGGCTCAATGCCACTCTACATGCTGTGGGTGGTATTGTGACTCTCATGTTTCCTTATCTACAGACCGCAGGAACAGTACCGCAATAAACCGAAATGGAAGGATACCAGGAGTTTTCAGAAGAACCTGTCCTAAGAAAAAATGCCATTTCCTACTGCATCCGTTTGAAAATAGAAATGAGGCATAAATAGTACCAGATTTCTATGCTGACATCTGCTAAGGTCTCTGCGGAGGAACACAGTTACCCCACACATGAGATATGATCATAAATCTTCATACTATGTTTAACTACTCACTGACTGAGCTGAGCTAATGAAAGGAACGGTGCTGACAAAGCAGTATGAGCTAAGAAAGGCTTTGGAGTTAACTGGATGCTGGATGGCTTTCCTGATACAACCCTCTCCATGTAGTCGGGTTTGGAGACCGGCACCAGGAGCACCCTCTGCAACCCCACTGGCTTAGCTCTTTTCTGTTAACTCACTACGTGACATTCACATTGCTTGCAAGTCCCATTTCCAGCCATTTCCAGGAGCTGACTCTTCCCCCCTTAGCCACTTGAGCAGCTACAACTAATTAAAATGTAGTTTAGATCCAATTTTTAGGCCATCCACGGTGAAAGGAATTGTTCTGCAGGTTTACAAAATGCAATAACCTTTGAGACAATATTTTGTTGTCATTTAATGACAACAAAATGAGAACAAACTTAAATATGACATATTCTGAATGACATTAAACCATATTGGAAAATTTGGGGGCATCTTTTTATATCAGATGATTAGGTACTGAAATATCTGAGGGCTGTTTGAATCTACCAAAAATGCTTGTTTTTTTGTATGACCTTAGAGAGCTTACAGGTCTACAGTAGCTGTATCACTCACACAGACGTGTTGGATAAAGATTTCAAAGTTCATTATCCTGACGAAATCTGTTGAGAAAGATTCCAGCAAGACGTCTAGCACTGATTGTGAAACCATTTTGCTGCAATTCTCCCACAAGACTGTATTTGACCATTGCATTCTTACCTGCAGCATCGCATGGAGACAAGTCTTCTTTGGTCGTCCCGGATGCATCTTTTCTGTACACTACGTGAGGTTTAATGTGTTCTTCTTCGTAATGTTCACCCCTGTAGCTGTGAAGAGGCTCCACGAAATATTCCCCTTCTGATGACCTGAAAGTGCCAAGCTGGAGAAAATAGCACCACTTCAAATGGAGCATCACCAACAAAGTGCGTGTCCACGTTCCACAGGCTGCTGTCAATTGCGCCTTTCATACCCCCTCATAGGTTTCATGTACAAAGCCTTGGTAATTAGTGAGGGTCTACATTTTTTACATGCATACAAGTAAAATAGGGTTCAAAGGAAAACAAATGTAAGTGATGCCTATCAGAAAATTGTACCAATTTCAGCTTGTGCTGTTGCCGGTAATGGCATTCCATCAGGTAAAGTGTGGTTTCTCACACTATAAAGAAAGAGCCAGCCAAGCATTTGCTCTAAATCCCATTCAGTCTGTCACTTAAATAATTCGTATTCCAGCCCCCTGCAATGGCCTGCTGAAAAACAAAAGGCGCTGGTAAAGCTAGTTGACCAGCAAGCATCATACCAGCTTCCAATACTGCTGACCATCATACATCATACCCATACCCAACATGCCATACCTGTGTCCATCATACTCACCATACCAACATCTCATCACTATCACACCATCATACCATGATGCCTGGTTTTTCACCTTGATGCGACAGTGTTACATAGCTCTTTTCCTTATGTTGTACTGTAACATACTATTAGTGCTATTAATCGGTAATATAAGATCATTACAAAAGATTTAGCAGCAGGATCACCTGCAAATTCATCTACAACTGGCATTTCACCCTCTTATTCATCACTGGTTGTACTAAGGCTCCTACAACCTTTGCTCTCCATGCAGAGTGCCCTAGCTGAGTTATTCTTCCACTGTCAATAGTGATGATTTTATTTATAATAGATATAGACTTGCAGCTCGCCTGACAGAAAAGATTGCAGTGTCAGCGGCATGCATGCAGACATTACACAGGGCTAGTGATAATGATAGAAGTGTGGTCCTAGTAAGTCTGGGTGTAAGGCCAGGGTGTCGGACATTGTAGGGAGCTTTATAGTGCTCCGTAGGTTTTCTAGGTGTTCATATAGGTCCTAATGATAATTGTCTTCACCAATCAGAGGTATCTAAGAGAAACATAAGTAGCAATGGTGTTGTCCAATGCTGTAAAGTCTGTGGCCCCACCCCAATGTAGGGCAAAATCGGGCAACCTTTGAAGGTAAGCCTAGACTAGCCACTATCACACCAAGCACAACTATCATGTCTGCTTCTTCAGCTGCATTTATTAACCTCTCAAACTTAATGAATAATACAATCAGAGCCCAAAGAGCTCAGGAGTGCAGCCCACCAATTATAACACGCTTTGTACAACTTTAGGATCAAACAAATCAGGCGAATAGGGCTTGCAACATGGAATAACGACCACACCTTGGTTCCCGCTTTGTTGTCCAGAGGTAAACAATCAGAATGGATGTAATCTCATGTTTATAAAACGAGCCTCATAAGTCAGAATTATGCAAAGCAGTTCTGCGTGATACATGTCATTTAGAAAGCATGCTCAAGTTTCTTCCGTTTTAATTGCTTCAACTATCCAAAATCTGTAAAGACTGAGGAAAACCTTTGCGCAAAAATTATAGGAAGCTGTGGAGAACGTTTAACAATTTCTGAGCCAACAACTTCAGAGTAGCTCATTACAAATAACACTGCCTACAACAGCATATGGAACAGAGACATGTTTTATGAATTCAGCACCTTCTAAACCTTGCCTCAAATGACCCAGGAGTATAAGAGAAGGATGATCACCAATCATACAATCCTCTGGACTCACTTTGACCCTACACAATCACAATTAGGCATAAACTTATAGGGAGACTCATTTGACATCTGTCTGTCTATCCATCCATCTATTGCTCTTTTCTTCTTCCATCAATGCAACCATTTATCATGTTATTATCCCTTTATAAACCAGTCCAATCGTCTATCTATCCTTCCAACCATCCAGCAAACCATCCATTTATGTTCCATCCATCCATCCCACCATTTATCGCTCTATTCGACACTTCTTCCATCAATACATCCATTTATCTTCATTGCATCTATCTATCTACACAGGATGTAGTATTATAATGATACACTTTGATATGCAAATGTTTTGTTTTTTTCTTCAGAGAGCTGTTAGAACTTACCAGGCCGGAACAGAGGCTGATCACAGCGGTGTGCTCTGTTTCTCCATTCACATGTCCTTTATAGAAACAGTGCCGATACACAGTCTCCTCCTCTTTCTCTGCGTCCTCTTGCCGGTGCTGCTGCTGCTGCCGAGTTAGATTCCCTGTGCCCAGTACGGTTACGGTGTAAAGAGGGGCAATAAATCCAGCCTCAGGAGTGAGGCTCAGGTGATAATCCTGTCCAAAAGCAGAGAGTCTGTAATGCACAAGCTCGGACTGCCAGTGCTCCACCTGCGTTTCCAGGTTGATGCTGCGCTTCCGTCGCTTGAAGTGTGCACTCGAAGGAAGCACGTGTCCCGCCTCAGTCACTCTGCTGGGAGTCACAATCTGGTGCACACCAAGCTGCTCCGGTAATCTGGCTGCGAATGATTGAGAGGCACAAGCTATTTAGATTAGATTACAGTACAGGACTACCAACTTCCATCACTGGCAGTGATACCCAGTGGTCTGAAACAGTCGCTATGCTGTCACTAACTTCCTTAGTAGTCAGTATAACCAAACAAAAACAAAAAAGGTATCTGCCATTTATAAGGCATAAAAAGTCCCAGAAACCTACACAAAGCTTTAGAAAAAAGGGTATCGTCTAGAACACCAGTGGGTTCTTTGGATTGTCACTCCAGGCAAGACTTTTTTCCAGACAAAAATCCCAATAACACCTTTAGAAAACTTTTTGAGATGTTCAAGTGTAAATTCTATTATCAATAACCATGAACCTTTCATGGAAGCTTTGAGGAACCTTTGTTTCCACAAGTGTGAAACAGACAGAACAGTCTTAGAAAAAGTGAAAAAGGTAACAGTCCAAGATCTATCCACCACGAAGAACGTTTTCCAGGTAACACACTAAAAGGAAAGGTTGAGAATATAAGGATTACTAAAAGTGTTCAACTTGGAACCTTGAGTTGCATTTCAGGTTCCTGCCATGGAGACAAATTAGGGTGCTTTACTAAAAGAGATGATAAATGGTCCTTTCAGGTCACTGCATCTGCAAAAACATCCCTGGTTCCATAAAGTATTGTAAAAAAAATACTATAAACCTTTATATTAACGATTATATTTGTTTTTAAAGAGGTTATTTCGTTCAATATGGCATCACAATCAGCCAATAAAAGGTTCTTTAAGGGAGTAATATGGTACTTCTGTGGCATTATTCTAAATAACGCTTTTCTGGCACCTTTACATTAGCAAATAATGTATAGAGCAGAATGCAACATGGTGCCTATCAGTTTTGCAGATTTAGACACAGCCACTATGGCTTGCAATATCCCCATGCATTGCTTCAACATCGTGTCGGTTCAGACAAAGCAGAGTGTCTATGAATAACAAAGTAAGGAATTAATAAAGAGGAATAATAAGGAAATCAATCTTGACAATCTTGGAATCGTTGGGAAGAGCAACGTGTAGCACCAGTACAAACTTATTACTCACAAATCCCGACATTTGTAGTTACAGTGTCCCAAGGTTCTCCAAAACTATTTCATACCACATCAGTTTTACCCAAGTAGATCCACTCTGACTGAAACTCATTCATTCCCGTTTGCGCGCTGCCGCTTCTCTAGCGGAGAGGCGAGAATGAATGACAGAAGTGTTGGAGGAAAAGTTGCCCTTACCTCTTCTCGATCGTGCCGCAGTCCAAGCTAATACATTCACTAGGTCGGGGAGCAGGACGAAAAAGCCCAGACCCCAGAAAAAAGCGTGCATGGTTAGTATTCCGAGCGTTAGGTCGCGATTGCCGCATCCAAAAGTCCGGATTTGCGCGCTGCTGCTGCTGCTTCTGTTCCTGCAGGCTTACATGGTCGCGACTGTACGCTGGCTTCTGGGAGCTCTGTCCGACTTCTTGGCGAGCATGCAAAATATATTGTAAGAGGGAGGGGAGGTGGGTGGGCTGGTGGGATCGATGCACAGCCGGCCGCGGTGGGTTCCGATGCCCGGTTCGCTACTACTGAGGAAATGTCTGGGGGGGGCGGTGTGGAGTTAAGGGCGTCAGATGTACTCGGGAAGGTGCGTGGATTCGCTCAGGCGGAGCTTAGGCTTCCCGGACTCAAGAGGTTCAAGCAAGACTCCAGAGTTGCTTAACAAGATGCCTGTCTACCATATAGTATGTAGCACATACGTAATAAACAATTATTTCAACACGTTTTCCTGTACTGAAGACAGACCAGAACTTCTCAACGCTCGCCTGTACTGGACCGTTTGACACGGACGCCGGTAAAATGTTGCTGTGCCCCACTAAAGTCACGGCGGTAAAAAGTCAATCATGTCCCGGATTGTTGAGCATCACCACGGGACATGCCAAGCATGTTCACTACAGGCACTACATTTCCCATAATGCCCCATCATCTTCACGTGGATTAATGGACAACAGCTATACATATATTTCACAAGGTGATGGAGGGAGTGTCATTCTCTGGGCATGTTCTGCATTAAAACCCCGAGTCCAGACACTCATGTGGTGTGAATGCAACTAAATATATTTTATGACCCAGATGGTCATTATATTTTGGCTCAACAGTGTTTATAGCAGAGTAATGGTATATAATGCAGCATTAAAAACATATTCAGTTACAACCAGTGGACTCCAGCCTTCGACCAAGTCTATCAATCTCAGCTCAGCAAAATATGACCTTCAAAATAACACAAAAAAGTGACATTTATAATCCTCATAACGTTTGTCTTTCAGCCACATCAAGCAAAAACATGTTTTCATAAGTGCCTGCTACAGCTAATTGTCTTGCTGTTTGCAGTCGTATTGCGGTTTAATGCAGGTGCACATCTAAGAGCTGTTGGATCCTGGGACGTGCCCCGAGAACACACTTTGATATGAAGTGGTGTGAGGAACATCACACCCCATAAGAAGTCATTAAACCTTCTCAGAACGCCTCTTCAACCTCATTATCTGGTGTAAAGTGGATGATTTGAGCAGACTGTATACTTAGAGTAAGTAGATCTTTTAGTTCCATAACATTCACATGGACTGATCCACAAGTTACCTCCGGTTACTGGAGATGAGCTACACATAATATATTTAGACATAACAGACACTCCAAAGAAACCTAAGAATGTACAATCCAAGCAATTGCGGCCCTGGACAAGGACCCAACAGTGGCAGCTTGGCAGTACAAACCCAACCATTTTCCCCATTCACAAGGAAATGTGAGACACTATAGAACCATGCCTGGGGTTTTCTGGGTGGTGATGGAACATTGACTGTAATGATGGTTTGGGTGCAGTAGTGTTCCTTGCTGATGAAACCTCAGAAGGTTTTGGTACACTCAATCACCTTATTATTACACAGCACTCTTTGAAAACGTTTTATTTAGCACTTTATATGGTTGTTGGGTTTGCTCCACTGATGGATAATGGTGGCTCAGTGGTTACTACTCTGCACTAATAATTGAAAGATTTCAGGGTAAAATCCTGTCTTCATCAAGCTTTTGTATTCTGTTCGTTTACTAACAGAAATGCACAAATACGTAAAGATTAAACATCTCAAAGTTATATTTTCATTTTCACTCTTTTTTCTCTGTAAGCAGAAAGTATATCTGATGCTTCTGGGCTGAACTCTGGTTTTGATCAAGCGTCCACACTGACCTCACTTCTGTGTAAACTTCACTTCCCCTCTTCTCTGATGACAGCAGATAAGGAACAGAAAGACTGAATGGGACGCTAAAATTTGGCCTGGATTTTCAAAGCGTAGAAGAGCAATTTGCCAGGCTTTTAAAGTGCCGATGCCCTGAAGGTTTCATCAGAGTCACCCTGCGAGTGCTCATAAACTCTGAGCCTTCATCACATAATCACCATTTTGGAGCTGTGAATCAGAAGTTGTGCATCAGAAGATGGTATAAAGTGAATGAATGGATGAATGAATGAATGATAATGACCATATGTAACATACTGTCGATGACTGGACCCAAAAATTTCAAACTAGAACCTGAAATGCAGGAATGGATGTTTATTTAGAAATGAAATGAAGTTGGCCAGACAAAACACTGAATTCATACTGTTTGCACTGAAATAAAAGTCAATGTAAATGTAAGGAACAATGCATTTGCATTTTAATTTGCATTTGCAAACAATGGCCTGGATCTAATCTGATCACGGATAAAGTTCAGAAAGCTTTGATCTTGGTGGACCCATGGAACACAGTAAAAGTCAGAAGTACACCATGGATGTGGTTAAAACCAAGGTTTGAATGATTCAATTTCTCCCTGTTTAAAATGAAAAATGTAGGATACAAGCAAAGCTGAAGTCAATAAGGTACAACCTCTACCCTCACCCTTCACCCTAAACCTTCATTTTTTGCAACTTCTAGTTCCGGAGTCCTGCAATGCAGCAGTGAGCTCTTTTTTATATAAAGTGTGTGGCAAGATCTTTCCTTTGCCTCAGGCTGAGGGGCAAATGGGTGTGTGTGGGATACTGTTAGCTAGTGTACTTGTGTGTGTGCGCTTGTGCGAGTGTATGTGAGTGAGTGATTGGGGAGATAGCATATAATTTTGTTCCTGCCAGAGGAAGGTTTGTTTGATGACCTGAGAAAGTCCTTGTACCCGATTTATGGCGCTCAAACAGACACATGCAGTTATGTGTCAAAAAGATTAACGTCCGACTATATCAAAGTTTTATATGTTTTATGCCATTTCAGCAGAGGAGCTTGCAAGTCCAGCTTGAGAATGCGGAGTAAAACATTAAAATAGCTTAAACGTTAGTATGCAAGGAGCTGTTACTTAGAAACAAGAGTATGCAACAAGCAAGGTCATAAGAACATTTCATAAGAGGAATTTTACGAGCTACAAGACATGTAATCAGACAGTAAATGAATAGATGAGTGGATATTTAGTCAGTCATCATCAGTAGCGTCTTTACAGACGTTGAAAGATTAAACGGAAGGTTGTGTGTTCAAATCCCACCGCCATCATGCTGCCTCTCCTATTGGCTGATGCTTGATTGGTGACATCAACTTGTATACATCAACTAATATAACATTTATTAAATGGCAGCAATTCAGCAGTCTTATTTAACCACATACGGAAAACACTAATGCTGGATCTGTCCTTGAAATGCACACCACACAGCTGCTTACCCAAAGCTGGACACTTCTCAATTCTCCCCCTGCTCTCTGGAATGGCAACAACAACGATTTAGTCAAACAGGGATCCATAAAGATTCATCTACACAGATTACAGCCCCAACTCAGCGAGAAAGCAACAACAATAACCTTCATATTTTCTGCTCTCCTCTCCATCTCTTTGGGCTGCCTCTTCACAGAATGTTTCACATGCCTTCCTGGAAGCAGCCAGCTGTTCTACGAACCCAGCTAAAATGTTTACATGTACTGAATCCACTCTGCTCTTAGCCAGACTTCAGAGGGTATGGCAGACACAGTGTGGTTGTTTGAAAGTTTGGTGAACCCTTTAGACAGACAAAAAACCAGAACCCAGTTAAACAAATGAGACAAAATATTATACTTGGTCATTTATTTATTGAGGAAATTAATCCAGTATTAACATATTAGTGAGTAGCAAAAAGTATGTGACCCTCTAGGATTAGCAGTTTTAATTTGAAGGTGAAATTAGAGTCAGGTGTTTCCAATCAATGGGATGCCAATCAGGTGTGAGTGGGGCACCCTGTTTTTATTTAAAGAACAGGGATCTATCAAAGTCTGCCTCTTCACAACACGTTTGTGGAAGTGTATCATGGCACGAACAAAGGAGATTTTCTGAGGAGCTCAGGAAAACAGTTGTTGATGCTCATCAGGCAGGAAAGGTTACAAAACCATCTCTAAACAGTTTGGACTCCACCAATCCACAGTCAGACAGATTGTGGTACAAATGGCAACTGAAGGCCTCTCTCACTTTGGCTAATGTTAATGTTCATGAGTCCACCATCAGAAGAACACTGAACAACAATGGTGTACATGGCAGGGTTGCAAGGAGAAAAGCCACTGCTCTCCAAAAAGAACATTGCTGCTCGTCTGCAGTTTGCTAAGATCACGTGGACGAGCCAGAAGGCTATTGGAAGAATGTTTTGTGGATGGATGAGACCAAACTAAAACTTTTTGGTTTAAAAGAAAAGTGTTATGTTTGAAAAAAAAGAAAGGAAAACCCTGCATTCCAGCATAAGAACCTTATCCCCATCTGTGAAAACATGGTGGTGGTAGTATCATGGTTTTGGGCCTGTTTTGCTGCATCTGGGCAGGACGGCTTGCCATCATTGATGGAACAATGAATTCTGAATGATGTCAGAGAATTCTAAAGGAAAATGTCAGGACATCTGTCCATGAACTGAATCTCAAGAGAAGGTGGGTCATGCAGCAAGACAGCGACCCTAAGCACACAAGCCGTTCTACCAGAGAATGGTTACAGAAGAATAAAGTTCATGTTTTGGAATGACCAAGTCAAAGCCTGACCTTAATCCAATGGAAATGTTGTGGAAGGACCTGAAGCGAGCAGCTAATGTGAGGAAACCCACCAACATCCCAGAGCTGAAGCTGTTCTGTATGGAGGAATGGCTGGTTCTGAGCATCAACGAGGCTTGTAGGGTAAACTAGCAAACAAGCAGCAAGGTGTTGGCACCCTAGGCTCATCGATGCCACCAGGATGCACCGTGGAAAGAAGACGAGCCAGTGGAGGGAGTGTGATTTCCATGTCACAGTCCATGCAGTGATTACAAGTTCATCAGTGTAAGCTTGGCAGGCATGAAAAAGGGATCAACAAGAATCTCCATGCTAATGAATCAGCGATCGCTCATGTGAAACAGGAAGACTAATGAGGTGCGTAATTGTAGCGTAATAGCAAGAGTCGTCCTGCACATTAAACACAACCTATATCTTGACTGCAGTACAATGTTTTGTCCAGTAATCATCTTCCTCTTGTTCTCACAGAGTAATACTTCTGTTATTGTTAGCGCTTATGCAAATCAGCAGGCAGCTTATTCCAAGATCCCCAGAGATCCCGTGACGTATAGGTAAGTTTATGTAAACACCAGTAGCGATCCAGACCACTTTCAACTGGCAAGAGCAAGAGGAGGTAGGAGGATGGTGATTTCTTACACTGTGGGAAAAGTCTCTTTCTATCTTGACCTGTTCCAGATGCTGAGGCTTTACTCCATTTGGCATAACATAATGGAGTTTGGTCTTTTGGCTCAGAATTCCCATTCTGTCAGCAGAGACTGAATGGACTGACCCAAGTCCTGGTTACTGGATAGCTGGAACACAGCTGTGCACACGTGATGAAAAGAAATGCTATCCATTCCAAATTGCCCAATTTACCCCATCCAACCTCAAGTACTAGCCGTGGAGCTGATAGACAGATGAGCAAGCGATTAAAGTAGAAGAGAGAAGAATGCATAACCTGTTGTGTAAAAGTTTAATCAATTCTTTGCTACTTTCAGCATTTTATGGGTGGTTCTATAACAAGATGTGCTGATGTTACAATAGGGTGAATGATTGTTAATAAGTTGTGGGCAATGCTTATTAGTTCATCGTGGCACCAGCAAATATGGTTCAAGAATCATCTAGTAGAACAAATGATGACAGAAAGTAACCTTGATCAATAACCGGTGTTGGATTGGCATTAGGGTTGGTTCCTGAGCTGAATGAATGAATATACTGATGTAGGGTCGGCAAGCATTTCTTCGGTCATAAATTGTTCCTGCAGTGGTGAAGCAAGTGCAGAAAAGTAACGTTTCCCTAAGTCCAGCTGGCAGAGCAAACTACAGTGAATTGATGCTGAAGGAACAGCTGGTAGTAATAGCTGGCACACTGTCATACTTACTAAAGCCTGCCCGCTGTGTACATTTCTGTTGTGGAATGAAACACTGGAGACATCCAGAAAATATCTCATATCATCTGAAATCCATGCAGCCACTGAGACTTATTCATCTGGAGAATAGTTATATCAGAAGTACGCATAACTGCAGGCTTTCGATTTGCCTTGACTACAGACATTCATTCGGTCATAAGACTATTATTTGAGCATGGAGATGTAATCAATTTCTCCCTATGGTGCTGGATGGGACTGAAGTCAGGGCTCTATTTTGGGTAGATAAGTGCTTCCGCAAACTGGAGGCATACATTTAGCTAGAATGCCGATGTATGCCATGACCCAAAGCATCAAATCCAACTTCAGTATTCACCTCAGACTTTCAGAAGAAGTGTTCTACACTACTCTAGCGTCCTGTTGTGTCATGATGTACACCCTTCCAGTGATGCTGGTATTACACATAGTGATCTTAGACTTGTGCGCAGCCGATCGATGAATCTCCTAAAGAACGGTTATTGTGCTGACATTTCTTCCAACAGCAGTTTGGAACTCAGAAGTAACTGTTGCACCCAATGACATATTTTGGCTGTATGCTTGATCATCTGCACCTGCTCGCAACGCAAGTGGCTAAAATAGCTTAACCCACTAGTATATAACATCTGGTTAAAAAAGAAAAAACAACTATAATTAAATTCCCATAACAAGCCACAAAGGCAGCGTTTAACTAAAGTAAAGAGCACTTTTAGGCACTGCTATTTGGAGGACGCCTGTAGGAACGCTAGAACTCAGGAATGATGGGATCGGTGTGATCCAGAGGGCAACAGTCTGGTGTGAAAGTCACTCTGTGGGCAAAGATGTTCTTGGAAGCCCTCATACAGTC
Organism: Ancistrus triradiatus; assembly: GCA_025084515.1. Classification (NCBI taxonomy): domain Eukaryota; kingdom Metazoa; phylum Chordata; class Actinopteri; order Siluriformes; family Loricariidae; genus Ancistrus; species Ancistrus triradiatus. The sequence goes on along the minus strand of JAJAGP010000067.1, from coordinate 621,831 downwards.
TTATGTAACTTTTGGGCACCGCTGATTTGAAAACGTTGTACATATTAGATTTTAATTTTATTTGTCCAGGGACAACCAACATTTTGCATGGGGATACAGTGCCTATAGATTTAGATTTTAGATTTAGATTTACAGCATTTAGCAGACGCCCTTATCCAGAGCGACTTACAATTGATACAGTCTTACAATCCAAACAATTGTGGGTTAAGGGTCTTCTCAAGGACCCAACAGTGGCAGAGCTGGGATTTGAACCCTGGACCTTCTGATCCATAGTCCAGTACCTTACCCGCTAGGCTACCACAGTCCCCTATAAAAATACCTTGTTGAAATAGTCACGTTGCTGACTTACAGGCTGAAATCAAAACCCATTAGAGATGCAGGTTTACTGGTTTACAAAACTCAAATAACAAGACAAGGTTCTGAAAATTAAGTCTCTACCAGGTTCTCATGTTAACGACCCTCATACCAGTGTAACCTGCGCTGGTAATGCTGTATTTATAGCAGGGTGCACCAGAGATTTTTGGTGTGTTTTAGGATGAAAGTGGCTTTATTGTGTTGCCAGTCGGTGCAAACAGACTCATGATTACTGAAAAGACTTTTATCTGAGGAGGCACAGACTTGTTTGTTTACAGACGGCAACCTGAGAAGCAGCTAGGGTTTGATTGATTTCTGCTGCACAAGGTTTTTTGGCAGACTAAAATTTTTGGAAAGAAAATATGGTATTTAATAAAAGTGAGGACACGTCCCCAGGGGTCCTAGGGTAAATGACACGTATTGTACGAACACACTGCCTGTTCCTAGGGAAAAATAACGTCAATCAATGTTGAATGATAATTATGCGTAAATAATCAAATACTAAATTCCACAATCAAGTAATGGAGCTTTAATGACAAAAACTGGCTGAGTTTCAAACAGATGCTTTGAAATAATGGGACCTTTCATTTGGAAAGCGGTAGGGTTATACACATGGTCAACATGGCATATGCAAAAGTTTACACAACCATTGGCATAAATGAAAAAGAAATGAAGGAATAAACTTTACCATCATTTTTATAAAATGATAATGAGCCAATTAAGCCCTAGGATATTATTAGTGGATCTGGGAAGGTCTCCAAACTTTTTCGTAATGTGGTTTAACAGTTATGCGTATGGAGCGTGTCATATTATTGCATATAATTTGTTATATATAGAGATGGCAACTTTAAAGAAACTCTGTGGAGCTTTATTTTTGTCTCTTTCATGAGGCCACACTCTTCCTTTGTAGTTCGTGAACCAATGCTGCCCCGAAATCCCTTCTGCGTCTGTGGTTTCCTGCAGTCATTCGTCTGTGTGAGCTTTTCAACAGCTTCCAAAAAGTAAAATGCCAACCAACGTGGGATATATTTATATTTCATCTAGAAATGTCAGTTTCTGCCCTCCGATACACAATACGTCTCCGGAACAAACGATCATCGTTGCACAAGTTAAAATGACAGAGGTTTGTTGCATGACAATCAAAAATTATAAACTTGTGTCCTGGCCATTACTGTTTAAAGGTTTAAAACATTGCATAAGATCCTGCAGCCACACTAATGACCTAATTACCTCGCAGAGAAGAAGGGAGCAAGGAGTGCTGACCGCAAAGGAAGCTCTAGTAGCTGATAAAACGACGAGGGAAAGGAAGCGTTCTCTCTTATTACATGCCGCTATCAAAGAGGGTCTTCTGGGACAATACACAGGACAATGGTCAACCAGGATGTTCCTAATCTCCAAAGTCACTTTACTTCCTCACCAGCCTAGTGGATCATGGTTTAGCCCTGATTTGTTTTACAACCAGAGCTGCAACACCATGAGAAATTCACCCAAGACGTGATTTGCTTCTACAGGCCATTCGTCCAAATCGTCTCCAGCAGTCGAAACTCCAACTGAGCGGCGAGAAGCACCAGTGGCCAGTCCCTCAGATGCAAAAGGAAGAAACCCCGAAAGGTACCAGGCTAAAATTCAAAAGCACTTCAAGCACAGTGTATTTAAATGCATACCAGCTTCTTACTGGCCGTTGATACTCCGAAGGCCTCCACACTCTAGCCTGTAAACTCAGAGACGCTTGTCCTTCAGACACACTCAAGGGAAGCACTGTGATCTGGTTTCTGTCCCCGCATTACATACCCTATCATTTTGTTATTCTTAGGTTCAAATTGGGAATTATTGGATGACCACAGCACAACAACCCATTGCACTTAGGGCCAGCTGTCCAGATTCTTTCCAAGGGGACTTTTGTTTGCCACTGATATATTTCTGGATCTCACTCAAGTTTCAGTGCTTTCAGTATTGGGTTTTGCAAGCTAGGATACTTCTTGGGTTCACATACATGAATGAGACCATCCTAGATTCCAGACGTTCACTCTGATATAGAAATACAAGGTTTTGTATCATTCCTATGACTGACTGAATATGAACGTATCCATTGTCTTATGTGGCTTGGTAAGGGCATTGCAGAATCCAGAGGTTACTCTGGGCATTAGGTGGGAACACATCTTGCAGGGCAGTGCAGGGATTTAAACCACCAACCTACCTGTCAGTAGTCCACCGCCTCAAACTCTGAGCCAGTAATATATGAGGATCTGACAGTCCGAGTGAGTTATGTCTAACCCTTAGTGGTTTGAGAACTGAAAACACATTTGCTCTAGATGTCCATCATAAAGCTATCCGTGAGGGAGTGAATTCAATTCATGTCTCTGAAACTCCAAAGCTACAAACCTGTGTACAAAGAAACATGGGAAAAAATTAGTATTTACAAATCTGACACGACATAAAAGTTAGAATTTCGTCAAGGCAGAATTGGTAACTGCTCAGTGTCTTCAAGTTTTGACAACGCAAGACACAAACGGCAAGTTTCTAGAACCGTGGTTAAACCAAACGTTGGTAGGACTGCCGCTCAGTTGGAACACTGTAAACCATGCTGTTTCAGCATATTTCTGTGGAAACAGTCTCAGATCACGATTCAAGATGATGAAAATTTGCAAATTGATTCCATTTGCCTCGATAGTTGTCAGTTTCCACATCTGGAATTGACTCGGTTTTGCAATATACTCAGTCAGAAAGGAACTGGTTTGAAATGGTATGGTACAAACGCGATGTGAGTTCCAGTATTAAGTCCAAGTCGTGAATTTTTAAGCAACGATGGTGCCAATAAGCCTGATCCTATTATAAGCTGTGGGTAGCTTGACGTATTTTCCTTTTCTTATTTATTACATGAAACTGTTTTTGTGTTGGTTTTGTTTTCCTTTACACTGATGACTCATGAGTACAAATCAGAAACACGGAACAGACGTTGAGATTCCATTCGATTTTTCACTAGCTTTGAGAGCAATCCAGAACTTCTTAGGGAAAAATGTTTTAATCCTCTGTACACAAAAACAAATCCCACTATTTAGAGTGACAAACTGAAATGTGAAACACTTATTTTTAGCCTTTTTAGTCTTTTTAATATCAGACCAAATATTTTCGCAGAGCACGGCTTTAAGCAGAGCAGAGGATGTAATTTAACGCTGGCTTGCTTTTATTTGCCTTCGTTCTGAGCTTCATGTTTTATATTTACTATTTAAAATGAAAACCTTCAACCTTTTAATTCCTACAGACGTGACGGCCGGCTTCGGGTGACTTTGAGGCAGCAGATAGTGCAGACATCATTAATGTTCTTTCCATTAATCATCTGCATGTATATAAAATCAGACAGCTGGGCTTTGTCTGCTTAAAATATGGGATTATAGATTTGCTATTATATATCTACAGCTCAGGTTGGAGCCTTGAAAATTATAACCATATTTAATTAACAAATGATGTCATATGAGGCTCAAGTACAAAAAGATCTCAGAAAACCTTTGAACTAAGTCGGACCATGAGGATGAGGTTTGGATGAAGGCCAAAGAGAAAAGAAAGAGATGCCTTATAATGTTATTGAGCCAGACCAGAGCTTGTTTAGAGAAAGCTGTGATAGCCAGAGGATATTGCCGAAGCTGTTGTTTAACAGCCATGTCCTGCACAAGACCATATACAGCTGTGTGACCTACTTCCCATTTCCTTACAGCGCTAGCAATATTACTTCTTACAGATCATTCTTCCTGTTCGTGAAATGTATTAATGCAGAGCAACATATAGTTAGTTCTAGTACCGTAAATGCCAACATAACTGCTACAAGTGGCACAGAAAAAACCCTATGGTACTCAGAAATACCTTTAGACCCTGCTGGTTAGTTTGCTTTGGTCCAAACAGAAGTCTGATCTTAATAATGGAGTCTATATTTATTAATGCCCAGATTCATTGAAATAGCTGCCAAAATATTACTTTAGCAGGGTTAGAGTTAACAGGCCACCTATCAAGCTAGCTGTGAGTTCCAGCAGTATCCAAGCCTTACCTTACATGAATTATATATAATATTATAATTAGTCATCATTCCACAGGATTTCGTGAACAGTAGCCAAACATAAATGTGACAACTAATAGCCAGCTATAATTTTGTTTGTATTGCACACAACTAAATATGAGTGGCATTTTAGTACCCGAGTCTCAATTCATCATTAAATTCTCAGCAATTTAATTTAACAGTAGCCAAACACAACTACGATATAACAGAGGTAACATTAGCATACCTTATATTGCTCACAGTTTTGGTAGCATGTCAGTACACCCCCCACTTATGTCTTTAACTCGCAAACATGATTTTATTACAATTTAACACATCTTATTTTTAATTTCCTTTTCTCCTGGCCCTTCCCCATCCCTCCTTACTTCCTTCTTTCCACCTTATAGTTCTCGATTTCCACTCCACCCGACTTTCACCCCGCCCTTACGCACATGTGCCCTGCCGCCTGCCAGAGGATGTCGATTACTTCCTGTCATGTTTATGGGATAGTCAGGAGCCGCTCTGATACAGGCACAGTGTTCAGTCCCTGCGGGCATCATGTTGGCACCCTCCCATCCTGCCCGAATGAATGAAAAATCAGATTACGCCGTCAGGCGAAGTTGGAATTCTGCTCCCGTGACCCAGGACCAGAGCAATATCAGAGCCATATTCAGAAGCTTTATATTTACATTACCAGCGGTCCTTGTTTATGGTTTATTTAGACTGAGTTCAGGTTCGGGGAGTGGAAGTGAAATTGGAGATACGTTCCAGATGTGGGGTGATGCTTTTGAGGAAACACTGCTGCATGTTTAGGATTACCGAAAAAAAGCCTTCCACACACCTTTTTAAAACCTTCTAATAGAAAAGATATGCTTGTGATGTCTTTAAGCTGGGCAGGAAGAAACTCCAGAAATGCTGAATGCACGTAATTCAAATCAAAGACCTTCTTAGGAACCTCTTGTCCAAGGGTTCCTGAATGTTAAGCTACAGACAGAACAAATCCACAGATTTGGATCCACATCTAAAACATCTTCTCCCCCCCCCTCCCCCTCTTCCCTTCCTTTCCCCTCTCCCCTCATCACCTTTCTGTCGTTTCCTCCCCTCTCTCTCCCCTCCCCAAATTATCCCCACCCCCCCTCCTCCTTTCTCTGGTATTTATGTTGCATGGGTTGTAAGCAGCAGCTGATTCAGCGCTCTCGGAGTGCAACAAGTTCTTGTCTTAAACTCAAACTGTATTAGTTAAATGGGCAGGTTTTGACTGCGGTTTCAGCTTATCTAGATTGTAACTGTAAATTGTCTTTGCTGATTTGAAGCCATTTTTCTTCATGCATGGCTCATTAAGACCTCTGTTGAGTGAACTACCAAAGTGCTTTCATCATAGATCCAGCACTCACCAGATACAAGTGCCCAATCAAATCATAGAATATAAGTCAATAACATTGATGCCACTCTGGCTCTTAACTGCAAAGGCCAGCCAGGGGCCAGATTTGCTTTAAAATGGTTTCTGTGACTTGAGCCAAGCACAACTATAGTTTCCACAAAAAAGAAAAGAAAATGGATATCTGACCTTTACAGCCCTTTGCTTGTGTATTTGGGATCACTTAAAACGCGAGTCATCTGGATCTTGTAAAAGGCTGTGCTAGAGTTTGGTTGTTGGAATGCCCAGATTTGCTTGCCATCATATCTTATAAAAACAGTATGGCACGGAGTTGTTGGATCTCAATGAAAAATGCATTTACACCCCCTCACAATAGTTTGTTTGTTTACTGATATTACATACTTATGTTTGTTATCGTCTACCAATTTTGGCACTCTTTTTACCCTTTGAAAGTTGATGAATTGAGATTCCAAAACCCACCGAGTAAACAGTTTCAGAGCTGTCCGGAGTGAGAAGTATACTGTGCATCATCCTTGAGGTGAGGTGAGGGTCTGACTGCATAGCTGCTTTTGGTCAGCGCTGAAAACGGAGCACTACGTCCATCTTGGATATGTCGGCACTGGGAAATATTTCAGCATGTGGTTTGTTCTAGCCACAGTACAATGACATTCTCAAATGTGCCTTTAAAACAGAAAGAAATTTCTGCGGCTGGAAGTGCCTTTCATTTTAGACAGAAAGCCAAAACGTCTGGACTCTGTTTAGACTCGCTATAGAAGGTTCAGGAAAGGCACATCAATACAGGTAGTAGCCAACTGATAGGAACACACACATGAACACACAAATACACAGACATACACCATTACACACATACACAAGCTGCTCATGTAGTAACATTTCTCATTAAGCAGAATCAGCTTTCATAGATCTGCACTTTGGATTGGAGACAGGTATTTGCATGGTGTATTATTTTATGGATGGTCTTGTAATTAATAGTGAGATACTTGTAGTACTCAAGCCTACCTACAGGGTGAGTTCATTAGTGCAAAGACAGGAGTAAGGCCATCAGAGTGATCAGTTGGTGAGACAGCATTTAACACATGATACGTCGTCTGGAATGATGGACATAAGCCCTAACAGTTCACTGCTGTTCTAACACCCAATAATATCTACACACAAATGGCCCTATGATGGACTGATGGATTAATGAGGATGAGGACACCTGACAAATTGACCATATAAAAATATGGGCTACAGTCAGGAAGTGTAAATCTAAATATGGCCCTCAGATAATTTATAGAATCATGTAGAGTGACCATAATGTAAGTACAAGTTAGGTGCATCTAATTGGTAACTGAGTGTTTGTTGTATAATTACAGTGATCCACTTGGATCTAGATTGCATCCAATAAAACAAACATCTACATGCACTTCTCTGTCCAATTGCTCCTCTTCTGCCTTATAATTAGCTCCAGAAATGTCTGTAAGTTAGCTTTGGTGAAATGATCAGATTAATCTTACACTAAAAGTATGAATAAGTAGCCCATACTTTGATACTCCTAATTACTCCACAAAGCAAGCAACCAAGACACACAGACAACGAAGAACCGAGATTGGGACAGAACCTGCATTGTGTTATTACACACTTGATAAGCGATCCAGATACCGTGCACACGCATCGAAAAAGTGAGTTTTACATACTCACTAATTATTTTTACCAAGCATGCCAGTACTTTTGGAGCTCATTATATGTTTCAAAATATGAGACAATTTTAGAGCCTACTGTTTAAAATCACAACAACAATATAGGGTTGTGAAAACCTAGAAACATGTTGAATACGAGTGACTTTGGGTAGGTCAAGAACGTTAGTTGCAAATCCATTTTTCCCATGGTACACAGAAGAATCTCTCTCTCTCTCGACATTCAGACAGGGTGGTAAGGAAGTTGCATGGCCTCCTGGGATAACTAAGTGTTTACAATTAGAGGGAATCTCTTGACCATGAAGCCAAGAACCAGACCTCTGGGCAATCAAAGGCCAACGGGGCAGAATCCCACCGGTGCTGATTCACGATAAGCTCCACGAACACAGTATTACTTGCATGTGCCATTTCTTCCCTGATGCTTGGTTATGTTTCCTCTCACCTTTATAACTAGCAAATATTCCACCAGCATTGTGAGTGGCTTCCTGCAATTCAGCTAGAGTTTGTGGGTGCTTCACTTCGCCTGATTACCAAATATTCCCACAAGCACTGGGGTCTGGTGATCTGCAAAGTGTGCCTAATTTGACAACTTCCTTTGACTATTGTGCTTTTGTGTCCTAATATGACATCACCCTCATTCAAGTCCTTTATCCATTCCTTTTATAACAGGTAGGGTTGTGTAAAATGAATGGATAAAGGACTTGAATGAGGGCGAGCAAAGCTGTTGAATGTGAAAGATCTGGGCGGCAGCTTGGTGGAGGTGGGATTTGAACTCACACCCTTCAGTTAATTATCCAGGATCGTAATCTGGCCTTACATTGCTCATTCTAGGATCTAAAATAAACACTCAAGGTTCTAATGGTCAGAAGGATATGAGAGCATTCTTAAGGCTTTCCTGTGGCTTTTTACAAGGATGCCATCATTTTGAATTCTTCATTTTTAGGTTGCCATATGGCACAGAATGAGACGCAATTCTCTGACAACCCAACGAAATGAAAGAAAATTCCTTGGGTGGTCAAAAAAAGTTCCTTGGGTTACATATTTCCAGACCCAGGCATGAAGCCTACAAAGACATTTCAGGACAGACCTGACCTGCCAGAGTAAGTGGGTAGGATCTCAAACATTGAGCAAACACAGCCCTTCTTTTTAGACAACAACGTAGCACCGCTCGTCTCCTGGGAAAACCCACTTCGAGCATGGGTACAGAAGAAGGTCAATGCCGTGATGATCTGTTGCGTTTCAAGGATCTTAGGCTGTTAACAGTAACCTCAACATGTTCCTATTTATCTGTGAACCACAGAATGTGCCTGATGAAGACTGGACCCAGGATCAAACCCTGTACCACCCACCACTGCACTCAACCAACATCAGTCAGGCCACTGTGACTTATTTAGAGGATGCTGGGCCTAGTGAAAAACATCTCATGCAGTCCTCAACTTGATAGTCATTACTATTGAGAATACTGTAGACAAATGGGGACCGGGTGTTTGGCAGCGAAGAGGAACGTTAAACTGAATTTAGAAAGGAAGGCACAGTGAAGCCAGAACTCTCCACATGTAGTTAAGTCAGGAGTTAATTAGTCTCATCATTTCATCGCATGAATGGCAGCTTCTCTTTTACTTTATACACCAGTAAACATCACATAACGTGAATACACACATGTAGCCAAAGTTTGTGGGCTCCCAAAAATTACATCCAAAGGGATATGTTTTAGTTTGGAGTTTGTCCCCACTCTTCTGAGAGGTTGGGACTAGTTAAGTCGCATCAGTTTTGCAGTCATTCTATCGGTCTGCAATGGTGAAGCAGGAGCTTCATCAAACCAGGGGAGCCTTGGAGTGGAACCGCTGAGGTCATTTGGGCATCTCACATGGATTGATTCTCACTAGTGTGACAGGTTGATTGTGAAATGAGTTTATTTTCATACTGATTATTAGCAAACAAAAAATGAAAAATCTGAACTAAGAATGGCATCGAAGTAAAAATGCTAACTGAAAAAACACACTTCTGGTTGAACGGCTAATTCCAGGCTTTGCGTCGGCGGATTTGGACGGTTCACGTATTATCAAATCTTCCTTCCTGCTCTCACTTGCATTGTGCAATTGCTCCAGATGGACGTTCAGAGGTGGGTTTAGGTAGCAGTAGACGTTCTGCAGCAGTACGAACGTCAAAAGGTCTCTGTTGCAGCTGCAGTTGGTGTGCTAAGCTACCTGATTAAAAGCAGATTTTCTTCTCTTTTATCCTGTCCTTGTTTATTGTTAAACGCAGGTCAACCGGGTTAGCAGGAAAAAATGACTGGCTGGGGAGACGTTAGCTCATGGATTGCTTTTTCTTTGCCTCTTTCTTTGGGTCTGCTTCTCGATTTCTCCTTCTGTCTCTTGGTGCAGCGGTGCAGTGCTGTGAATTCCATCAGTATTGGTTTACACAGGTCCCAGTAGCTTCCTAAAATGATTCACCTACACATAGGACGTTTGAAGAATCAAATCAGTCTTGCTTTAAAAGAAAAGTATTACAAACGATCACTGACTAAATTGGAAACGCGCTCTACATTTAGGTCCCTTTTCAATAACGCTAACGCACTATGCATTTCCTCATTATCAACTGCTATCTTCAAATGGTGTGAGAACCTACAATTTAGAAGGCCTCACCAACAACCCAACATCTGGTTGTACAAAGCACCAGTCAACCTCTTCTTTATATAAAACTCCCATAGCCCAACCTCTGTTTATATAAAGAACCAGACCCCAACATCTGATATATAAAGCACCAGAACCAGCTTCTGTAGCACCAGAATACAACCTCTGTCTATATCAAGCACCAACATCAACCTCTCATTAATTATATAAAGCATCAGAACCAAACATGTTTATACACAGTAAAGCACCAGAATGAAACCTTTCTATACAAAGCACCAAAACAAACCTCTGTTAATATTAGGCACCAGAATGAAACACGTTTATATAAAGCAACACAACTAACCTCTGTATGTAATAAATACCAGCTTGTGACTTTTTTGTGCTTAATCAACCCAGCCTCATTTAAGATATGTTTCTACGGCTTGCCCGTCTGGCCGCAGGTGTGTCACGAAGTCAGCGTTACAGAACATCATCACCTGCCCTCTTTGAGTGACTTGCTACTAAATTATCTAGATCTACCACTGAACCTTTGTTCTGCCTCCCACCAAAACCTCATGCATCTTTTCCCTCTGAATTATCTGAGCTACTCGCTCTAGCACTCTCCTCCCTGCTTGTTGCTACTAGATGAGTTTAACATCCTTGTCAGTTTCCCAAAAGGCCTATTTCTTTCTGCAATATTAAATCTGTAATCCCTCTTATCTTATTCAGTTTATTATTATGGCTTTTCCTCACTCTTCTGGTCCCTCTTCTCCTGAGCAGCATGCTATAATTCTTAACGCTGCGCTCTCGGAGAGTCTCGATGCATCGGCGCCTGTGACGACTAAAACAGTATCCCTTCAGTTCATGACTTTACAACAGAGCATTGTCTCAAAGCAGCGTCCCGACAATCTAGGCCCACAGCCCCATTTTGGGCAGCCTAGGTATTCTAAATTACCTAAATAGTGCGTCTTTATATTATAAAGTACCAGGACCAAACCTTTTTCTTTTTAACTTAAGCAACAGAATCATCCTCTTTCGATAAAGCAAAAGAACCAACAAAGGGACAAAAGGACAGTAAACAGAATGACCTATTTTGCCTTTCCTTCTTTATGCCTTTTAGGAAACGACTCCCTTCAGTCATGTTCCAAAACCTGCTCTAAAGCCTTCCAGGAAGATTAAAGGCTCCTATAGCAGCAAAAATGTTTATGCCCTTGTTTTGAGATGTGATGTTCAGACGTGGGCGGTGCACAAACTTTGGGCCATGTAGTGTGTATCCATATTTGTATGGACAAGCCCTAAGATTATGGTGTTCGTACCCAGCTGCAGACCTCACCGTGACCTCACGGGGCAGCTGCAAGTCAGGACTGGGAGGAGAGGAGGGAAAAGGAGGCACCTTAAAGCAAATAGCATCTCTGCAGCACACACATACATTATACACACACACATACACACAGCATCAAAGTCTAGTAAACTGAGCAGGGAGGTAAACCACAAACAAAACAGTCAGATAGTCACTTACAATTGCACACATACAGGAACAAAACCTTTGTTCCAAAGCAATGTTTAGGTCATTGTCATGGGGATAGGGGGAAAAAATATGGAGTATCAGGATTACCACAGTAGCATGCTGACACGACGAACACAGAAGCTTCAAGCAACCAAGAACACACTGCAAAATTAATGAAAACAACCTCCATTAAACCTAGTAAACCTCAGGCGATGGCCTAATGAGCTCTGTTCCACACACAGGGCAGTGCCTATGTGTGTATGTGCTTTTTATGGCTTGTGAGTGTATACGTGTGTGTACCAAAAGGCCTGGTCAGAATTAAATAGACACAGAGATGACAGAGGTAGGGTAGCCAGAGCCGTCCCCAAAGGCTTTGCTGCGGAATGTCTATCACCACCCTGTGAGCAGGCCAGCGGGTGAAGTGTATGTCAGTTATTGTGTAGGACAGTGGTGTGTGCGGAACACGCACCAGGGCAGGCTGCAGTGTGTTCAGCGTATTGTCAAAGTACTACTCATTATAACAAACTCGTATCAGGTCGTAATTAAATCTGCAATTTTCAGTTTTCTCTAAATGTGGTTTTGTACTGTAACTAAAGTCCTGTACAGAGCGCTGGCCACAAATTAAACGTTTTGTGGATTAAAAGCAAGCAGCAAATTTACATATCAAAACATTATGACCACCTGGTTCGCAACAATGTTTAGGTAGGTGGTGTGCGTCAAATCAGCGTCCGCATAAATGCCCGGGCCCGAGGTATCCCAGCATCACCATGTCCAGAGCATCACAGTCCCTCCACCGACTTGTCTTCTTCCCACAGTGACATCTCTTCCCCAGGACCAATCGTGTCAGTTGACCGGGGGTGCCAAAACGTTTGTACAAAACTGTTCCAGAGTGATTAAGTTAATGCCTAAACATCTGGATGGGATTAGAGAGATGGTGGAATAGCTTACCAAATTCCCAGCTGTCCAAAATAACAGTTCTGTATGTAGGTAGGGGGAGGGGTGTCAGGTTTATACATCATTATGAGGACCGGTGTCCCCACAAGGATATAAATATTTGAAATCTTTAACCTTGTGGGGCCATTTTGATAGCCCTCATAGGGAAAACCCAAGAGAGAGAGAAATATGACTTCTGAGTTTTTATAATGAAAGATGCACAAGCCTTTCCTTCAGATCTGGGAAAACCTAATGACTCACTTCTGCCTAGCAAATGGACATCTATTAAAAGTGTTCCCTGCACCTGATTACAAACAAAGGATGAGCACAAAGTCCTCGGATGGTACAGTTCTCAGAAGTGAGACGAACGGGTTCTCAGAACATAAAACTAGTCACGACCCATTTCAGAGCTTTCCTTCCCTCTCTCCAGCACTTGTGCATTCTGTTCTACTATTCCCTGAATCACTCGCATACTCCAGAGAGGACACTCGGGCCAGCTACGTCACCGAGACGCCGGCCAACGAGCGTGCGCACAAGTTATTACGCAGGGTAAGGAATTACAAACACAATGGCGTAGCCTGTGTAACGTCAGTGCGGCGACTCCATTTTTAGCTGAGTACTGTGTGCATGTTTACACATGAGCCAGCGCAGAGGCCATTAAGTAGACGTGTCGCTTGGCCAGAGGTGTCTAAACTTTAGCATCAACTCTGTGTTTAGTTGATTTTGGGTCCTTGTGGAGAAGGTTTTACTGCAGCAGGACAAAGACACAAAACACACCCCAACGACTGGAAGACCAAAGTTCTTTCCTCCAAAGGAACCCTGGGATAATGTGGATCAGCAGATATTGCACAAACTTGTGAAGTCTATGGTTATTACGGCAAATGGGAATGTACCAAATGGTTACAAATTCTGAGATGCTGATTATACGATTTTCGAAGCATGTTTACTAGTGGTGCCCGCTGTTTATACTAGAGCTCTAGAGCTGTCAAACAACCCACATACAGGCATGCACCTTTTAATGTCGCATTACGTTCTGTGAAACATTTTACCATTGTCGTTTAGTAGTTTCGATACCTTTCACATTTTTAAACAATAATATCAATTAGAACACAATATGAAACCTATTATAATTCTAAGATCCTGGCTGTTAAACAAACATTCATCAATTCAAAATGAATCACGTTTGCTTGCATGTATTTGACACTGAAGGCACAGCCTGTAACACTGGCACAGAGAAAGGAAACGAACACAGGATGCCATTAAATTACACAGTACTTTATTGACACACAATAAGCAATTAGACTGAGGAAAAAGATGTAAGAACGCAGCGTTCGGTCCACGATGCAGTACATGGTTTGGCGGTCTACAAAGCTACGAAGCTCAGACATCCAAGAACCAGAGGCTGAAGTACCAGAACGACCACGAGGAAGACAAGAGCCAGGTGCATGGAGAACGCTCAGACCTGAGACGCCAGGTTTAAATGTCTAGTTGCTGATAAGGGGAATAGGTGACAACTGCGGACATTTTACTGTATAGTACTGTACTAATATTATTTATTTATTATTTAAGATCTGGCGTCCAGTCACGTTGTCAAAGCATTTAAACTGAACCCTAAAGGCTAAAAGTGCTATACATGGTATGTGGAATGTAGGGGAATAGTGATCAGGGGACCATTTAGGACACAACCCACAAGTAAGGGTACCTCACATGGTCATGTCTCAAAAACATAGATTGTTCCCTGCCGAGGCTGTGTAACTCAGTTTCATTTAGAAAACCCACAAAATATAATGCGGATAGATGATACAATCCGAACGTTAAGCGAGTTTGAAAACAGAGATAGCCTAAAAAGTGATAAAAGGTGCACATATAAGATTTCCCAGAAATACTCGCGCGTACACACACCGCTTCGTGAGAAATTCTTCGTTTGCTTGGTTACCATGAAACCCCCGAGACTGTCTAACGTTGTACAGAAAATGCGGTTTGTTTGCATTTGCCTGTGTGAACCCTGTCATCATGTCCTCACAGCAGCCACTCTGTTCGAGATCTGTCCCAAGAGGTGACGCAACTGGCCTTTGTCCCACAAGCCTACTGAGCATCTCTGCTTTCCCACAGAGCTGGACGTGCTCCGCTCAGAGCGTCCCGCTCCCTTCCTGCTTTTGTTGCTCCTTCTCTCTACGATACGCCACGTCAGAGTTATGCAGCCTCGTCACTTCCTAAGCCCGAGGGAGTGCGTGATCCGGATATTCAATAGCACTTTCTCCATGCCTTGCCCAATGTCACATCTTCCTGGGAAGTGTGCCACACCTCCACCAAAACTAGAATGTGCTTGGAGTTCCAGTACACCACACCTTCCATTCATCGCACGTTTCCTAGCTCTGCATGGTCACGGTCCGGTGGGATATGAACTCCCCCCCTACTCACCTACTTACTGTAAGAACGGATTTCTTAAGCAGATGAGGATGAGGCCGTGAAACGGCAGGGATGAATTAGTGGAAGGAAGTCTTTACAGACATAAGAGAAGGATGAGGGAGGATATGCAGCCTAACTGACTGCAGGAACCAAGGAGGAACGTGCTCTGTGACCTCACAATAACAATTAGTGCCGAGTTAATATGACGCATAAAGACGTGGAATCGCCTTAAGAGGAGCAGTGGCAGTAGAGAGGGTTGTACAGAACATTTCACCAAGATTATAACTTTCGACTACCTAAATAATACACTGTGTTAAAATAATCAGGTTTTATTTCCCTTGTCTTGTTTGGGGGGTTTGGTCAATGCAATGATCTTTGAACTACTGTTTGTTTCTTCATTATTAATCGTTAATTAATAATGTATTTTTTCATTTGTTGTGTGTTAAAAAGGTTATTAATGGTAATTGTTAAGGAGCTATTTAAAAAAAAAAAAAGTCATCTTGGTAATCATTTAACACTTGGTACAAAACTCCATGTTTACCTAATGACAGGGATTACCAGTGAACACTTTCTTCACCAGTGCCATCTACAGGCGGAATATAGTCTCTGCATCGGCATTTAACTTGGAACTCGTATAAAATTAATTTGTTGACTGAACTGAGCAAACCGTGACATCAAACCACATCAGTTCCTTGAACGTTACATACATATCTAAGATTAAAACATCATTTCAAATTACTCATGAAACCCCAGAAAAGTCCCAGTATGAATATTTGTCAGTTATTCTCACCATGTTTTTAGCAGAGACGCCACTTCGAAATGGCACGCTGTCATACTGCATACTGCACTAGTATGTACTGCATACTGCCCCCTCTACGTAGCGTACGGCTACGCCACCGTCACGTGACCATTTACCGTGCGTTTAAATCAAACTTCTCTTTTCTAAATACTGTATTAGCCTCATTCTGGTATGAGCATATCCCGATACAACGACTATATTCATATTTATACTCTGAGATGGCAGCATACTGCTTACTATAATTTTTGGTTCACAACCAAAAACTCAATGGAAAGTCACAAAAAGGGAAAATGGTGGCTTACCTCCATTGTTATCATGCGCGTTAAGGGGGTGCATATGGCGGTAGGGGTGCTGTACTTGGCATAACACCACCTAAAGAGTGAAACTCGAGCCTGAAGTCTAGCACCGGCGTAGGTTTACATTCAACTGTTAACCTACGCTTTGCGATTTTCCATTGTTATTTAATGACTACCATGAAATGTGGCACTTTTCTTGACAAATTAGTAGCCTATAATCTGTTAGTTTTGAAAAAACGATGTCTGTGAAAGCTATCTAGATGCTAGATGGCTCACCAAAAGTTCTACAAACATCACCAATCAATCAATGCAGTGGCTTTGGAATAAGAAGGCAAATGTCCTTGAGTGGCTAAGTTACAGTCTAAATTCGGTAGAAACCCTGTGTATGGTCTTAAAGGTCACTGCCACTCTCCAAAACACCTGACTGAACTTGAACAATTCAAGGAAGGAAGAAAGTACAATTATTCTCCAAATTCGGTGCAGAGCTGCTAAATATATATCCAAATATACAGAGGGCTGTAATTAAAGTGAAAGTATTAAATCAGGAGGTCAAGTCAAGTCAAGTCAGATTTATTTATATAGCGCTTTTTACAATGGAGCATTGTCTCAAAGCAACTTTACAGGTTTAGATTATCTCCTAATAACTACGTCCAATCTCAAATTGAGCAAGCCTAGGGCGACAGTGGCAAGGAAAAACTCCCTAGTTCTAGGAAGAAACCTTGGGAGGACCAAGACTCAAAAAGGGACCCAACCTCCTTGGGCGGCGTAGATGATAAATCTAAGAGCGAACTAAAGTCATGGAGTCAAAGTTTGAATAGAATGTGAAGTATGCACATCGACATTAAGTGGCCAGGGTATGATGGGTCGAATAAAATGTGAATTATGCACAGTGGAGCTCCATCAGATGTACATCATGTGTAGGGCCGGAACTGCTGCCGGAACACAGCTCGGAGAGAAAACAGAAAATGCAATTAGTTATTGATTAGAGCACAGTGTTTAATAACAATCACTGATGCCATGTCAATCACTGATGCCAAGTGTAGCAATGAGACCCCGGGAGCATTAGCTATAGCAGCATAGCTAGAAAGCTAGAAAGAGGAGAACTGGTAGGAAACACAGCCAAGAGGGATCACATGAGACATTGGCAACCCCACGAGCGGCAGAAGACAGCAACCCAACGTCTCTGATCACCATAAGACTCTTTGACTATGAACCCCCCAGCTCTGCCCTTATTCTAAGGCAAGGATGCATGAGTCAAGATCACGAGGACTCGAAGCCTAGTTCAGCCAGACCGCCCACTCGACACTCCCGGCTAGCGGACAAGGCAGGCAGGCCAGACATGACTCCAGACTCCGGCCCCAGCAACCCAAACCATGCAACCTGGTCTAAATCTAGTCAAAAGCCTGCGTAAAAAAGGAGGCTTTTTTCAAACCTGTTATTATATGTATTTTTGTATTTATATTTCATTAATTCTCAAAACTGTTGCATGCTGGTAAAATGTGTATTTAAAGCTTTCTACTGGCACTGTATTTCTTTTGAAATCCTAGTTTCTGTTTGGAAGAACATTTGCACATTTCCATCTGCACATTTGCAGACCCACAATTTATAAATAAGGCCCCAATCCAAGTGTTCCTTAGTATGTGCCCTTGATACAGAAAAATCCTATTTTACAGCTCCAAAAAATAGCAGCTAATATTTCACCCTTTATCTCAGAACTCAGGAAACTATAGCTGTAAATGTGGAATCAGCATTTTCATGACATTTATGTAGGGGATATTTCAGATAGCTTACTATAAAAGTGGATAAGTGAGATAAATAAGAGTATCTTTGTTTATCTATGAATTTTTTCGCATGCTCTGTCATCTGTCATGCTCTGTGGATCTGTTGGATATAAGACATGGCTCCATCACCATGTCAGATAACAGCACAGTCATATACAGTAGACGGTGAAGGCCATGCAGTGGGATGCTTCAGTTCTGTCAGCTTCTTATCAGGCTCTTATGAACAATATTGGGAAATGCAGCTTTTCCTCAGCGTTTCAGTGCTACAGATTGTACAATCTTTTGCTGCTCTTTGGCTCATGCATTATTTTAGGGTTTAATCACTTTGTGGAGTGCAGAGAGAAGAAAGATCTTGCCAGTAAGATCTGTAACAAGTTTGATTGCAAACTCACACGAGACATCAAACCAATTTTTTAAACTATGTAATACACACTGCCTGGCCAAAAAGGTCACACACACTAATATTTGGTTGGCTCCTTTAGCTTTGATTATGGCACGCATTCGCTGTGGCATCGTTTCCACAAGCTTCTGCAACGTCACATTTATTTCTGTCCAGAGCTGCATGAATTTTTCTCCAAGATCTTGTATTGATGATGGGAGATTTGTTCCACTGCACAGAGTCTTTTCCAGCACATCCCAAAGATTCTCAATGGGGTTCAGCTCTGAACTCTGTGGTGGCCAATCCATGTGTGAAATGGTGTGTCATGCTCCCTGAGCCACTCTTTCACAGTCTGACCCTTCTGAGACAGATGAACATCTTTTCCACAACCACAGAATGTGCCTTTTAACAAATGAGAACCTACTCACTGCATCAGTTAGGGTTAAATCACATGTTTGTAGATGAAGCATAATCACCAATGCAGTAATTATCCGATGGGAGGCACTTTTTTATAACTATCTGCTTAGTTAAATCCAGGTGGTGACCTTTTTGTTGGCTAAGCAGTGTATATAGTATTAACAAAATTAGGTCATGAGTGTACAACTCCAGATCAAGAAAAGTTGGGAAGGTAAAGGAAGGGAAGTTGTCACAGGCTCTGGAGAAATTATTTCACACTCCCAGCATTTTTGGCATTAAGCTGCCGCTCCTCAAATTGAACACATCTGTTCTGCAGGAGAGCCAAGGAAATGGGCATTGTTTTAAAATACTTTCTTTAATTTGTATTATTGTTAAAAATCTAAGGTGTTTGATTTTGACAGTTGAATTTATGTCTGTTCACTACCTCCATTTCCAACATTATGGACCCCAGACTTTGCCACACTCCCCCACTCTCCCAACCCCATGTCTGAAGCAGTCATGACCACATGCCTTCGGTCTTTGTTTGCAGATTTCAGGCCTTTGTTTCCTTTGTTTGGTGGCTGAAATTTCAGTCTTTGCAACCTAGTCGAGTTACACTGTTAGGTATTTCAGTAATGGTTGATCGAAACTTGCTTTTTTAAAAGGAATTTTTACATTTACCAACTACTGGAAACATGTCTATTGAACAAATGATTCAAGAATGTTTTGCAATGTTTTTGGACACTGCTTTTGGTTTACATGTATGCACTCTGCCTGGATTTAAAGACCAAGACCTAACCCTAGAGAGAGGGCTGCTGACTGCTCATATGGTGCTGAGAAATAGCTATTTCACAATCGGATTGAGAAAGCAGTCTGGCTGAAACAATTTCAAAATTTGGTCCTTCAAGTGACCTTCCTAATCACAGACAAACACACACAGACTCACGTCAGAACCGAAGCCCTTAGCCTTTAACCTAAATGTTTAAAAAAGGTCTACATTGTCCATGTTCGATCTGTTTTCTCTCAGTTCATACAGCTCACGACACATTAAACACTTGTTGTATTTCACAGCGATAGAGGAATACTACATAAAGCTGTCAGTCATGGTGTTTTACAGACTCTCAGTGTTGTGAGTACTTGCATAGATTGCACGTAACAAGAGCAGTGAGATAAACGAACGTATTAATGCGAGCTGTATATCAACTCTCCTGGAAAACTATAGTTTGTACCTGTTCATTTGGGAGAGCTCACATGACCGGACCTCCTCAGTACATACAACTATATCTTCAGTAATGAAGATTATTTTGTGACAAAAGTCATTCATCCATTCATTCCCCAATTCAGGGTGACGGTACGCCAGCATGAAATGTCATTTATTATGATGCATTTTGTGTCTTTCTTCCATGTTGTCATGTCAAGTGGTACAAGTTTTAAAAGAGATGTATAGTATCTTAAGATCAGGCCGAAATTTACCCTAGACCAAAGTGTATCAGTATTACTGAGTACTGAAAGTCTGAAAATTGTGGTGCTTATTTTCATATACTTTCAAGATTTCGACGTTATGTTCACTCAAGAATGAGGCAAGTGAGAAACTACAACCAAATCATTATGGCTTTAAAAAACAAACAAGTAAAATATCTACAGCTGTATTTTGTCACCTCCTTGAAGCGCGGAGAGTGTAAACAAGTCGTAGACAACTAAAGTATGGCACGGAAGTAAACGACAGCAGTTCCCACTGCATTAAATGCCTTAAGGTGGTAGCTCACAAAGCTGACAACATGCATCTCATGAAACATCTGATGAAACACGGAATTCTCTGTCAAGTATTTCTTTTAATACTATTTAAAGAACTGCACGACTCTGTCACCAAGCTGGAGGCTAAACACAGACACCAATGTTTTACTGATAGCATGTCAGCAGCAAGTTTAACGGTTTATCCAAGAGCTGTCTTACTTTTGGAAGAGAAAACGTGCTACTAAAACCTTTGACAGCATGGTGAATATAATTTGATTTCAGCTGTCAAAACCCAACATCTGTTGGCTAGCTGGATGGCTATCATTCAGCAGATGCATCGAATCATAACAGTCACTTATTATCTGCAGTTTTCATAAATGAGCTCTATTAGCTTTAATAGATAATAGTAAGTGTTTTATTTTCACGTTGGCGGATCCGCTCATATTCTTGACTGAACTCTAAGGGGAATCATGAATCTCTTACTGTTTAAACATATTTTAATGCATGTGATTGCACAGGACTGGTGCCCTGTCTAGCGGTGGTTCCTACTTTGTGCCCGTGATGCTGGTAAGTTTTCAGCTTCCTGTAAACCTGAACTGGATTGAGTGAATGTAAAAATGAACAATTGAATGAACCATATGTTCTATATTGGCTTTGTTTGTATCCAAATAAGGTGGTGACCTGTAATGGTAACGAGTAGATTGTGACACTACTGTTGTTCATTAATATTTCTGCCCACATTATCGTCTTTATTGCAACAGTTTATTTATCATTTTGGGATCATAATGAATTCAAAGAATCAGATTAGTACCAGTATCGAAAATGTTTAAATAATATCAGTCAAGGTTAATATTATAATACTGATAATAGTGAAGACAATCAAAACGACACAAGTTTGTAGTTTTTTCAAAACCGCTCCCTTTTTGTGCTGTAATATGAGGAAAAAGATGAGTAATATAAATATTTGCACTCGTGTTTAATGCAATATGTCTGTAATTCGGTGTGGTAACAGCAGAGGGCTCCTACCTGCTGCTTAACACAAATCTCTCTCTCTCTGTCACACACACACACACACACACACACACACACACACACACACACACACACCACCACACACACCAACACCACACACCACACACACCACACACACATACTCCACTACACTACACTAAACTTTATTCTCTTTTCTTTTCGGCTCGCCCTTATCAGGGGTCGCCACAGCGATGTTAAAAGTTTCCACTCTCCCTGTCTCCAACGTTCCTCTACTCTCACCCTAACTCCCTGGCATGATCTTCATCACAAACAATGGAAAACTCTCTTGGTCTTCCTCTTCCGTCTCTTGGCCTGGCAGCCCACTACACTCCTCCTACCCAATTATCCACATCCCTCCTCTGCACATGTCCACCAAACCATCTCAGTCTTCCATCTCGGGATTTTGTAGAAAAATGGGAAAAAGGGGAGGGAAAGAGGGGAGAGAACCTACCCTATCCATCTAATCCTGTCCACCATAGGACACTCCCAAAAGACCTCACATCTTTAAGTTCGCCACCTCGCTCTGTTCCTGTCCTTGTCAGTGCACTGTCTCTAACCCATACAACAAGGCTTGTCTCATACTCTCTTATTAAATCTTTCCTTTCACTTTTGCTGCGACCCTTTTGGCACACAGCACTCGACACTCTTCTCCACCCACTCCATCATGCGGAACACTCTTCTTTACCTCCTTTCCACACTCCCCATGTCTGTAATTCGGTTGGTAACAGCAGAGGGCTCCTACCTGCTGCTTAACACAAATCTCTCTCTCTCTGTCACACACACACACACACACACACACACACACACACACACACACACACTACACTACACTACACTACACTTTATTTACCCCCCAAAAACTGAGCTCCAACAGCAGACAGTTTGATCACAGCTGCAGACGCTTTCAGACTGATCAATATCTAATACACGAAAGCTATATTTATACAATGATTTATTTTGTATGAACCATCATCTGTGTTTGGAAACAACAAAAGATGTTTGTGCGTCTGGATTGTATTGTCTGGGTTTGGTGTTGGACGCCATCATATGGCTGGTATTGGAGTCAGTTTTTCTTTTTTTTCTGGCTTGTAAAGCTGTGACCGGCTGTTCGCCACTAGGCGGCAGCTACGATGACTGTCACTGCTTTTGTAAAGTAAACGTGATGTCTGGTTTTATTTAAACAGATGCTTATATATTTTTTAAAAAAGGTAATACATTTAGCAACATATTTCTTTTATATGATGTAAAGTGTAACTAAGATTACAGCTTTGGCAAACAAAGCTTAGGGAACAAAGGCTTGAACGTGGCACACAAACAAACTTGTGTTTTTTTTAAATAGCAAGTTTTGAAATAGCACAGATTGTGATTAAGAAAATGCGGAACAGGTTAGATGAATCAATAGACCGGTAAGTAGGATCCCTGCTGTGTGAGAGCTTGAGAAGACACCTGAAATAAGGGTGACAGGCCTAGCAGTTAAACAGAGATAAAAATTCAGTATCAAAGTCAAACACTTGGCAATCATTTAATGACAACGGAAATGAGAAAGTAATTAAGAACACTTTGTTTCCTTCACTCTCCTGTGGCGCAGATGTGCTCGGTTTGAGCAGCACCACATTAACCGTGATATTGTCGTTTATGTGGAATCATTTTATCCCTTTTAACATAATTATTTCATTGCATGTTATTCACAAATCAAACAGTGTCTTGAATATTCTGGTCTCAGCAGCCAAGAACTGATATTTCAGTCGACGATTTTAAACGTTAATGAAAGCAGCAAAGGATTTATAAATCATGAGCTGCAGCTATAAGTCAATAGCTCGGTCCAAAATGAAAATGCACAAAATTTTCCCAACCCGAAATGTAGCTGATGGATCAGCGCACAGCTTTCTGCAATTTAGCTGCATTTATGTGTATAGAGCGGACTTGTTGTTAAAAGCCGTCTGTCGTTGGTGCGTGCACAGAATACGCTTTTGAACCATTACAAGCTTGTCATATAAGAAAGCATTTATGTCCTAAATGCCTTCATTTTAAATCCATTTTACACTCGGCTGATGATGTTTTGCTATGTCTGGAAACTCAAAAAGGCAAAAAAATGCATTGTCAGGCAGGCCATGACAAAAGCTGTTCAAATTTGTTTCCAAACAAACAAGGCAATCAGTGTTCAGGGCTAAGGAGGTAAACGGTGCAAAACTACAGATGAACTGGTCATAGCCAGATTTGTATTGGTGCTGTCAAACATGTCATAGTATTCAGCTCAAAATGTTACAGAGTATTACATTATATTACAGAATGGTCCCGTTTCCAATGTAACTTCATATCTGCCCAGACCCAGATGCAGTTCTCATATTTAGGTGAGCAATCCATTTGCATAAAGTCTGCACAGACAGCGAACAAACTCCATACTAATACAAAATGTAATAAGGTGCCATTTTGGGGTGTCCATTAGGGTTATGCTAATGATTAAGCAATTATTAGGACAAATATTATCCTTTGAAGAAATTATAATAATAAAAAAACAATATCATTGCGATCCAATTTAAGTTTTCGGTATCTTTTACAAGTTCAGACGGTTATAGAGTTACATTTAGCCCAGTTACCATCTGAGATCATATCCTGATTATTGTTAATGATAGATTATTTGTACTCAGTCATTTTCGTGGGTAAATCGTTGTGACAGTTCTGCAGTCAGTCTGGGCAGCAGAACTGGCTGTGGCTGTGTTTAGGGACAGTGCTGCTGTTCTTGGTGTGACAGATGCACTTAATTTCCTGTGAAGCTCAAGAAGTCAGACAGTCTAATGCCGGTTTGACAGCGTAGACCCTTTCTTTCTCTCAGAAACTGTCATGTAAATATCTATAACAAATGTCTAGTCTAGACTGTTGCCTGGCACACCGCTTGCAGTCATCTGTTGTAACGCGTGTTAATTTCTCCTGATCCGTCTTCCATTCCTGAGGTACAGAGCCCAGGTCCCTCAGCTCAGGTGCCGTGTAACATTAAACGTGTAACAGTTGTAGAGTGGCGCATCAGCAGTCCTGTTTGTAAAGTGTATACGGTACGTTTTGTTTAGCCTAATATGAAGAGACGGCTGTATGCCCATGTGACCCAATGACCAGCTCCAGCAGTGGATTAGCTGTTATCTAAATCGCGTTCTGCTGACCAATGAGATATGCTAATCTCTTTCGCTGCATGGGCCTTTCCTGTCCGCTCAGTCTGTCTGACAGGGTTACAGGACGCCTGGATTGCACCAAAGCAGCAGTGATGAATGGCACAGAGGGCCCCGATTTCTACGTCCCCATCTCCAATGCAACCGGGGTAGTGAAGAGCCCTCATGAGTACCCCCAGTACTATCTGGCCGAGCCCTGGGTCTTTTGCTTTCTTGCCCTGTACGTGTTCTTCCTGATCGTCATCGGCGTCCCGGTGAACTTCTTCGTGATCGTGGTGACGGTTGCGCACAAGAAGCTGCGGACGCCGTTCTATTACATGCTGGTGAACATGTCGATGGCCGACCTCATCGTGATCTTGGTCAGCTTCCCGTTCACCATGCACGCCGCGCTGCATGGCTACTTCGTCCGAGGGATGGTGGGATGCAACTTTGAAGGCTTCTTTGCTGTTCACGGTTCTGCCATCTCACTCTGGTCCCTGGTGGTCCTGTCTGTCGAGCGCTTCATGGTGACTTGTCAGCCTGACCTCAGCATCCGGTTCCGGCGCAAGTTTGTCGTCAAGGGTGTCGGCTTCACCTGGCTGATGGCATTCACCTGCTCGCTGCCGCCTCTCCTGGAGTGGTCGCGGTACATCCCCGAGGGTCTGCAGTGCTCGTGTGGCGTCGACTACTACACCATAAAGCCCGACCTCTACAGTGACTCTTTTGTCTATTACATGTTTACCGTGCACGTCGCCGCCCCATTTACCATCATCTTGATCTGCGCTGGGCGGCTGCTCTGCCATAACGAAGCCAAACCCAACGACCAAGAGGAAAACCGCATGACGGTCGTCATGGCCTTGGTGTGCTGCGTTTGCTGGCTGCCCTATGCTAGTATGGGCTGGGACATTTTCACACACCACGGCAATGCCTTCAGTCCCTTCTCCATGACCGTGGCCTCCTACTTTGCCAAGAGTTCGGTCTTGTACAACCCTCTCATCTGCCTTTGCATGGATAAGCAATTTCGGCATGGCATGATCATGATGTTCCAAGGCAAGGACGAGGGCAGCAGCACCGCCAAGACCAAGGCATGATCGGGGCCTCCTGGCTCTGTGGCTCCTGCATGAGCTAGAAGAGCCAAGAGTATGCAGAACTGGACATGGAGAGTCTATTTTCTTTGTATTCACGAATACTGACTCACCAAGGACGGTGGATACAAGAGAAATGCTCCGACTGCATGGCTGTCATTTTGTAGGGTGTTGACCTAAACATTTGTTTTATTCAGTGTTAAGCACTTTAAAGATTTCAAATATCTCAAAGGTTGTAAGGGTAGCTGACTCAGTGTGTAGGAAAAATGCATTTTAGCAAGATCTAGTTATCAGATTTATCAATGGTAAGGCATCTAGAGGTGTAGATTAAGCTGTAAGTAGTGTGTTATCAGTGCTTATGGAGTCTGAATTAGCACCCTGAGCTCCGGTTACTGTTCCCAAGGTCATTGTCTAAGACGATAATGCTACTCAGGTCAAGTACGTCGTCTTGACCATGTCTAGTTGTGATTGGCTGATTAGACATTTGCATGAACATGCAGTTGATCAGGTGTCTCTAGTAAAGTGACCGGTGAATGTACGTTGACATTTGAGGTTTTGGCGAAAAATTGAATTGGAAATGTTTTTGTCGGGAAAAAAGCACGTTTATGCATAAAATTTAGATTCTCCGCATTTACTGAGCATAAAGGCAAACGTGCAGTGGCGTGCCGAAGGTCAGTCAGCCCGCAGGGACTAAATCATGGGCGCCGTTAATCATTCTATTTACTAATTATAGTAGAAATAAGAGCAGAGAAAGCTTCAAGCCATTACGTGTAATGCTACATTTTGTAGATCGATTGTAAGGGGTAAATATTTGGAGGCACAGCATGGAGAGTATTTGTTAGGTGACTAATTCACTGTCAGCTCTGACAGAGGAGGAAAATGTTTTGTCTGGTCTAAAAGCCTCCGCTCTGCTCGCTCATTTATGAAAGTCCACTGAAAGGCACTTTGTGCAGTTTAGCTCGTCCAGAGTGGTTTATTTATTGAAGCAAAAAAAAAAAAGTTCTCTTGACATTGTGCTGCATGTTGAAACAAAAGAGGCAGCAAACAGCAAGGTCTTCAATTAATACTAATACTAATACAAATAAGATAATGCTTATTATATTTATTTAGCAGTCTATTTCGGTGCTTCCTTTGGGCTTTTCATTAGAACGATGGTAACGTATGAGGAAAGTCATACAGTGCCTGTAGAAAATCATCACACCCTGTTAAAATCAGTAGCTTTTGCCACATTACTCTTCCAAACATCTGATCAGGACCATATCTCGTTTACTACAAACTTCCTCTCGTATTTCCAGGGCACAATCCAGGATAATTCCAGTAGTGTTGGCACACACTCCTCCACGGCTGTACATCTGCTTTATAAAGGGTTCTGGTATACGTTTGTGGAAAGGAAGTTAGGAAAAGGCCACAAAAAGTTTTAAAAGGCTTTTAAATGTTCCTCGGAGTACCGTTCAGAGCATTATTAAGAAGTGGACGGTATATTACACCGCCAACAACTTGCCTAAATTGGGCTGTCCCTCCAACCGGGATGACTGAGGAGGCTATTGATCAACGAAGCTACCAAGAGGCCAGTGGAAACTTTGATCCATCTCAGCCATAAAGACTTAAGTACTTCAGTCTGTGCACGTTCCTCAGTGGCCTAAGGATAGGGACGTAAATGTCCTCGAGTTTCAGCCCTGGCCTACATCGGAGAAAATCTGGAGATGAATTTGAACCTCGCACTATGAAATTTGCCAGAACAATTTTACAAGGAGGAACTAGTCTAGGTGCGCAAAGCTGGTAGAGACTTAGAAAGACCGAAAACTATTATTAAAGCCAAGGATCTTTATATGAACTTAATTCAGGGGACTCCTCACTTTTCCAGTCCCATTACTTCCTGTTTTTTCCTTATAACTTAAAGGCAAAATGTGTAAATCTATATTATCTAGAAATAAATGGATAGGTTTTGATTTAAGGCTGTAAGAATTATTTCAAAGGGGAATTGTGTGTTTTTGCACTGTATCTGTGTGCATTGTTGGTTATATGTTTGAACACTGAAATACTGTAAGTATTATAAAGGAGTTAAGAAAAATATGTACCCAATATCTACAGGTAGAACTGTCTGTCCGTAAACTGTTGGTCAGTTTTAGTCCTTGGGAGGCAAAATGTGTAGGAATTGAGAAGTAAATGTAAAACAGTCATTGTAGTGTGCTGAGATGATAAAATGGATTTTGTTGAACTGTAACTAACACATGAATACAAATAAACACATCAGTGTTCACAGCAGTCTGGTGGCCGTGGGATCCAATATGCAGTAAGGAAGGTTTTAAGGACAGAACTGAACAAAAAATTTTTGCAAAATATTAAGCTTTTAACAGTCGTACCAATAAATCACTGGTCAGCAAATGAACAAGAACTACAAAAATATTGTACTGTAAAAATGTAGAACTGTATTGAAGTTTGTGGCAGGGGGCGCACTTTATTACGCACAGAAACTTCCAGAAGGCCAAATAGAAACCAAAACACTGGATGATTTTGGCTGAATCCCAAACTGTGTAAAATTAGTATGGTGAATTAGTAAACAAAAGAACTTTGGATTAGTTTATTAGGAATTTTCTCAGCGATAAAACTTGCATCTGCAGGACGAGCGAGTCTCTGTTGGGTTGCCTTCTCCATGAACCCACGTTTGCTTTAAATTAAAACTGCCAGGACTGGTCGTCATGTCTGGAAAACTAAAAGTACGCATTGTGCATATTCAACTAAGTATAAAATAGTGCTTTGTACCTGTTGCTGCCATTAAAATGGCCCCTTTAATCAGTGGCTGGATGAGGCTTTTCGTACATTTTTTAAATGTATCTGAGTGATAAGAGAATACACGGTTCTCCCATCAGCCAGTCCAATTAAATCGTGCAGAACCTCTTTTAAAGCCTCCATTTGTCACTTCTGGTTTATCTCTGACTGACTATATTGCAAAGCGAGGTTTGTTGTGGTGGTGCATTTATTGAACCCCCTGTGAGACTGGCACACCGTCCGGGGTGTACTGCTGCCTGCATTTAGTGGGCTCCAGACCCTCTTATGCCACCCCGGCCAAGATCAAACGGGACGCTTTGCTTTGTGTTATAACACTGGGTCACTATAGACCTCTGTTTCTTGTTTTATACAGGTAAGCGCTGTTTAATGTCTGTCTGATCAGCGTTTCCAGATGTTGTGGCTGTAATCAGCCAATCGATGCTGCGAGGAGAGGTGGGAGTTAAAGAGCGGAAGGCCAACAGTCGTGTGCGCATTTGTTTGCTGGCTCACAGTTGGACTAGAGACCAACTCGGTTGATGTGTTTAGAGACTTTTTTGTGGGAGTGTTTGTGGATGACTTTCTGCTACAAGCTGTAAATGGTGTTCGTAAGTATGTACTCCTACAAGTTTAAGCAAGTGCGGCAAGTACCGAGCAAAACGACGATAACCGAGACAAATTTTTCCAGTCTAAATGCGTCGAGGACCGAATTCGACCAGTCCCGAGATGGTCGAGAACCGAGGTACCGCTGTACGTCGTAGATGTTGAGTAGAACTTACATAACCAAAACATATCTAGAATGTGTATATATATTATTTTATTCACACATCATAGTTTAACTTTATTTCCCTTCATTCTCGTAAAATGATCACCTCTGAATGAACATGTACTGCAAACCGTCCAAAATATACAAATGAATGCAGACTTGTGCTATACTCTGGTCAAACGTGTAAAAATCATTGGCACTGAGGGAGAGAAGAAACAAAGAAAGAAAAGACACTCAAAAGTGTAAAGACATGCACAGCATACATGCGAGCATCAGGCCGACAGCGATGCTCGGTGCATGGGTATGTTCTCCGGAACCGAAAATACTATAGAGTCAGACAGTAGTCCGAAAGGCTGCCTTTTAGAAAATAAAAACCATCGAGAATGGTACTATTAGGCACATAATCGTTTTCTTTATACATAGTCATCAATCTCTGGCAGATGTGGAATCGTTTGTAATAAAAGAAAGAACAACCAACACGTGGTGGAACAGACAGCAAAAACCATTCATCCGCCGTTTGTTACAAGTATTCAAGCAGTCTTGTCTAGGAAAACACAGGAATGTCAAATCCATAGCATAGTATCCATTGTCCTTGGACGAGGGCGTGTGTGTGTGTGTGTGTGTGTATGGGGGGAGGCATGGTTGCTGTTCAGATGCTTAGATCTTTGGAGTTGTCTTTGTAGGCCTTTCTGCTGGACTCAGGGAGTGCGTTGTTGGGTCTGTTGTAGCTGGTCTTGAGTTTGCTGTAGTAATCTCTCACACGGTCCTCCTTTTCTTCCTCCTCCGAGTCATCTTCGGAGCTTCCTGCAGGGGACAGGATCCGGTCAAGGCTCCTGGCCCTCGTGCCCGGACCTTCCTCCCTGGAGTATCTTCTGTTTCTTTCAGGAGTGCGACCCCTCAACAGAGAACTGTACCTCTCAAAGGCAGTATCGGGCTCCGGGGTCCGGATGCGGGGAAGGCTCAGGTCTTGGTAGGTTCTTCTGGGCAGGGTGTCGCCGATGCGCTGGAGCGAGTTGCTATAATTTGATCTGTCGTAGGGTTCTCGGGGAAGAGACTCGCTTCGAGGAAAAGCGTCGTACGATCGGGGTAGAGTGGCCACGCGGCCGTAGGGCAGCCGAGGGAGGGTATCGTCGCGGTTCGAACGATCCAAAGTCTGTCTGGGCAAGGAGTCGTCGCGGTTTGAAAACTGTCTGGGCAAGGTGTCGTCACTGTTCAGTCGGCTGTAGGGCTTTCCTGGAAATACCGGGCCGTTGCTCCGGTTTAATCTGTCATATGGTTGCCGTGCCAAGGGACTCTCGCGGATCGGCCGCTCGATGGCAGGAAACGTCAAGACGCTGTCCAAGTGGGATGAAGGCTCAGGAGATGGAGGCTCCTTCAAGGCCACATCCCGGTTCTGCTGTGGCTTGCCATTGCGAGGCCTGTTGGCAGAAGGGTTGGGTTGCTGCTGAGGTGACTGGTATCTGGAGCGATATGGAGATCTGTGGCGTTCGGGCGACCGGTGCTGATGCCTGGACCGCTGTGGCGATCGGCGCCTTTGAGGAGAGGAGTGGCGATGGTGCTGTTGGCGTCTGTCAGGCGAGCGGCCACGCCGGTGTCTATAGCGACTGTCCAGGGTGTTGTCTGCACTTCTGGCCCGGGGCCTCTTCTCCGGCGAATGGTGCCTCCGGTGGCGGTGATGGTACGAGTCGTCCTTGCTGTAGCGCTTATCGTTGCCACCATACCTGCCAGTGCCACTGCTGTCCTTGTTATGCCGTCTGCCCCTGCCTCTTCTCTCCGGGGACTGGTGTCTGTGGTTGCTGTGGTGATGGTTAGACCGGTGCTTGTGCTGACCCGACTCTCGCATCCTCCTGTCGTCGTTCCGGGATGTTTTATGGTCTGGTTGAGAGCTGGGATCCGATGGCTGATGGGACTGACTTGCTGGAGGTGCTGCTCTCACTTCCGAAATAGCTTGAGCCCCGACGATGGGGCCGTTGTCGTCGTTGCTGCCGTCTGGAACAGAGAGAAGTGATTATGGGAAAAATGATTGGGGAACATGAGCATAAGCGTCAAACGTTTCCAAAAATCATAACCGTCTATCAAATAGGGACTATGATTGTCTTTTGTTATGGCAAAAATGTGACACAATAAAAGTTGCAATACATACCTTTGAAACAATTATTAAGCCACGTCTTGAAATGGAAATGTTTTCCTATTCCATTTGGAAGCACAACAGCTTGGTACGGTCATGTTTTTATCGCGTCTGATTCAGTGGTTAATTGTAAAAAGCATTTAGTGAAAAGGTGTAATATAATTATCACTAGAAACCTTTTGTAAGATTAGGTTGTACATGTAGCCTAAATACACGAAATACTATTTCCAGAATTTTTTCAGTTTTTTGATACCGCATACACGTTTCCTGCATTGTCTGGTTGGGTTATAATGCAGAGAGACGGAGAAATAATTATATATTGTCATTATAACGTTGCTAAAACAATGGTATATCTAATCTAAGGATGGCTTTAGACTTTTGCACAGTACTGTAAATGCTGAGTTTCAGCCATGCTGCCGCGTTGCCAGACAAATGAGGAACTTGGGGTTTTGTAAGCTGGTTTGAATGCGTCTGTCAGGTAAACACGAGCCGGACTAAAGCGTCTAACTAAAATACATCGGGTTGAGACGTCAGCATTTTCAGCTCCAGTAGGAAAATGTGTTGGTATGGTACCCTTAGCTGGGTACGTCACAGAATACTGGGGGAAGAGAAACTAAAATTGATCCACTAAATTCATGTTTAGTGTTAGTAAGGTCTCCAACGTAATTGATTTGTTAATCATGAATGAGCAGAGAGTTTATTGATTAACACACTTAACTAAGGAAACATCTACAGTGATGAGTTCTCATCTATAATAACAAATTCTGAGCAGAGTTCTTTTCTGCTTCTTTATTCCAGAGCAGCCCTGGACCTTATTGTGCTATTAAAGGTAAATAATCCTTTAAAACATAATCCTTGCACAGCCCAAGCCTACAGTTAATCTGTGTCATTAAAATGGGCTCATAGGTGACACAGAGCCGTCAGAGCTCGTGCCTTGGCCGAAACCCTTCCTTAGGTATTCCTATCAGTACTGTGCTCTGCACTAACACACTTGGCCCCGAAAAGCTGCTTTATGAATCTGGTGGTAATGTTGTTGGATGAGTCACATCAGAATCACCATGAAACAAACAAACAGTTTGCTCCATATAAAGTCAGTGTAAGGGAGAGAATGTGTTGAATTCAGATCGGTGAGATGTAAATGTGGAGCCCCGGGTCAGTGTGTAAATTCATCCACTTTGGGACAGAATGAGAGCGATCACAGTCTGGCAATGCATCGTGGGTGAATGGATGGAATAAATGACGGCACGGCACGGCATGGACGCGGCAACTACAAACCGTTGTCTGGTTTTGAAAGAGACCAGGCTCTCCTGCCTTTTCGTTTTTCACACCGGCCGGGGCTTGTTGAGCGACCACCGCTGAGAGAGGGTTAGAATCCCACCAACACAGATTTAAACCAGGAAAGAGAAGAGAGAAAAGCAGAACATTTAGATACCAGAAACCAAAGCCAGTGATGTTCGTAATGGAAAACGTGTTTATTCATTCAATTAGTCAATCAAAGAGAGAGATTGTCCATAAAAAGCCCCAAACCGCAAGTGGACAAAAAAAAAAATCAAAGAAAAGGACTCGGATCAGCACACACAGTCGCCCAGCAGCAGACAGAGCCAGACTTCAGACAACGCCAGACGGACGCTTTTATATGAGCGCACACACACACACACACACACACACGCACACACACACACATACACACACACACACAGTGACACGAGCAGTGGTATTCAACCTGTTTACAACTTTATGGGTTAGATAAATAATGGCTTTTGACTAGTTCTAATACTAAATCCTAATTCCAGTCCAACACCTTTAGTTATAGAAACTCATCTCTGTTAAAGTCAAACTCATTTAGGCAACAACAAAAAACTTCAATAAAATATATAAGTATGCGTCATTTAACGTCCATCCGATTCATATCCGCTTGCTGTAATGCCCGAGGTCTTAACAATTATAATAGGAAATAAAATTCCGCCCTATAATTTATGTCTGAATGAGAGAAAACTAGTACTGGTAAACTCTTCTGACCCCTGCTGACAGAAAAGAGAATCACAGGAAGAGAACAATGTAATGTTTTTGTCTTTGGTAAGTGTTTCAAATTTGATAAAGGATGCTTCACAGAACATGATGCGGACGTTAGACGATGCGTACCCGTAATCAGGTTTGGCCTCTTTATCACTTAATTACCGCCCATATGCTTCTGTTGTGCTTCTACGTTTGTAACCAGGCTGAATACCGCAGGAGTACAGCGATGTACATAGCAAACAGAACCTGGCAACATGTTGAAAATGAAAGATAAAAAAAGGTA
This sequence comes from Ancistrus triradiatus, assembly GCA_025084515.1. Taxonomy (NCBI): domain Eukaryota; kingdom Metazoa; phylum Chordata; class Actinopteri; order Siluriformes; family Loricariidae; genus Ancistrus; species Ancistrus triradiatus. The sequence continues at coordinate 588,313 of JAJAGP010000067.1, read as the reverse complement.
CAAAAATATACAACCTCCAAAGATCATTCATGGAAAAAAAAAACCCCTCACAATCTGAACTTGACAAAAATACATGAAATACAGAACGCATAGAAGAACACCACCAATTGAGATCGACGGTTATGACCCTTCCATAAATATTATGGAAAAAGAAGTCTTCCAACAAGGATTTGCACTGAAAACATCATGCGGCGACACACACTGAAATGTTCGTTTGCGTTATGGCTGGAATTTCAGTCGCGCTAATGAAGGACCTCCTAACTGAACAGAGGGAGTGGCTGGAATGATCCGTGATGCACTGTACTACAGCTTCGAGTGAAGGGTGAAAAAGGCTCTCCTTCATAGGCAGGAAGTCTCTAAAGTCTTCTCAGTAGCTACATTCACCTTCAATAAATAGCATAAATATGTTACACTCGGTAGCTCCATCATTTCAGAGGTTCAAGTCTGACTTATTTAAAATATAGCACGCCGTACGGCCTCTAAGAATAATACACCTAGAACCGAGCGGAGAAACTCGTCTTACCACTCGCCACTTCGTCTCAATAAAGCCCAACACCGCGGAACGGAGGAAGGAGGGAGGGAGGGTGGAAAAAAGCTCACAAAACATTTCCCACAGATGCTCCCTGCTAGATTACTGCCTGGTGCACCGGAGCAAAAACGGAGGCAAAGGCAACCGGGAGAAGGCCCATCACCGAGAGTCAGGAGGACGGCAGGAGAGGAAGGCGGGTGGCGCTGTGTCACGGGGTGAAGACGGGTGAGAAAGGGACGTTTTCGTAGATGGACCCACCATATTCGGGCACGGAGCCGTCGCCGCGCTTCAGCACCAGGTGCACCGTCCGGCCGCCGTTTTTGATCAGCTCGATGGCGCGGGTGTGCTTCATGCCCTTGGTGCTCTCACCATTAATCTCAAGGATCTCGTCTCCTACCTGAGAGAGAAGAGAGGGATGCAAGGAGTGTGCAAACAGCCGACAGTGGGAAAACAATCTCAGCCTAAAATTCATGAAGGAAATGTGCAAGAAATATTCATATATAAATATTGGTTTGATATCGGCTAAAATTCTAGCATCGGATCCTTATAATGTGTCTGCAATTAATATATCGGCTGCCGATACATCGCACGTCACTAAACAGTGGCATACAGTACTGTGCAAAAGTCTTAGGCCACCATTAGTCTTGTTGTTTTGGCAATGGCATAATCAAGTCAAGTCAGATTTATTTCTATAGCGCTTTTTACGATGGAGCATCGTCTCAAAGCAGCTGTACAATTTTAGATTATCTCCTAATATCTACGTCCAATCCCAAATTGACCAAGCCTAGGGTGACAGTGGCAAGGAAAATCCCTAAATATTTTAAGGAAGAAACCTTGACCAAAACGCAAAAAGGGACCCGACCTCCTTGGGTGGAGTAGATGATAAACGACAGTGACGATTGGACCCAAACATTTCTGATGCTCCATAATGCTCTCTTTCCACTGATCTCTAGCATATCTTAGCCTCTTCATCCTCTTCCCCTTCCAAAAACATGGTTTCTTGGCTGCTACCCTTCCCAAACCCATTCCTGATCAAGCTATTTCAGACTGTACAAGGGTCAACTTAGCATCCCGATGAAGCTCCCAGATGCTGCTACTGCTCAAGTGTCACACTAGGGGAGGTCACACTAAATGCTCGCCCCTGTAGACTAGGGATCCTTCAGTTTCTAACACTGGACACAGACCTCCTGTATTTTCTGGGTGCAGTGTAATAAGGAGACTGAGAAATCGTTATACATGGTCATTAAACCATTGCTAAAACAACAGTATTTAATCTAAGGGTGGCCTCAGACTTCTGCACATTACTGTAGTACCACGAATGAACAAAAAGAAAAAACAGCAAATCAAGAAATGTATGATTTTATATTAAATATCATGGCACATTCACTGAACGCATTTCTCCCCATCTGTGCACACGTCACACACTAGGCATGTCCAAACGACAGGAACTGTATTTTTTGTCGCAAAAACAAATCCCCCTTCATTTCTTTACACGGCGAATGCACGAGCAAAATCCACCACAGACTAATAGGACACTTTTTCATTCAAAACCATGCCGTGACTGCATACGAGTGCAGCTTCAACAGAGGGAATGATAAAAGGGGGACTGTAATTTCAGCAGGTGTTCGAATAATATTGATAAACTTCTACTCACCTTTTATCTTCTTCTCTATTAAAGCTACAGTCAAATGGGTTTCAGGTACAAACATTATACGAGCTGGGACACCAAAATAAGCTGAAAGGAATTCAGACCCAGCATAACACAGTCATAGGCAGAGCGCAATCTACAGCCGGGGAATGTAGAATTCAACCTCGACATACCATAAAGATTAATTAGCCTGCAATTGCAAGTATCTACCTTTTCCAGCTCTGCCTTAATGTTGCACATTACTGAATCTTCAGACTTGCTGTTTGTTTCCAAACTTGCTGTGCTGTGTTGGTTGCACTTCCGTACTAATGCTATTAAAGCGTTGGCATAAAAGTGCAACGAGTACAAAATGTTAAGAATACTGATAATACTAGGAACGTGACAGGAGCAGAACAGTAAGAAATTCTATGAAGTAAGTCCAGACAGCATCTCGGCTGGGTCGTGAGTCTTACAAACGGATAATTGGGCGTGCCCGTGGGAGGAGAGGTCGGACAGGGGGGCGTACCCGGCACTGAAACAGCAACCCCTCCGGACCCTTTCTTGGAAGGTGTTAGCTTAATAACCTGCCATTATTCTTACTAAGTCTAGGAAAGTGTAGGGATTAGTACCAACAGGCCTACTATTGTTGCCTGTAATTCAAACACAGCCTGATTCCAAACGTCACTCTGTTTGAGACGCAGCAGTGACGGGTGGCGCCGTGTAGCTCGGCGGCACTGAGCTATAGATACAGAGTGTGTTCGGGAACCTTTCTGTTCTATTTTCCTCTCCGCCTCGGGTGATGTGCCAGTCCTGTTCTCCAGGGAACCCCTCACATCAATAGCTTACACCTCTCTCTGCCTCCCAAGATCTCTCCCTTCCACCTTAAATCCAGCACCTGTCCGTCTCCTGCCAGCTGCATGCATGTCTTATTAAATACTGCGAACAATGGATCACCTTTGCGGTGACCTGAAACGCGAGGAGCGAGACGTCGCTCAGTAAAGCGTAACGTTACGAGAAATCTGTTTTGTTTCAAGAGATTTCTCATTTGAGGGGAAGCCAGCGAGCTGTGGCGAGGAGAACGCGAGAGAACGTACTGCTAGAGCGGCGCCATGATGAGAACAGACGACGTTCAGTCAGGGAACCAGATCACAGATCGGCATTCGTGCCCATGTGCGTCTGATCTGTACGTGAAAGCAGTGTCTTCGTGAAGTCTCTCAGACGGTACGCCTCTTAAAACTCTTTGCTATGAAATGGTAGCAAGGTCTCCAATGATGCAGAGTCTCAGCCATTTAGAAAATCATGAAACCACAGCGCCTCCTGATGGCTCCACACGTTCCATGACACACAGCAGCTTGTGGGGGCTGAGGGCAGAAAGTGTTGACCACGCTGAAACCAGGAGAGCTTTCCCCATTCCCCCTGACGTTGTGCTTAAACGTTCTGACCACACTTGCGTCATGATGATGCTACTTTCTGTGGTCAAGAAAGAGACTGAAGACTTGCCTTTTCACTCGGCACTTAAGCCAAGATTGAGTCTGCACTCAAACATTTCAATTATTATAAACAGCCTTTCTATTTAAGAGAAAATCCCTTGAGGAAACCAATCTAATTTTGAGTAGAAGGTCCCAGCTGAGGGTCGGTTTCTTCGATTTTTCTACTCTGAAAGCCGAAATTGTGAGTTCTGAGCTTTTAGTTGAACACATCATTAGTACCATTCCTGCCAGGTTAGGATTCTGTCTCTTGAGATCTTATGTTGGTCTGGTTAATCATACCCCACTCTTGCACTAACAGCAAGTGCTTGACATTTCAGCATGGTTCCAAATGGTTCTCTTCATGGGTGCTTTTGGTACGATACTATGTCCTGCAACACTATCTCCAGAGGTACGACTCACATCATGCTGTGATTAAACAATATGCTGTGCACTAAATCTCAAACTAAGAGTTTATAACGCAGCATTTCAATAAATATCCACTGAAGACGGCTCAGAGACATTCTATAACATGATATGCAGTATATAAGAAGTGGTATGGGCCTGTTCTTTACAGAACTGCAGTTAATATGGGATACAGGCTCATTGTTAGTGATGCCAATACAGGAGCTTTTACTGTAATCCGTGTACTGCAGGTAAACGAAACCTGCCTGTCAGTCGATGATAAATCCATGAAGGCAGCAGCAGGATGGAAGAGCAGCGATCAATAGCGCCGATGTGATTATCGGTTCAGGTTTCAGAAAGGATAGAACAGTAATCTATAGGTCTAATCAGACCCCGTGATTGGACGTACCCTCATCTTTCCGCTGCGTACCGCCGCTCCTTCCTCGGCCAGTCTCAGCACATAGAGGTCCATGTTGTACTCCCGTCCTCCACGCAGACTGAATCCAAAACCTTTACTGTCCCTTTCCAGGTCCACCGAATAGAGCTCCCCCTCCTGTTTGCACACACATGCACTGTATCATCAGGTACACGATGGAAGCAGATAAAAGGTTCTCACATTTCTAAGAATCACTGCTATGATTTATAGGAAACAACATAAAATAATACAAGCGATGCTTCTGAACAACCGATGGTTAATGAATCAAAAAGCAATTCTTAATTTTCCGTTTTCGCCTCCAAAGCAGAAAATTTAACTGAAACACATTACATGAACCATCAGTGGTTTTAGTGCTTCAAGTCTAATTTGGTACAACATTTGGGACAGAATATAAATGCAGGTCCCAAGGTCAGCTCTGGTCTCTGGTTTCCAGTGGCAGCCCACATTCACCTGCAGAAAAGTCACCCACTGAGCCTCAGAGGCAAGTGAGGCACAGCATGAATAATAGATAACAGCTAGCCTGGTGTGCTTGGCTGGGTATTTTTGGGCCTGGAGAGTGGAAAGAGGACGGGGGCATCTCAAACAGCCCCAGCGAGAATAAAGCCGGAGGCTCACGGTCACACGGAAGGTACAAAGCCAAATGTGAAAAGCAGTACAGAAATCAGCTTTCATTATTAACAGGCATCAGTGTGCTACGTCCGAGCAAACTCTCCATGCTCACGTCAAAACTGACTGACAACCTCTAGTAATTTCCTGCCAGCCTGCCAACGGTCAATCCAGGAAAAGCAACAAAAGTGTGGATCAGTCACCGATCAGAAAGACTTTGAGAAAGAGTACCTGGTTTGTTGCTTGTGTGGGCGCCGGTGGAGGAGGAACCTGAGGCGCTTTGAACTCGAAAGACTCCTGTTTTGGTTTGGTGTTGTTTCTGGCAACACAAAGACGAACACTGAATCTCTTCCAACGGCACTGACGCTTTCTAAAACGCAGAGCGCCGTGTGTTTGGGTGTTATGCCTACCTTGGCTCAGGTGCAGCTTGCTGCTGAGAGGTGTGTGTAGTAGTGATGGTGGCGATCTTCTCGGCATTGGTCAGCAGCGACGCGTTGGAAGATTCTGCCAACAGGTAGGTGGAGCGATCATTAAGAAGTTGGAAAGCAAATACAGATGTCAGATCTGAGGAACATTTAGTGCAAGAAATCCTGATGCTCGATCCTGATGCAAACAGGGTCTAAAAGTTTCCTTAAACCACACTGTACCTCTTAACAATGTATTAGTGTTCCAGCACTTTTATAATGCATCAATGCACTCAAAATAAAGAGCTGGTCCAGCCCATCAAACGCGGATGAAGAAATGAACCACAGTGATAGCACCATGTCACTGCTCTGTTCTACGGAGCTGCTGTTTCCCAGAAGCCAGAAACCTGCTAAGCTCTGGGCCTTTCTCCTTAATGATAGCTCTTATCGACCCTCCAAACCTGTTACTGTCATTACGGGAGCTGTGGTCACTGTAGCCAGAACCCATCAATCACTTCCACCGACTGCCTGACTACATCTTATTGCTTCACCCCTCTTAAAATGACGGTCTGTCACCATCTTCTGTCGGTATCTGCCTTTTTCGGATCTATCCAGCCCTCTGTGCCTCGGTGTCATTTCCACTCCAGTGATCATAGCAGGCTTTTGTTTTTCACTCTCTCCTGTCACCGCTGAAAAATTCAGCACGCAACCTCGCTGTGCCGGCCTTAAATAATACAGAACTCGAAAAATCCTCCCCTCCACTGTCCACAGAAAAGGGAAATGCTACCCTCCGTCTATATGACTGGCGAGTTTGGGGTCTAAACAGTTGTTACGGAGCAGATCACCTTCAGAATCACGAACGCTTTCATTACCAAACAGCTGGACGCCAGACATCATGGTTCTCCCCTCTACGCTGCTGCTGTCGGCTCTCTCTACACGATTGCGCTCATAATTAGGCGTAAGTGTGCAATCTGGTGCGTTAGACGGCAGCCCCGTGACCTGTAATGACCACAACAAACCGGCTCAATTACACGTAACGCAACAGCTCTTACCGAGTTGTGCTTAGAGAAAAACATGTCACAGGGTAACGCAGTGTTATCCCGATCAGAATCAGCACAGCAACAGGTCGGCATCATGTACGTCTAAATGCATGATCAACAGGACATGCCTTCGCTTTGAAGAACGCTCCTGGAGGCCATTTATACCATCGTTAACAATACTATCATTAAAAACAGTAAAGAAGCCATTCCTCCATCTTCACTGGGACTTGCCTCAAAAAATAGGTAGGATTTTACGTCACACTATGATCGCTCAAGAAGGCCGTGCTAAATCTTAGATAGCTTAAAAATCCTGCGATACCTAGATAAATCTGTTTCCTGCCACCATGCAAAACAGCATTTATTTGCAACGATCCCTAGTGCTGACACGCTGAGGTGATGCTCAAGACACCAAGCCACTTTATTTCAGTAGGGAAGACGAGCAGAAGCCGCATCACGTTCACTGAGACGGATGAGAAAAGAGGTCACACCTTTCTCAGGATCGCAACGCTTCAATCAGCCAGACTAAATTCTCCGAGACTCGTAGGTCTTGGAGGCCACTTGAGCCATGAATGACAGACAGGTAAAGAAACTATGCCTACTTTTAGTAGGAATGACGAAGACGTTGCCACACCTTTCACACCAACAGACCTTCGGACAGAGGCCACACCTCCTCCGCTGCCTAACTACAGAGCTGTGAACCAAATGCAGGGATCTTACCATCTCCTGGAATGATGCGCAGCGTGACTGTGTTTCCCGCCTCTTTGATCAGGTTGACGATGTCCGAATGGGATTTGTTGGTGATGGAGCATCCGTTGACGGCGAGGATCCGGTCTCCCACCTTCAGCTTCCCGCAGCGATCGGCCGGACTGCCTTCGATGATCCGCCCTATTTTATGAGGCATGGCCACACATGTGTTTCCAGCTTTGTGAGTGTGGAGACATTTGCAAAATGCGTGTTTGGGTGAAGACAGGCGTGGGATTTTTAGAGGAGGACCAGAGGGACGAGAGAAAGAAGGAAGGAAGGAAGGAAGGAAGAGAAGGCAGAGGGGTTAATACACCAAGCCACCAGAGCCAAAGTGACAAATGACAGCGTAATGCAGAACGACCATATGTGGCACCCCATTACAGCCAAACCCACCGGAGAGAGAGAGAGATGGTGCGACTCAGAGAAAATAAAAAGAAAAGGAAGGTATGGAAAAAAGGCAGGATTGCTGCAACGTGAACTCCAAGGATGATCTCTACCTATACTCATTGGACAAAAAATTAGCCACCTAATAGCGTGACTTTCCTGTAGGCTGGGATTTCTGGCACAGCTGCTCTGCGACCCATTTTCCCCACATCGAACAAGACCTTCTCTGCACTGTACCACCTCTTCTCGATCTATGAATCCTGTCACAAACCCTGCATATATCTGCAGCCTGATCATCCTCGTGCAACGCCGTTTGCAGGAGCCCAAAGCACCTTAAAGATGCCAGCTGCCTCATTTTTGTCCGGGGAGGTCAACGCCGTCCTTCAACATGTCATTAACCGAAGCTAGGTAATGACAGCGAAAATAAACTGCACGATGTAAAACAGTGCAAGAAGCTCAGCTCTCTAAGAAGTGGGTCGACTGATTTAAATAAGGACGCACGTGGGTCATAATGAAGAGGTGCAGCTTAAATATTTCCAATGAATATTAAACACATCGTAGCGGCTCAAACGCGGTCACTCTGTCGTCCAGAGATCGGCAGTTCAAGCCCCGAGCTTAATTGGTACTGCACTCTGGATGGGAGTAAGAGATTATTCAGGCTTGTTATTTCATTCTTAGTGTTCAGGCCTCGAGTCTGTACCCTAGAGATTGGATTCAGTCAGTGAGTCTAACTACGTGAATACTGAGGGACTAAGGATTTTGCTGATCACGGGTTTACAACAGATGAAGTTTTGCATTGCTAAGATGTTATCCTGTAGGATTACAGTTACTATGTGTGCAGTCTAACCTTAATTAACGAGGCGTGACTGACTGTGTCTGAGGTCTGGTGGTATTGGATACATCATTCCCTATACCTCGTCCAGGCCTGACCCTGACCAGGATAAGCTTTTATAAGGATTTTCTAATACACTAATTGGTCAGTAATGCATAAAAACAACCATGACTATGCCAGAACAGCAGATTTTCTGTCTGAATCCAATTCAGCATTTAAGCTTCTCACATCATCTTAACGTGATCTACAGCTGAAATTTGTCGGAATTGAATCAGTCCTTGTTTTCTTTAAACTTCGGTTTTAAGCTTTTTATTTTCCTTTAACACCATCCTCCTGGTGCTGTGTTTGGCCATTTCTTTAGAACGTTCCTCAAACACGGAGCGGCTGCGATACATGCCTTCTGATTTTGTTTGTGGAAGTGGTGCAGATCGGAACCGAAAACGTCAGATTCTGTCACAAAAGATCGGATCAGGGCCACTTCAGCCTGCTGTGTGAACCCAAGAGTGCTGGGAATAAATGGTCTGCTAAACAATTAAGCTTAATACAATAAACTGAAATGAAGTGCCGCACAATGGCTTTCTTATATGGGAACCACCTGGTGAGCTGGAACCTTGGTCCAGAAATTCAAATAAGACCAAGCCAAGCGCTTCATTGACTGATCGCACATGTAGCTTCCATAATCCTCTTCACCGGCCCTACATTATTCACTCCCCTGTTCTAAAAAAAAAACGATTTTCCCACGGAGCTGTACATTGTGCGCTCTCCCTGCCCATGTGATAAATTATGAAGGTTGCACCAATAAATTATGAAGTTACGTGGGATGAATTGCGCGAGCATGAGCGCTGCTTGTAATTACATACAGCTAGCTCCAGTTATTCTATACTCTACAGACAAGCCATTAGCTCCAATGTAAATTGCCCATTTGTTCTGAATAAATGAACACGGTGTGATGTTTTCCTGTACTATAATCGGAGGGGGCTGTATCCCCAGCACACAGCACTGTTACCTATACACAAGCAGGCTACAAATAGCTCTGAAATAGGCAATGTGTTGTAGATACAAGTGGTTACACAAGCCCTGTGCCATATGAGTTGTTGAAACGAGGCAGTGTGTGCTGCATGGAGAACAGAGTACATAAGACTGTCAGCGTCTCTGTATTTGCCCTGAGGCATCTCCCCACCTACGCTCTCCTGCCCTGCACCACGGTTCTTCATTACTGAGAACAAGCTCTGCTTCCCTCACTTCTCATTTCTCTCAAAGCCTTCGTTGTTCGGCCTCTGATCTTTCAGAGGCGAGGAACGGTGGATGCCAGCTTTGCAAGGACAGGCGTTCATAAACTGAGCAAACAGAGTAACGTGGGTCTGTAAATGCTGGTTATTGGAAGCAGGAGGCCGGTAATCCCTGACCTTCCCCTGTCCTTCTCCGTGTGGCCCGTGAATATGAAAACACAGTGGTTTCTATCTCCGTATAAGCGAGTCGCTTGGTCACCTTGATTTCTAGACTGTTCAGGATAAAGCTGTGATACGCCAATGTTTGTCAACGTAGTCTCTATTTCTAGTGTGTAAGGTTATCGAGGGCAAAAAGTTCTGGGCAGGTTTGAATTCAGGGTACGAAGTTATAGGAAAATAATCAACAATTATAATCACTGTAACGGATGTCCTCCTGCAGATGATTTACAATTGAGCTGAACGCTTGAAGGTTAAGGGCCAGGATCAACGACCAAGTAGTGGGAGCTTGGCAGAACTCATAACCTTACAATTACAGGTGTAGAACCTTGAGCTGCCCCGTTAAGGATGTTGTAAAATTCCTCTTGTACCTTTATGATTACAACCCACAATTGCCAGAAATTGTATGGCAAAGAAGGCACACAGATTTGCACTGGGGGCCTCGTACTGTGCAAAAGTGTTAGGTCACTATTAGATTTGCTGTTTTTGCAAAGGTATAATGACCGAATATCACACCATCAACAATTGGACCTAAAAACTTGCATTCATCACCCCCTAATACTCTTTTCCACTGATCTTCATTCCAATCTCTGTAAGCTTTACCACATCTCAGCCTTTTCACCCTGTTCCCTTCTGAAAAAAGGATTTCTTGGCTGCTACCCTTACAAAAAGATTCCTGACCAAGCTCCTTCAGACTGTAGAGGAGTCTGAAGGATACACATGCTGAAGGATAATACTGCACACACAAGCCCTGTAATTTGATTGTATTCAAATAAAGAGACTAAGAAATAATTCTATATGGTCATTTTATAACTGCTAATAAATGCTATATCTGATCTAATGGTGGCCTAAGACTTTTGCAGGCCCAAGTACTGCATGTTTACATTAAATGCTGGGACTACATTAAAATCTCTGCAGCGATTCACAATAAACAGGATTTTCCAGAGTAGGATTAGTAAGCACCTTGTTCTCAAAAAAGAATCCCCACTGAAGCAAACCTCACCAAAAGTGGTTCCGGCGTCGGGCCTGGAGACGGACGAGACGATGACGAATCCGAAGCCCTCGTTCTCGCCGCGCCTGATCTCCACGTCGTACGGCTGGATGGCACTGGGCACCACGCTGCTGTTGCCACCTCCACCCCCGCTGCCGATGCCGCTGGTGGACCCCGAGCCGGAGCTGACCGTGTTTAGCGAGTTCTGGCTGCCCTGAGGGGTGCGCTTATCCTCGTTCAGTGAGGCGGCCTGCGTACTGCTGTGATGGGACGACGCTGGAGAGGGAGGAACCTCGCCATCCACCTTCGGCACTAAGGAGGAGAGGCAGAATTATCGATACCGGACAAGACGGAAGGAATTTAGGGGTGGTTGCCAACTCGGCACTTCAGAGGCCATATCGTTGGCGCAGTTCCGGTTTTTGGAACAGTTTCGAATTCTTCCTGGGGGAGTATGATCGAAGATGTGCTTTAAACATGTGGCTGAAAAGTAGTGAAGTCTCTGTTGTCTTTATTGACAGGGTGGCATTGCATCTCCGACAGACCGATGGTTCTTCCCCTTTCAGTAAGCATTCGTGGGTCAGTTTTCGGATCTCGGGCCAATACCTGTGTGCAGTTCACTTTCTCTCAGACATGAAAATAAGTGAAATGCTAAAACATCAATGACATCACTGAAAGGCCATGCGGTTGACTCCATTTTGCAGCGAGCCACATGCAGGGTCTCTAGGGAAACAGCTGACCTATTTTCATTTTCCTGGGGCCGCTGTGACAGATCGGGCACTCGACTGCCACGGAGCGACAAGAGGAGGGGGATTTCAGAGGCGGCGGAGGAAGATTCGTGAGCTGAACATCATTCGATGTCAAAAGGCCAGACCTTTTCATCAAAGCAGAAGGACTGGATCGCACTCAATCACGTTTATGATCTCTGTTCATTTCGCGTCAAGGCCACTACAAAGGCTCCACACACATTTCCAGCCTGTTCAAATAGAGTGTGGATCATGTTGTGACTTCGATTAAACCGGGCATTTACAAGGCCGGCCCTACACCAAAGGGCACTACGGGTGAGAGGTACGCCGTAATAAGGTCCCACGAGCGTTTCCCCTGGGTACCGGTTTCCTGCCACTTCCCAAAAACATGGCAGCTGTTGCGTTGGTCACACATTGCCCCCAGTGTTTATGGCACAAACTCACCAGGATAAAGCTGTTACTACTTGTGATTGGCTGTGCCCAAATGCCCTATAGTCTAGTATTATCGCCACCTCACCTGGTCAGTCCTTGGCCTGTTGATAAATATTGGCCCGCCCCAAAAAAATGCTGAACTTTGCCTATTCCTTGGTCATCCCCGATATATAGTTATAAAATTACAGCAGTTCTACTGCACTGCACTGCACATTTCTGCTCGGTCTAATCCTCCATCTGATGAGCACAGCTTAAACACGTACCAACAGCTCCTTCATTAACGTGCTCTGAACTCTCATTTAAACAAGACCAGTCTAGTACGGAGGAATAATTAGAGCAGATTTTGCATTATTCATGACCGCGTTACGAGAGCACAGGCTCAGGCCAGACTCAAATTCCAGGTTTGAAGAGCAAGACTGTGGTCCGATCACGCAGAGTCGGATAGGCATCCGAGTTAATCAAGATTAGAGAAATAAAACCCCTTAAATGTACAGTTTCTTTTTGAAAAACAATGCAAAAATATCATTATTGACTACTATAACACCTTTAAATGGGATTTCCAGTTCATTCAATAGGTGCTCATATCCTTTAGTCTCCAACTCTACTGTACTGTGATAAACAGGGAAGTCACCAATCAAGACGTCCTTTAAAGACCTATGCTTCTCACCTCCGTATCCGGTCTTGCGCCTGACAGTCAGGTTGACGTGGCCCTGCTTGGCCGCCTGCTGCATGAGTTGCACCACCAGCTGGTGAGATTTGCCCACCACGGCTGTACCATCCACACAGATCAGCTCATCTCCAGAGCGCAGACGCCCGTCTTCGTCTGCTGCCCCGTACTTCACAATGTGGCCGATATAAATCTGGAGAGGACGGAACAAGGCGAGACCTGGGTGTTACCACTGCATAAAGGAACGTAAACATAAACGTGGGTAGTGTAGGGTTTGGGACACCCATATTCAGAGCAGTTTACTGTAGGGTTGTGCTAAAAAAATAACAACTTTTGGTCTTAAAGGAGGAAGGTTGTGAGATAAACCCCAACTTTCCACTGTGGGGCCCTTGAGCAAGCCCCTTCACCTTGGTCTCAGTATCAAGTCGCTCTAGATAAGGGCGTCTGTTAAATGCTGTAAATGTAATTTAGGAACTGAAACGCCAACAAACCACTCATAGACCATATAAACCTCCAAATAAATCTCATCTAGAACGTCTGAACAAACTTGGCAGAGGACGCAGAGTTTCGGGATTACGCCGACCACACGCACACCCTGTGCGAATCCTGCCGAAGACCGAGGGGATTGTAATGTGACATGCAGCTCATTGTGGATGAAAATGGACGTCATAAACAAACTGTAAAGTCTGAGGGAGAGGCCTGCCAAGTTCCATTTGGAACATCTTCAAACGTCTACAGATTCATCTTTGTAGTTGTGAGAGAGAGACTCAAAAGAGAATCAGGCTTCTCTAATTAGAATTTCTAGAGGAAAGCACAGTGGAATTCTTCAGATATGTGGAGGATTCAAACTTCCGCCTGGCTGCAAACCGGCAACTTGTTATTATACGATACCCAAAAAGACAAAAGAGTTCGCAAAAATATACTTGACACGACCTTGGACGGCAGCTCTGTAGAAAAACTTTGCAGTCGACAGCCGTACCACCGAGACTCACACCACAGTGCTGGAAGTAGCCAGGGCCCGTCAATACAGATATTACTCACGATTTCATCACGAAGCAGCTCAGCCAATCATTACTGCTGACTGCACTCACCTGCTCAGCAGCCTCGGAGCATGCCAGTGTGCTTCAGAGAGATGCAGAGCAAACAGAAAGCCTGAATGGTTTTTATATAGAAAGCAATGACTGGCTCTGCTGAACACGGACTTCATTTTGAGAAAAAACTAACACACATGCTAAAGTACCTCATATTTTATACTTTAACGTTCCAAAGTCTTGTTTCTCCAAGCCTGGCTCTTGCTTGCTATATTGCCAGCTGGTATTTTGCTTGTTAATTGTCCATTCTTCTCAACCTTCCTGTTTTTATGTTTCACATGTTTTATAAAGGATGCACTAATAATAAGCTAACACAACATTTTAATGCTGGTACATTTTTAACACTGTTAAACACATTTTCACGACAGTTTCAAACAAAGCACACTGGTCTTTCATTTAGCTTTAGATTAGAGAACAGTACAACTTATTTTAGCTCACTACCATGTACTAATTTGTCCTATCCTGTACATTTTATCATCAATCACTTAAATTACACAGGGCTTACAGAGAATGGCTGTAAATGTCCAGTCAGCAGCAGTCAGATCAGAACGGCCAGGCTGGTTTGAGCTGATAGAAAGGCAACAGCAACTCATAAGCACTCGTTACAGCTGAGGTATGCAGAAGAGCATCTCTGACCAAACAACACATCCAACCTTGAAGCAGATGGGCTACAGCAGCACAAGACCACACCGGGTGCCACTTCTGTCAGCTCAGAATAGGAAACTGAGACTACAATTTGCACAGGCTCACCAAAACTGGACAACAGAAGATTGGAGAAATGTTGGATAGTCTGTCAATATGGACCAAAATCTCTGAGGAATGTTTCCAGGACCTTGTTGAATCCATGTCAAGAGGAATTAAGGCAGTTCCACATCTAATAATGTGGCCGGTGAGCATGTATGTATATGTATGTATATAAATAAACTCTGTGGTTCAGGATATGAAAGCGACATGAACAATGCACAAGTGAATAATGCACAAAATGGAGCAAATGAAATGGAACTTTGTACTTACAGGTTCTCCTGGTTCATTTCCTCCAAGGATCCGGAAGCCGAAGCCCGTATCTTTCCGCCACAGGAAGATATCCTGTTCTTGGTAATCTGGCACTGAAAAGGAAAAAATAACCCACGGCCTTGATCAATTCACCTGCAGCATGACGCAAATGGTCTGAATCATTCCTACTGTTCCCCTCCTCTCAGTTTCAGCAGCTGGCAAGAATGCCAGTAAAAGAAAAGCAGTGGCAGACCCAAAAATGTCATCATTTAACAGTTGCACCTGGGGTTGGACCCAATCAGAATTACAGTCAGGCCCAATCTTTCATACAGCCTTACAATCAACAGGCAGGCCCGCGGCGGTGGCCATTACAGTGGGAAAATGATCCTGTAAATCACGGCAGCAGGAATGAAGTAATATTGGCCTATAGAAGAGTGAGTGACTGACTCGTGTGCACTGACGTGACAACTCTTTCATTTACTTTTGCTTTTCACATCAGTGAAAAAACGGCATGATCGGACAACATCTATCCGTACTACAAATGTATTTAACGCTTTTTTAAAAATGTATTATTAACGCTTATTATAGAGATTTAGAACTGCATATGCACTGCACAAAGAAATGTGCCACGTTTGAACAAGCCAGTTTATCAAACATAGGTCCCAGTCGGTTGTACCTTTTAATATTGCAATCACGTTCTAGAGAATTGTGAACAGAGTGGCAGCAAAGTTTACTTCCCCTACGGCAACAAAGTTTTACTCCCCCCCAATACCTCTGTGCAATGTCCATAAAGAAATGGACTGCTGAATGTGGAATGTGGCCCAAACAGAGCCCTGACCTCAGCCCCACTGAATATCTTGGGGTGAACTGGAATACAGAATGCCAGCTGGGCCATACTGCCGAACGGAAGCACATGCATCCAAAACTTGCAGAACGCAGAATGCCTTCAAAGAGCAGGATCTTAGAGGAACAAATGGAGGAGCGATCAATATTAATATCCATGGTTTTGAATCGGACATTCAGATAATGGGCAGCTAAAAGGCAGCCTAGTGTTCCACATATCCATAGATGTTTTCCATAAATTGTGGAGCTCTTACAATGCAGCAGCCCATCCTCATCCTGGCCACGTGTCTACAGTTATTCTGGGTTAAACCATCCGAGCTGGTCAATGGAAGATCCACCCTTTGGATATGGACAGCAAGGTGTCAGATGTTAAGTTGCTGGAGAAAGTCCTTAATCAAACACCCCTTCAACAGCGAACTGCCAGATGTAACTTACAGCCCATTAATAAGCAACCTACAGTCAAGTGCAAGTGAAGGTTCCTGTTTTCACAGCTTATCCCAGCCCAGAGTCGCAGGAGTTCTGGAACCTCTCCAGGAACCCACTGTGCTTCCTGGATTGAACGGCAGTTCAACTCAGGGTCCCAAAACTGCACCTCCTGACCTTCACATTGGCAGCCCAGTCCAGGGTTCAAACTATGAACTGCTGTTTTCAGCAGCTTTCTATTAAAACAAGAGCTGCCCCATAGGTATGTGCTACAGATGGACTACAGTTTGTAATTGTAGATCTACAAAGTGCAGTGATCACTCAAATTTAAATAAAGCATAAGCAGAATACAAGTTAAAAGGACACAGGACTTTATGTGGCACTTGTTTGGACTGTAAAGGCCCATATGCACAGTTCTGCGTAACTGCCATGCCTTTCCATCAAGGATAGCATTTGGTCTGCAATGGAACAGAGCAAGACTGAGGCTTAGTGTAGAAGACAAAACAACAATAGACTTTCTGGGCAATCTGAGGGCAATTTGGCAAGTTGAGATGCCTTTGTGGCTCCTCAGTGTCTATTTCCAAGTTATTCTGTCACATCTTTCCAAATAAGATCCCAAAGTCAGAGGGATTCTGTAATTCAGTCTGCTAAAGCTCTTCATAACCATCATCTCGGTGATGGAAGGGAAGCTCCTGAGAGTCCGTTTGGTGTCTTGCATATAAAAGGCTTTGGGCACTGTACTGAGAGCAGCCGTTCCTCCACTGCATATCAAGTTGGTGCTACAGGAAGCGGCATGGGAGCCCCGGGAACAGAAGCAGCTTGAAATAAAAAATAGCCTCATATTCGTGACGGGAGCCAGTGTGAAATAATACAGTGTGCTTTTCCATCACCTGATGCTAAAGCAGGTCTAGGGTGTACTCGAGACACAAGTGTTGACAGGGTCTGTTGTTGTGACCTGTAATTTTGGAAAATATTCCTCCAATGACCGCACCACAGTCTTGAGCCTTTTATCTGGACTAAGTTGGCACAGTGCCTTTGAGGAGGATACAAAAACCACCGGGTGGGTCACTATAGAGATCTTGAAGACTTAAAACCACTTCATTAACGTGTATGTTAGGAAGTCACCCAAACAAAACAACGCTTAATTATCTAATCATATACAGGAAATACCACTGGGACTCATAACTTGTGCTATGTAGAGAAGAGGCTAATTAAACACGAGAAGCAGGGAATGCACTTACTTCAATAGTCCCATTCAGGCTAATTAAGCCCCTACAAGAACCAACCTTTATGAAACTGTTCGTTTCTGTACCCTCATCCAGGCTAATTAAGCATGGACAACAGGAAGCAAGCAGCTAAGTTCACTAATTGTCTTGTCCAGGCTAACTAAGTTAATTATATACCATTTTCAGCGAACAAATTAATTTCGACAAGTCCTGTCCAGGCTAATTAAGCACAGAACAGACACCAAGTTCACTTCAACAGTCACGTCTGTGCTAACAGGAACCGAGCACAAGTTAACTGCCTCCGGTTCCCTTTTAAAGTAAAGAAAACAAGTAAGAACGCAAACGCTGACAACAGGAACCATGCAATTAAGCAACCAAAATGAAGTTGACTTCAGCACACAGTCCAGGCTAGTTAAGCACTTAGAGCAGGAATCAAGCTCACTTCAGTATTGTCTTTAAGCTCATTAAGCACCGAGCTGCAGCCTCCGATATTTAATGTGCCGTTAGCAACACAAGAACCAGCACTCTGAGCAATGCTGAGTAACTGGTTATCTGCACTTCCATGCAAAAATGTGTTGTTTGAAATATCAGACAAATACCATCTTGCTGTGAAAGTGGGTATTTGTATAAACACCTTACAGAAAGTGCATACGACATGCTCTGTCCAGCCCAATTAAGAACCAAGATGGGGATCCCAAGGTCATGAATGAAGTTCACCTTCCAGTCAGTCACTGAGGATAATATTTATTCAGCACAGTTTTGAGTCAGACAGTCGGACTGTTCCCCACAAACCAACATGCAACAGAATAAGACATCATCTCCTCCCTGTCATATCTTTTTCTTTTTATCACCTGAAGAAACCGGATGAGCTGAAATCTGTTCAACGTTCTCCCTTTCCGTTCTGCCGCTGCTTCTCCCAAGCGATAGAGTCATCTGGAAATCGGGGGGTGGGTTTCACCTAGAAGTCGACTTTAGCAGTCAGGCCAGAAACATCCATTATCTAGGCGATACGAGACCGTGGTACGAGTGCGATACAAATTGCCCATCATGGGGAGAACAGTAGATGCCGGTTCCCCCCAATAATTTCTTCTCCATTAAGCTGCCAGAATGAGTCTCCAAATTGTTCATTATGGTGTAGCCCAGCTTTCAACTTCCATTCCTTGAGGCTGCAGTCGTTTAATGATACTTTTGTGTGTTTAAACAGGACTCAGTAATACCCATTTAGGCGAGCTCAAAGTCAGACTGGCTTCTAAAACAGAGATCGACCAGAACCTGATTGATTTGCCTCTAATTCCATTCAGCCACCCAGAAACCAATGAAGGTTCTTGGACAGGACCGGTTTCACTTGGTCCGTTGACTCCAACATGTTCTCTTGTTTTAAAACCAAGTTTTTCTTCTCTTTACTCATCTTCATCTGCCAGGTCCTCTTTGATTCACCACCCCTGCTTAGATCCGTGGGCAGAACTTCTGGTCTCGGCGCCCCTTGACGTTGCGGCATTCGATAACAAAAGAGCTGTATGAAGGCAGGGGGCCACGGAGGAATGATTAGTCGCTGAAATCTGCCGACCTGAGAAGCAGCCATCCTCCTGCACAAGCTTCCGCCAAGGCCTGTAGAATATCTCCCTAATTAGCTGATTTGTCCGTCCGTGTCCGCTGCATGCCGCCTTTAAAGCGAGACCATATTCCGCCTTATCCTTTTGTCATCACTTTAATGCACATTAGTCGACAGGTTTTGTTTTTAAGGTGCACCGATGCGTAAAGGAAGAAGAGGGACAAAGACAAGGGATGTAACTGAACGCAGAGACGTGTGGGATCGTGTCTTCTTCTCACGCCTTTGTTCTAAAGAGTCAAAGCATGAAAATGACAAGAAAACCAGGCTAATTATAGCGACACAGTGCGGGCAGCAGGCCGCTCCGATACAACGGTCTCTGACAGCAAAATCAAACTCCAGAACCTCACAGAGCTAATGGTTCCACGACCATACTTTCCACAAGATCTCTGCGCCTTTCGGAAGTGGCAGGAGTACCTGATGAAGCTACCAATAAGGAAACTCCGAGTAACTGTCCTGAGCCTTTACCATCAGCAGCTACCTCCTTTGCTCGGAGGCTGCCTGTCTGACTGCCTACTTAGTACCAATATAAAGCTAGCCAATAAATGAAACAGTAAAACCTAATGAACAGTGCAGCACAGAGCTTCCAGAAACTTGCAGAAGCACCCAAGATGGATGTGAGGCATTTGGGCGTAGCGTGTCGGTGCCCAGGAAGCCCGAGAGATTTAAAAACCGATGCTTTAATGCTAGAGTGGTCATTATTTTGTTTGCTACGTCCCAGTTAGCGAGTTAACAAGACAAAAACAGACTGTTCCTGGTTGTACATTCGTTTTGATCCATCCACCAGTCATTCTACACATCTGACCAGTGAAACCGAGCTTCTGATATTCAGGTGGGAGACTGCTAGCTTGGAACCTACACCCACTTCTTCTTGATTATTATGTGCTGCACAGTGAGGGCACATGGATTCCTGTGGTGCCTCAGGCCACTGCTAACATCACTAGCTACTGTAACTGCAGATTGGGTCCAGCTAGGGTGCATGGTTTGGCTAAAACCAATGTTTCAATTGACTTGTTCGAGTCTGCTATACAATTGACCAAAGACACATCCTGACATCAAATCAAATACACTCTCAGACAAAAGCTTCCTCCAAAGCTCTTTGAATGATTAATGAGCAGCACCATTACTTTGTTCTTGAAGCATTTTAAGGAGGTTGGAAAGACACCATCCTAAAGGTCTTCATGTTTACACTATTCTGAAACAGCTGACCTACAACACCATTTTAAAAGCTAAGAATGATTTACAGTGCTGGAGGGAGCTCTTTTCTAAGAGTGCAAGTGTGCCTAGACAGGTTTCAAAGGATGATTAACATACTGCAGCCTTACACACATTACATGGACAAAAGTATTGGGACACGCTTCTTAATCACTGAATTCAGTAGTCTCATTGACACAGGTGTATTAAATCAAGCCCCTAGCCATGCAGTCTGCCTCTACAAACATTTGTGAAAGAACAGTTCGTTCTGAAGGGCTCAATGAATCCCAGTGTGGTAAGGGAAAATGATGCAACAAGTCAGTGCATGAACCTTCTTCCCTCCTAGATATTCCACCATCAACTGAAATGGTAATATTGAAGAGTGGAAGAGTGGAATTCTTCTGGCTGAATGGGCAAAACTTCCCACAGACACAGTCCAAAATCTTGTAGAAAGCTTTCCCAGAAGAGTGGAAGCTTTTATGGATGCAAACTCCACATTTATGCCTATGGATTTAGAATCTGATTAAAGCTCCTCTATGTGTAGGTGTCCCAATACTTTTGCATGAGTGTTAAATGAGTAAGATAAGATACACCCATGTTGCTGCTCTGCCCCAGCAGCCCACCAGCTTCCCAAGCACCCACCACCAAAATCCCGTATTACTTACGCCTACTTTCATACATGCTCCTCGACTGCGCCCAGATTTTGAACGGGTCCGGTTTCTTGGCGAGCGTGCCCTCCGTCGCCGGGTCCTGAGAGGGCAGGACGGGCAGCGGCTGGGCCGGGGGAGGCGGGGCCGCCGTCTCGATAGTGGGCACCTGCGAAGAGTGAAGGGGCGAGTCCGAGGGGACGCTACGGTGGCTACCCTGGCTGTCCTTTCTCTCCAGCTGCTGCTGCAGGGAGGATGTGTTTTGTATAAGAGACTGGTAAGTACCAGAGGAGCAGAAGTACAGAAAAAACAAAACGTATTGTCCATCAATATATAAGCACGAAGCAGAGATCTGGAGGGCTTTTGAACGGCTTTAAATCCTCCAGATACGTTTCCGTAATGTAGTTCATCCTTTTCCGGAGCACACTTGAAACAAATCCACTTGACGCAATCTCATCCCATTTCAGCGCCTTCAAACGCTTTCTGCAGTTCCATTCTCCGTGTACATGCCTCTCCATAAGCTTTGTTTCAGAGAAAATACACTATTGCACATGCTTAATTTTTAATCAAAGCATCCGCGGATATGTATCATCTCTGCGAGTGGAAGGCAGTTTTCTTTCACTGACCTGAAATTTCAGTCGTTTGAAGCTCGGCTGCGCAGCCAGTCACCCTAGACTTTATGAAACTGGGTTTTAATGACTAAATCCACTCGACTAGTCAAAAGGATGAAAATGCCACCGCGACAGTTTTGACATCAGAGCGCTCGGTGGCGCTTTATTTACTGAAATATCATCTGACAGGGTTTGTGAGGTGACCAATCAGAAAACAGAGGGGGTGTGGTTAAAATGGCTTCGATTGCGGGGCGACGGACCTCGTTGCTAGTGCTGTAGTACTCCAGTCCGGTCTTGAGCTCGAGACCATAAATGAGCGGTCTCGTCTCAGTCTGGACCTCATTTGGTCTCGGCCTCAGGGTAAGGTGGACTCAAATCGTTGTCCTTTCTCTACATGCCTAAATAAAAACAAGTCTCTGCTCTTCTCGTTCAGGATCCAATCAATAAACACGTCTTATATTGTGTCTGCAACATCTGGAATTATTATTATTATGTTTTCACATGGATGTCGCTGCTAGATTCAGCTGACTTTATGTAGTTTGACTAAGATTTAATATAATAATAATTAACAATTTTAGGCTAGATGTAGTTATTGTTACATTTTACAAAATCTATGATTAAATATAACGTGTATTAATAACTATATGTTACAGAATGTACAGTGAATTACAGATGTGCTTCTTTTTATTCTTGTATGATGACAAAAATCTTAATATGGTCTCGGTCTTGACTCGAATTCCAACATTACTCATTGCTTCAAAAGCATGAAGCTCGGCTATCCCTCAAATGGATGAGAAAAGTCCAGCTGTAACAGCAAGCTCACATGTTGCTGCTTGCTTGTAGTCACTATAACCACGCCCCCTCCGTGTCCTGATTGGTCGCCTCGCAGAGCCAACTGTGTGTAACACCGCCCTCAGAAGATATTTCAATAAACAAAACTCCAACCTGGCATCAGAGCAGCAAAGTGTCGCATCTTTAGTACCCAGAGTAAACCCACGTGGACACGGGAAGCTCTAAATAACTAACTCTTGCAGCGCCCTTTGAGTCAGACACCCATGTTTACAGCTAACGGTCGTGTTTGGCATCTCACTCCGTTGTGTATCGATAATAACCAAAGCCTTGAGCAAAAATCGAATAAATCCTGAAGAAAGCGAAGGCAATATCTGCATCTCATGACCGACTCTAGTCGGGTGGCCGGTTCATTACTGCGAGATTGCCCGACTGTTCCTCTAATCTGCACAGGGAACCCCATGAGCGAACACAGCACACTGCTGTACGCACCAGAACCAAATAAAAAAGGCCTCTGCAATAATGTGCCGACTGAGATAAAGGAAAGATTAAGAAGCTAATCATCAAACAAGCACTGCATTATAAGAAAACAGCCTCACACAGTGTAGAGGAGCATCCAGTGAAATGGAAAGAGAAAACACACTCCTGTAGGGGGCACTCTGGAGCCTATCCAGCAGTGCTTGGTCTTCAGAGACGTTTCAAAGCCTGACACTGAAAACAAACCCTCCTCCCAGGAATAAGAGCACAGCATCTCAGGATGCCTCGCTGACAACATCCAAAGCCTGTAATGATCTGTCGTGCTCATGCTTAGCTAGAAACCACAGCGTGCTGATTTATAAAATGTCATTCATTTGTTTCATCGATGGCTATTTGGGACGGGGCGAAGCTGGAACAGTAACACACACAGAGGGCAATTTAGAGCAACCAATCAACCTGCTGCATGTCTTTGGAGTTTGGGAGGAAACCAGAGTAAAGCCACGTGGACGTTACATGCAAACTCCACACGGGTAGGAGTCTGAGGTCAGAATCGAACCGAAGACCTCGGTGTTTCACCCCAAAAACAGAAGCTGAGCAACAGCAGGAGAAAGCGATACACAGAGGCAATAAGAATGAAGCAGTTCTTACCAGCTTGGGGCTTTTCTTCGCAGGGGCCACCCCTGAAAAAAGCAACAGAGGAAAAATTAATATCGCGATCCCAGAGCAGGTGGACGGATTTGTGTAGCGCTCATCAGCAACAGCCTGCTCGCTCTCTCGCGTTCTCTCTCGCTCTCACTCTCTCTCTCCCTCTCTCTCTCTCTCTCTCTCTCGCTCGCACTCGCTTGTTGAGTGAAAAATAACTGAATAAAGAAGGGCAGCTTTTTATCAGCAATCGATGCTCATAGCCACGGCAAAATGCAAAGCCTTGAAAACAGAATTCAGCGCAGAGAAATGGAAAGGAAGGAAAGACGCGAGAGAAAAACAGCAATGCCCAGACTAATCTATTACCCATAGGGACGGACTCCAAGCTACTGAACATTAAATTATAGGCAACGGTCAGTTCTCCTCTTACTGAGACCATCTTCCAGCATGCCAGCGCCACGCGTCTCCTCGGCTGAAGGCTCCCACATCGACAGGCTTGCCTCGCTCCTAGCGTCTCGCGCTCTGTCGTCGTTTGCCCTCCCCC
The DNA here is from genome assembly GCA_025084515.1 of Ancistrus triradiatus. Taxonomy (NCBI): domain Eukaryota; kingdom Metazoa; phylum Chordata; class Actinopteri; order Siluriformes; family Loricariidae; genus Ancistrus; species Ancistrus triradiatus. Next base: position 564,473 of record JAJAGP010000067.1, on the reverse strand, counting down.
TACCACACATCACCATCCCTCGCTCGCTCTCTCGCTCGCTCTCTCATGCCATCTCATTTCTCTCCCAGCCTCGCTCTACAGGGATGTTTCATGTTTTCCTTCCGTCTCTACATCTATCTCTGTCTGGCTGCCCGAGCGGGGGCGGAGACACGCCGCAGAAATGATGTGCTCATAGATAAATAGTAACACATGCGCAGGAAATTAAACCGACGCAAGCGAAGATCAACCGCGAGGTACCGACTCCGGACTGTATCCCATCTGTTGCTATGCAAAAATCACCTCTACCTCATCAGTCAACAAAAAGGGGCACCCAAAAAGCAGTGACCTCATCTGGAATGACTTACAGCCGACAGCGTGGGTATTGGAAAGGACTTCGCGATACGATTATATCACGATACATTGCGATATTCTACAGTGTCACTGAAAGTATAAAAACAGATCAAGCACAGGTTACGTCACGTCACGTCGATAATTCAGCCGACAAAGTGAGACAAAACCCTGGACGGTGACAACAAAAATCAATACCATGAGCTGAAAACCGATGTAGAATATCGCAGAAATAAATCGTGATATATCGATTTTTATCATCTGTCTTGCACAGTACAATCCAAGGAACTTGGGGTTAAGAGTAGAGCTCAGGATCTTGTTTCTACAGTTTCTAATGCTTCAGTTGTAAGTAAAATTCCTTCCTTCATTTCCACTGATTTCCTTAGTAAGCGATGATTAATATCGATCAACAAGAGCAAGCTGGTACAATATAAAATGTTTACAAAGATGCCAATATCATCATCGACAAAACACCGGAAAATATCGAGATATCATGGTTGCAATATCGCACACCCCTAGTTAAGAGACGGGATTTGAACTCAACTCTAGGAACTGGCAAAACAACCAGGACTAGTCCCAGTTACGAAGTGACACTGAGGTGTCCCCGGCAATGCTGCTCCATCTGATGCCATGCCACATCAGTGGTACAGGTGTCTCCTAGCCAAATCGTACCTGGTAAATCCCATTCCATTGACGCAAAGGTAGAGGAAACTTTTCATCAACAACAGTAGTAAATGTATTAAATATGTCTCGATAAACAGACATAACGCCTTCGAAAAGTAGGGAAGGTTTCCACGTAGGGGCATTAGGACAACAGGTGTTTCCCTTTAATCTGACATTTTAGGATTGCATGTTCTGCCAGGGATCCTGATCTTTGCTTGCTTGGGCCAGAAACTGATTATCGATCGTGTGTTGTCCCAAGGGCAAAGCGTGCCGGGCAGGGAGACACACAGGCATGCACACATACACAACAGCTTTTGTTTCCTCAACTCCTTATTCACATTCTAGAAACGCCTGAGTCTGAGACACGGCACTTTCATTCATCGCGTCCTCCCGCCGCTGTCTATCACCTTCATATTAGGCCTGTTTGCAAAGCCAATCAGGAGCTCACAAGCTTTAATTCGTTCTCTAAGACGCCCCCTCCTTGCTAAAACAAACACTCTACACTGGTCAGCCTGTTCATTCCGCTGCAATCATCCGATCAGTCTGCGTAGGTGAACGGACATCGCTTGTTTAGACAGACGTCGGCTCAAAGGTGCTGTGTGGGTAGACGGCAAACGGTGGGGGCTGAAAAGACCGCGAGACAGACCAACACACACACACACACACACACACAGAGGCGGAAGAGGACGGACACAAGGTGAGCAGCAAAGACAGGCAACAAACCCACAAGAGCAGATCCATTTCATTAGCAACAGTGTCTTCCTCATCACAACACACCTGGTCCTGAAGGGTACCGAGGAACCTACCAGCACCCAGGGCAACACAAACACAACAACACAAACACAGCACCCGCAAGATCAAGGTGATTTAAGATTCAAGCAACTGCAAGCTTGTGCTCACAGCATCAAAACAGCAGAAAATTCACCAAACGCTGTTTCAGACCTCACCAGAATTTAGGTCAATGTTAAGATTCCCTTCCCCATAGAGAACGGGAGAACGACGCAGGCCACGCAAGGCACTCTGGGAATTTAGGACACGGATGCTACGATATAGACAGAGGAGTAACAATAGTGAAGGTACACATTGTCTATGTTGTCCAGCTTAAAAACAGTGGAATGGTGAACACAGCAAGTGTAATCATTGTTATGATCGGCATGGAAAAGGTTTTGGAAACGGAGTGTGATTTTTCAGCAAAAAAAAAATTCAAGTCGCTGATATCATAGACAGACCTAGACGACACTTCGCCATATTGGTCCAGGCGACTTACGAAAAATATCCCAGATTCTCCTCGAATAAACAATAATAGGTTATAGATTAGCAATAGAACCTCGTAATATAATAGTTAATCTTATATAACGTAGTATGCACCATTTTATATACTGTATTCCTTCTATTATACAACTGCTTATACTGCACACTATAGTTAAACTATTATTCCATTAATTATTATTTAGACCAAATCTTATTGTATTTATAGGCTAACAGCATGCTGTCCCATAGTGCCTTTCACTGCTATAAAAAACACAGCAGACTGGTTGAGAAATAACCAGTTTATTGTGCATTTTAACCAGAAAAAATGCAGCTCCCCTGTTTGCTTGTATTTGTTTACAGGCCGGCGTTGCCTGGACCAACATGGCGGCCGCGCTGACGTATCGCAGAAACGACCAACTGCATGTTTCATTATAAGGAGTGCAAGCACAGCACATTCTGAAAACACAAAAATCACTTTATGAAGTAGGGCATAATATCTGAACAGTAGTTTTTAAGAATCTGTCGCTACTGGTGCCTTTTCTGCGTTCTCATCTACCGTGATAATGTCTTTACATATCGTGATATAATATTTGTATCGCATCGCCCACCCGTGCTATACCATACGTTAACAATACAGATTGGAAACTTGTGATTAACTTTGTCTAACATAACAGAAGACATAGAGCCCAGTGGTTTGATGAAGCTTAATGCTCTCGTTAGGCCACGTCTTACCTCTCGGAGACTTTGAGATGGCATCTAGGGATATCTAGAGGTCGGAACATCTCCGTAACAAACTTAGGCTGGAGGTCGCGGTGAGAAACGTCTCTCTTTACGCTTTGCTGAAATTATGCTCTCACCGTGTGGGGCTGAGGAACATCATAACCTCGAAACAGCACGACCCTCGTCAGGCGCAGCGGAAACTAATTGCAGTGTTAAACGAGAGGAGAGTGGGTGTGCCTGTTTGGCTGTGCTAAGAGAGACCGACGGATTCCAACAGTCAGGTCCATCTGGCACTAGAGCAGCGACAGACTGTTTCCTAGGCAACCAGCGGAGCTCGACCTCAAGCTTTTTAAGGTACGCCAGCACAAATACCCTTATTGTGGAACAGAAGGGCTGTGGCACAGGTACAATCTTACTGGGTCGCACTGTTTGGACAGCCCGCCATCTTCTCCAATCAGGTTCAGTTTCTCAAAATCCTTACTCACAACATGCCACACTTCACGCCTTACATCTCATCTTAGGGCAGCTGTGGCATAGTGATTATGCCTAGACTACTGACCAGAGGGTGAGGGTTCAAACCTGGACAAGAACATCTAGTAAAAACTACATATGTAACTGTAATACACAAAACTGCTGCTGGACAAGGACATATTGAAAATATAAAAATATTTTGTGGTCCAGTTTCAGATACAGTACTGTGCAAAAGTCTCAGGCCATCATTAGATTTGTTGTTTTAGCAACGGTATAATCAACATATTATTAATGACCGGACCCAAAAAATGTCAAACTTAGATTTGTAACATAAAAATCATTTCCCCCATATTATTCCCCTCATTAAAAAAGTGGTTTCTTGGCTGCTGCCTAACTTTCCTCAGACTTATATATTTATATATGGTCGTTATACCATTGATAATAAAACAATGGTACATCTAATCTAATGGCCTAAGACTTTTGCACAGTACTGTAGATGAGGTTGGGGGTGACATTGGAGCCTGGGCCCTCTCAAGATGACCTCCTCGTGTGGCTCAGGCGTCTGCACATTTAATTTATTTATATAGTGCTTTTAACAACAGACATTGTCGCAAAACCAGTTTATAGGGACCCGAGTCCAGCCTCTGAATGAGCAGCCAAAAAACTCCCTGAGATGTGCAAGAATCTTTAAGACAAACCAGGCATCCTCTGGGTGATAGCGAAGAGGGTTTCTTTGCCATTGCCCATTTTGGGTGTAGACCATGCTTATGGTGAAGCTTCTTTCAGGCGGCGTCCATGGCTAAAAGTGCTATTTAAGTCAGCGGACCTGAATTTTACCTACGTGGAAACATCCGCACTTTAAAGTAGCACTTTTGCATTTTCTGAGGGGGCACGGTCACACGAAATGCATGCATGGAACGTCATGATTTGGAATAGAAAAAAAAGCTCCGTAACGGGAACAAACACTGGCAAATGTGCCAGGATGAGGCATCCAGTTGGAATTGACAGAGCATGAGGAAACACTAAAAGGGTGCAACGAGGCAAAAGAGCACACACCGGCATGCCGTCCAGATGGCCATGATGGAGAAATGCGGCCGAACCTGCTGTAGCACGGGGTGGTATCACTGTGAAATTGCAAATACATGTACATCATAATACTACTGACTACAGCCATGCACCATTTATCATCGGACGTTTTAATAGCCGAGGTCTTCGAAATTATAATAAATGACTATGGGAAATAACAGTCGTTCAACTCCAGACATAGCGGCTGGTTCGCTGGCTCACCGCCTATCAGTGCATTCCTGTCTCTTGTCAAACAAAAGTATCAGGTCGTTTCAATCGATTATCAATCACTTGTTTTCAGCTGCACCTCTGACACATCTACGTATCATTTGCACATGGTTTTCTTGTGAAAACCCCCTTTATTTTTACATTACAGTAGCCTAAAACGACTGTATGACTAAGGGAATGTCTGCTCAGCGTCCGGTTTCACAGAACATAAGGTTAGGCCTATGCTGAGTCAGAAGACGTAGCTCTAGAATCTGCTTTTAGCCTTTACTTGTTCCTTCCTATTTAATCTCTGAAGATGCAGTTTCCCAAGTTGCATATTTCCCCATGTCTCCCACCCCTACCGGTCGGTCACCATACCTTCAGGGGCTTCCTACAGTTGTACTTGCGAATGCAAGGCACAGAGCAAACATCGATTCCTGAGTTACAAATCCTGTGTAAATGTTCATGTGTCTGAGAAGCCAGGGCAGGAGCAAAGAACAGATTTTTTCTCTTTCCGCCTGGATATGGATCCGGATCGGTGTACGACGCCGAGGAAAAGCACAGACTGTTCATTTTAGAAACCCATTCGCCTGTATAAAAGAGCCTCAACCCACATGCTTCAAAGCCCCCGGCCGATTTTACACACAGCTAGTGTTTAGGTATTAGTCACATGAGTTTTTCCTAAAATAGAGTATCTCATTATATCCTTCTGCACGGTCAGCAAATCCCAATGTAAAGCGTGCAGCGAACTCGGCGAGCGCCTTTCCTTTTAAAACCCCAGATCAATTCTGCCGTCTGCGCTGCATCACTGTCATTTATCTTCAGTCTTTCCGTGTCTAGACACTGTATACATTTACGAGACGCAGCTTGTTAGGTTTTACGAATAACTTACGCTTTTCCAATAGGGAAGATCTAGTACTAAATAACTAAATATAATGACTAAATAAGAAATACTAAACTAGAACCTCAAACTCGTTTACCAAACTCAACTGTCGTGCCAGTTATCCACATTACCCGAAGCTCAACTGAGCCTAAATGAAAGGTTTATTGAATTTCACTGCGGCATCATGGACGCTCCCCGACATGAACAGTTTTTCGCCCTCCCTCTGACAACACCGAATCTCTTTGGTCTACCTCCGTCTAATGAGGTGGAGTTGACAAAGCTGACTTGATTTGCAGCGGAAGGTCATTGGTCGCACCGGGCCACGCTCGGCAGTCGGTCCTTATTGATGCTTCCTAAAAGCAGTCCATTTTACTGCCGCCTTCCCATTTCATTATGCCATGCCCTTTCACATCACTCCTCCTCGCTCTGACTCTTGTAATCTTCGGAAGGACCATATAGGCATTGTCCTGCCTCGCCGGACACCAATTAAAGTAAGAAGCCTGAAACACAGACACAGACTTAGCAGGCTTGATCTAAGAGCCAGAAAATGGCCATAATTGGTAAAAGCACGATGCACGTACATACAGATAAACCTCTTTTGGGGTCTCCAGGGATGCCAGCTCAGCACGAGCTAAAGCCGATGAAACAGACTCCAGCGTCTGTGCTTCTTGCAGTGGGTGTGCTGCTCAAATGTGAGGCTGTTTTTATCGGAGATAAAACAGAGAACCTTCAACCCTGCTTCACTTGTTTTTCTGAAAGGTTTTCGGCTCGAACGGCGCTTGGCGATCTGATTTAACAATTAGACAAGTGTTTCTGACATTTTCCTGCGCCTCAATGATGGATGTGCTGCGTATCTTGCCGAAACCATTCCCTCGCCTCCTCTCTCTCAGCCCTGAGAGGTTTTAGTCCGCACCAATTTGTTTTCAGAGATGCCGCCTCGGATTGGGCCTAAATGTCAACGTAGCAAACGCTCAGCAAACGCAGAAACAGGAATCTGTCACGCTTGAGAACATCTGATGTGTACAGTGCAAGAATGGATGTTATAGTTATGGGCATGAATGAGAAGTCATGCAGATCCTCCCACCGGGATGTCTCAGTGCCCCTGACCATATCTGTCTGCCATTTTGAAGTAGGAGACAAGAGTTACTATTGGTACAGATCACTAACTCCAGACTCATTTATCAGTACAGCCAAGTTAACTGCTACCAGCGACCCGATGCCAGGCTTTAGCTAACCCCTAATTCCAGAGGTGGGAACAGGCACTAACTGCCTCTAAAAACATGGATATTAAAGAAAAGATCTGGTGGCTGGAGAATGATGGTGATAAAGCTCACAGGGACTGGAAGTGCATGCCCACAAAAAAAACAAACTAGAGCTTCCTGCATCTTCGTTCATCTGTTTTTTTAAGTTGACGATGTGAAAAGAAACTACAAAATCTCCAACACATCAAGGGAGGGGAAATTAAAGAAAGCAAAAGCATGGAGTTTGACTGAAGTTATAACTGAAGTGTGTCAGTGAAGTTGGCAATATTAATACAAGGGGCCACACCTTTACCATGGCTGAAACGTTCTCCAGAACCATCCCACGGGCTCAGATTCACGCTGAAATCTCCGTTTAAGCACGACATCGCGCATGCCCGCGCCACAAACGCTGCTTCGGCGTCAGAAACATTAGACTGCTAAGAGCTTCTCCCACGCATCGTCCACAGAAAAGCACACAGTCGTTTTAAAGAGTGATTCAAACCAAAGTTGTGACCTTGCTGCTTGCACAGCACTGCTGGGTAATTTTCTGCCACAGGTAAAGAGCACACTTTAAAAAAAAAAAAACAGCTTCATGCCAGAATTGCGCCCACCGCCAAATCTGCTCTTTTGTAAGAGCATTCAGCTCGACATGCTTTACAGGAAAGTGCTGGTGGCCTTGGTTGATCAGTGAATAAGTCATGAGTTCAGTCACACGCTCTCACTCCCTTTCATACACCGTGTGAGAAAGATCTCAAATCCCTCAGCCATTGAGCTCTCAGAGAAGCGTTTCATACCAGCGCATGAAGGCATCAAAGCACGAGGCCAGCAGGCTGTGGGCACATGCATACAATACTGCATACACACCGGACCGGTACGCCCACACATCACCCCACACACTCCCGCATCAGTCTCACACTCGCACAATGACAGGCAGCAGGATGTTCCAGAAGGCTGGTCGAGAACCGAAAACAACGAGTACAGAGCAGATGTTTCCCATAAGGAATAATGAATTGAAGGAATCTGTTCAAGCCTCCTCCTTCGTTAGTAGCCTTTTATCCAGACTGATTTGTAGGAATTCTAACGTCCTTACGGATGCATTCTCTGCACTCACCTCTTTGCACCAGCATGGTGACCTCGCTGCCTTTAGGGCACTTGCTGAGCAGATCCACCACCTGGTTGTGGGTGAGATTCTGTACGTTCCTTTTGTTCACCTCCACGATGATGTCACCTTCCCTCAGGCCTCGGCATCGTGGGTAATCCACGATCTGCTTGACGCGCTGGCCGCCGCCCCCCGGGCTGTCCGCGATAGTGAAGCCGAAGCCCTTGTCTCCTTTCTCCATGTGCACAGTGATCAGCTCGGGCTGCGTGGCGATGGACGAGGCCAGGGTCACCGCGTCGCCTGGGAAGCGCGGTTCGACCGAGCCGTTGGGGGCGGGTTCGTGGGCGGGGCTGAGGGGCTGCGGCGGCTCGCCGGCCGTGCCGTTGTGGCTGCCGTGGCTGGACGGCGAGTCGTAGCTCTCCTGGCCGTTCAGGATGATGGGTTCCTTGTCCACGATGGCCACCGACGTCACCAGGCTGGTGTTGGGATCGTCGGGGTCGAAGGGCAGCGGGTATCCTCGGCACAGCTCCAGGTCCACCATGGAACCGATAGGGATGGACTGGAAGATCTTTACCACCTGGGCGTGGGTGTAACCCAGCACACACGTGTCGTTTACGCTAACGATGACGTCACCTGTGAAGGAAGGTGAAGAGAATGGTTTCGTTCCATTTTTTTTCTAACCTTCCTTTAAAAAGGTTCGAATCTTTTTTTTTTTTAAAGTCTTGCATGGGTACAGGCAGCAACAAGATCTGCTATGTGCGTAAGCAAGCTTATGACTCAGAAAGTCACTGCATGATATTTGGCTTGACGAGTAATAATCATAGATCATAATCATTCCAAAAATTAAAAAACAACCACCACCCTTTGATCCTTGGAGCGAAAATGTCAGCGCTCCTTACCCGTCTCCATCTTGCCATCCAAAGCAGCTGGACCATCCAGCACCAGACTCTTAATCTGGAGGAACTCATCTGGCTCGTCTCCACCCACCACGGTGAAGCCAAAGCCACGGCGGCTCTTCTTCAGCTTCGTATTAATGAACGTGCCCTTTAGCTCAGCCGGATTCCTTGTGAAGAATGGCTTGACTCCTGTACAACACAAAGAACAATGGAAAAAAACCACACACAATAGTGATATTAATCAATAATCCTCAAAGAAATCGGCTCCTCTTCTCAATACGCAACATATTCCAACATTAGAGCTTTAAACCTGAAACCCAACTGTTCAGACTTTCATAAGCACGTAATAATAAGAAAACGTACTGAACATTGTGTACACGAAAGAATTAGGGATTAAAGAGATCCGCAATCATCAGGAAATCAGTGTGTCGGCTATGCAGTCATCTTTAGTCCAAGAACAGTGAAGCACAAAGAAAAGAGAAGACCACTGGAGTAAACAGGATATGTGATCAGTTCATCCATGCACATCCATCAAGCACCTCCAAACGGCCCAGAGCAGTACATAGGGATCTCAATAAGAAAAGGAAACTGGAAAAAGAAGAATAATTAGGAAGAAGACATGAACTGGATGGACAGGAACCTCCGGCTTGGTGTACGACTGTCTCTGAGCAGCACAGGGAAAGAGAAAAAGTTATGACGTTTGAGAGAATACAGACTTAGGCACAAGCTTCTGCAGGGAACAAACTTAAACCAAACCCGTTTCTGAAAAGTTTTGGATCATTGCAAAAGGTGCAAACTTTAGCACGCTTCATTTGTCAATATCTTTAATAATTTGTACAGGTATGCGCCGTTTAACATCCAACCAAAAGTATTGTACCGTCCTCTTAAGACCCACAGCTGTAACCCACACAGGATCGTGAGGGTACATGACTGTATCTTCTCCAATTACAGTGAATTTCCATAACTTAAAAATGCAGTGGCATTAGGGATGCTGTGTAGATGGTAGCGTTCCACTCATCTCATTTGCACACAGTGTTCTCGAGTAAATACCCTTTATATTTACATTGCAGTAGCATAAGATGACTATGGCTCGACAGAACGTAATGTGGTCCTTACACGGCGCATACCTGCACTTTAAACTCGTACGGTATAAGTTTGCTCTCTGCACAGGTTGAGGTTAGAACCTAAACTTTGTCATAAGACTGTAGCTGGTGAAGGCGAATCACATACGTTTGGCCCCTAGCGGCAGCAGAGGAGGGGAGGAACTTCTGTATGTCTCCTGGTGACTGGCGGCGTAGCTGGCCAGCGCAGGTCTCGCGGCTCGCTCTTCTATCCATTCTGAAAGAGCGAGATCTTTATGTCTTACCACGGTCGCATCCGGCGTCTGCGCTGAGCGGTGCCGCTGAGGTGCAGCCGCCAGAGCGAGAGCCAAAATGGCTCCAGGAACGAGAACCACTCGAACGGCAGAATGCAACCTCAGCAATCGATCGCGAAATAACAATTCCGAAAGGTGGCGTGATAATGAAAGCTGCTTGGCAGGCTGCAACGGGGCCTGAGCAGCATCCCAAGAGGATAAACCTGCATTTAAAGTGGCCTTTATGGTTACAGGAAATACTTAAAAGGGCAGAGTGAACGCTCCTCATACTGCACCACCCATGCTAATAATAAAACGCCATGCTTCTTAGCCAAAGATTGATTTTAGAACTCGTGTTTGCAAGATATCACGTTACAGACTGATTAGACGCCATGTACATGTAGAGCGGTGCTCGGGTGGTGCAGCTGTCTAACACGCTAGCCTCCCACTGTGGTGACCCGGCCTCGAAAGAACGTTAGAGTTTAAAATGCTCCTTTTTAGACCTGTATTACGTCTAAAAAGCGAAGCATGAACACAATAACAGGATAAATAAAGAGCAAATCGAATGGCGCTTCATATAAACAGGTCGTAAGTGCTTTCTAAAAGCTGCTGCTGATGATAAAGCACTAAACATTGGGAGTGACGGAGACGGACGATCAAAGGCTTGTAGAAGAAATCTCGGATAAGTCTCTCACCTTCAGCAGGCTGTGTCTGCTCCAGCTGCTTCTTCCTCTTAGCTTCCAGTATGGGATTCTCATACTGGGTCTTTCTGTTGATGTGGCTGAGAGGAGACGGGAGGAAAGGATTAGCAGGAAATAGGGGTTTAAAGATTCATCCGTTAGTCTAGGTGCACCAGCCTTGATATTTATGAGACAAACGTGTGGTAAAGATGATAAAGTCGCTCTCCTGGTCATGCCCAGTTTCACCACGCTCTGCAAACTAACCACCATGCAGAATATGAAGATTGAGAAACTTCAGGAGCCAGCTGTACACAGCAACCAAGGTACCAGCTTAAAAACAAACCTTTCTGCAAAAAACGTACCTGTACCTTATGACAAGGACAGCCACGCATGGCAGGTAAGACATGGACGATGTCACCAATAACAATGTGAAAGACGCTGTGCCAATTCAAGAAGTTGGAAAAGATGGGTTCAAACCACTTTTGAACACTTCAGACCCAAGATACACACGGCCAAAGTATCGCCTAGCTATCGCCATCCAGAAATCCCAGGAAATATCATGATTTTTTTGGTCAATATCACACTAACTGATCTGAGATCAGTTCTGTTTCCTGTGCATAAACACTTCAGGTCTGGAGCGAGGAGAAAAATAAAACAGCCCCACATAAACACAGCAGTAAATTACACTGACATTACCCGCTCGCTTTTCAGCATAAGGCGGGTGAAAAACAGCGCGTGCTGGGTGTCTACCGAGACGCTGCTTTGAACCACATCAAAACATGGCAACGTGTTCACGTTTTTGCATAACACACGCTCCAGCTCCAGAGTCTCCAGGCAGACAGAAAGCGGGAGTTCGCTTTGAAAAGCTATATCGATGTCAACTGAAGGCGCCCAGGGAGAAACTCTAAGCAAGGTATGAGTGTGTGATAGGTTTGTATTACAGTTTAAGCAAGGTACACATACGTAACTCGTGGAAAAGAGGTGCACTGTGGGTAATGGATTTATTTCATTACTTACTCTACGTAATAAACCCCATACACTGGGTCGTCGATCCTTTCCCAGCCTGCGGGCAGCTCTGCAGAGGGAAAAAAACAAGAGAGGGGAAATGAGCTCCATAGTTTCTGCTAATGAATGAACGTTATCCCTCATTCAGCTCTACTGGAGCCCATGCATTTTATATAAGGAGGAAGAAACTGAAGGCATGAGAACATTGCTTAGTAAAGACTTCAACCCGTACTTCAAGGTGCAATCGGCGGAAAAGTCTCATCTCACTACCACAGACTGTATTAAACCTTACAGCGAGTCGAAAACACACTGATTTAACTTGCTAGCCAAAACTGCTGCAAAATTAAGTCCTAGACTAGTAAATGGATCACAGTTTTTCAGCATGAAAAACAATTTGTAAAGCATTTGGAGCAGCATTTCCTGTAATTGTTTTTCCAGCTCGCAAAGCAGCCTAGCGTCCTTATTTAGAGCAACTTTAAATTAGGATCATTTGTTTCCGTCTCAGAGGTTCACACTCGAGTACCTAATTTTCGAAACTGTGACTCAGATTTCAGAGCTTATGGTTCAGAACTAATCTTCTTATTGGCTCAACTCATAACTCAAACTTGCCGAATCCAGAAAATAAACTAGACATTATCCGTTCGATCAAGCGCTTTCTGTCACAGACTCGTTTCCAACGTCTGAATAAAATCACGAGGTTTTTGCCAGAGTTGCTCCCGTCATATTGATCGTTTGGTGCAAGGTGGCCAGGATATCTGTCTAAAGTCAGTTTTTTTCTCATACTGACGTTCCAGTAAAATGAACCTGTTTAATATCATCATAAGTCTTAGGCAAATAGTGACAGGAACATTGTCAACAACCGATAGCTGAGCAGCGAAGCCAGTACAGGATCCCGTTTTGCAAAATCGTAATCTGTTTCCAAAAGTCTGAGTATATTCTGTGGCTCATCTAAAACAGAAACATTTGTACTTTAAAGGGTTCAACTCGATCACCATAACCTCCAGTTCTAGTAGAACATCGCTGCACTGCTCTGAGGTCTGTTCTGTCAGCACTGAACAAACCAGAGTCGATCATTCTGCTTAGCGACAGAAACAAACTCATTATCTCCTGCTAGCAGAGCGAACACAAACGAGCCCGACTGCAGTTATGTTCTAACGAATCCATAAATGTCAGCTGCCGCTAACTGTGTACAATTAACGTTCTTGAGGTGATTAATTCTCCTCAAAGGGTGTCTGAGTGTATTACTCCAGACCTTTAGCATCACTCACATTTGGAATCACTTACAAATGATTTCTAACAGGAGAAGCAGCTCGAGCAGGGTCGAGTTAACCCAGAACTGCTCGCTTCAACTGCATCGGGGATGAGCTACATCTTAGGCAAATCATAAAACCAGATTTCCAATCCGCTCATGCATTATTGAACACATTCCGCGCTAAAGCGACCGGTCAGAGGTCTCAGAGGTAGTACTTTAGGGATGCTCTGGAGTTAGGGAACACTTAGGTAGTTAGAAAATATACAGCACATCACGTATCAGCAATCTAACGCGAGTCAGGTGGCCTGGCTAACTTTTGTGTATAGTTACAAGAAAAAGCTGGAAGACTACTGCTAAAATGATTTTGGAGAGCAAAAACATGAAATATCTCATGTTCATACTGTCTGCAGTGAAATAAAAGTCAAAGCAAAAGTACGAAAACCTGCATATTTTTAAAAATTAGCATTTTCCATTCCGTCCCAACTTTTTCTGGCTGTACAATGGACACTGGAGCACAGCGAGCTCGTTTGTTTACTGTGATTTTCAGTTTAAGACAACACTTGGTTATTTATATTTCAAGGGGGACTAAGGTTTATTGGTTAAAAATGATCCGTGTGCATTAAAATGCGCATTGTCTTGCATTTTTGACACTTCAGAAATAAAGGAATGTCTTAAGGAATGTTAAATCGATAATATTGAGAAAATCGAATCGCGAACTCAGTACTGTGAGCAGAGTACATCGTTACACCCCTAAGGTATGGTGTTTGGACACCCTTAGCAAGATGCCAAGTTGACACACATATTGTATTTCTGCAATCTGTAATATTTAGATTACATTCATAGCAATCCAGAGCGACTTACGCTGACAAAGTACAAGTCAAGCTAATGAGAGAGAGAGTTAAGGCCCACCAGTGGTTTCCTGGCAGCACTGGAACTCAAAGTTCCTTAACAGATGAAGAGCATGTTTCACCTTATTGGTTGCTTCTGAAACTCTAAGGATAGGGGTTCTATTTAAATTGGCGAGGCTTGCAGAAGGATCCAAAGTGATGAACTGGAACAGGTTATGGGTTCAAATCCACTGCTTAGGCACTTAACTCCAACCGCACAGCTACGATAGATTAACTAACGACTAATGATTGGTGTTAGGATTAGGAAGGTGATGGCTGGAGATTAAGATCAAAAGCAATGCTGATTTAAAGCCTCCGATTCTCCATTCCTTTGCACCGTCGGCCTTGAGCTATTCACGTTGTTAAACCGCTCACATCTCGTTCTGGCCTGATCCAGTCTGTGCCTCTAAGGTCTTTTCACATCTTGTCCTGATGCCACACGGCTAATGTTCCCCCGTTTCGCAGATCAATAGCTATTGACCTCGCCCGTCCAATTCACCCGGCCTAAAAATTGGGAGGCTAATGCTAACCGCGTGAAAGCCATCTCAAGCACTTCGATTGTGGACGTGTAGGACTTAGAATGAGGAGAATCTTTGTGCTTCAAACGGATGCCGGTGCGTGGCGTTGGGCGTACGGATATGAGAAACGTGTCTCAGCAGGGACGATTGCATCAGGGCTGAGACTGTCAATCATATGCACGCAGACTCAAACAGCACTCGGACCACTCGAGCTCGTGTGTGCAGACAGATTACGATTGCGGCAAGAACAAGCTATGAATAATGGATGCTATCTGGAAGCACAGCAGTTCCTGTTTTTAAATAATGTTTAGAGCTTCTCTTTGATGGTGAAAAGCAAACACACAGGCAGAAAGGCATTAGATGATGATGGAGGAGGAGGACTTGCTCACGCAAAAGTACCTCAAGAACACAATCCACAATATACATGATACTGATCAGGCTTTTTGTGGTACAATAATCAAAGATACAGTGGTGCTTGAAAGTTTGTGGACCCTTTAGAATTTTTTTATATTTCTCCATAAATATGAGCTAAAACATCACACAATTTTCACACAAACCCTAAAAGTAGATCAAGAGAACCCAGTTAAACAAATGAGACAAAATTATTATACTTGGTCATTTATCTACTGAGGATAATGATCCAATATTACATATTAGTGAGTGGCAAAAGTATGAGAACCTCTAGGATTAGCAGGTACCACAAACGCATGTCTGTGGAAGTGTATCATGGCACGAACAAAGGAGATTTCTGAGGAGCTCAGAAAATGAGTTGTTGATGCTCATCAGGTTGGAAAAGTTTACAAAACCATCTCTAAAGAGTTTGGACTCCACCAATCCACAGACAGACAGATTGTGTACAAATGGAGGGAAATTCAAGAACATGTTTATTACCCTCCCGCAGGAGTGGTGCCGAACCAACAAAGATCATGTCCAAAGAGCAAAAGGCGTGTAAATAGTTGGTGAGTCACAAAGGACCCCAGGGTACTTCTAAGAAAAATCAACTGAAGGCCTCTCTCCTCACATTGGCCTACTGTTTTTTAATGTTCATGAGTCCACCCATATCAGAAGAACACTGAACAATCATGGTGTGCATGTCAGGGTTGCAAGGGAGAAAAAGCCCACTGCTCTCAAAAAAAAAACATTTGCTGCTCGTCTGCAGTTTTGCTAAAGAATCACCAATGTGGACAAGCCCAGAAGGCTCATTGGAAGAATGTTTTGTTGGACGGATGATAACCGAAGTAGACTTTTTGATTTAAAAGAAAAGCGTTATTTTTTGGAGAAAGGAAACCACCACTGCATTCCAACGCATAAGAACCTTATCCCTATCTGTTAAACATGGTGGTGTAGTAAATCCACATGGTTTGGGGCCCTGTTTTTTGTTGCATAGCAATCTGGGCAGGAACGGCTTGCCATCACTGATTGACAATGAATTCTGAATGATATCAGAGAATTCTAAAGGAAAATGTCAGGACCTCGTCCATTAACTGAATCTTCTCAAGAGAAGGTGGGTCTGCAGCAAGACAATTAGCTACACCCTAATCACACCACTATGGGCCGTTGAAACCAAAGAATGGTTTAAAGAACTAAAGTTATGTTTTGGGAATGACCCAAGTCAAAGTCCGACCTTAATGCCAATGGAAATGTTGTGGACGGACCTGAAGCGAGCCTGCTAATGTGAGGAAACCACCCACCAACCATTTTCCCAGAGCCCTGAGTCTGTTCTGTAAACGGATGAATGGGCTAAAATAATTCTATTTCCTCCAAGCCGGTGTGCAGGACTGACCAACAGCTACAAGGAACGTTTAGGGGGCTGCAGATATTGGCTGCACAGGGGGTTCACAACAGATTCCTTGAAAGCAAAGGGTCACAAACAGACATACTTTTGCCCCACTCACTAATATGTAATATATTGGATTAATTTTTGGTTAGCTCTTTGACGGTGTCCGCTAAAGGGGTCATATGTAAATGGCTGCCAAAAGAAACCTTAAGGATGTTTCACTATAAAAAAAAAACACACAAAACTGTCGCATAAATTGTTAGTGTCACACAACACTCACCATTTCCATCTTGTAACTAAACAGCCCTCTTTATAAAATCCCTGCACGCAGGATGCTTCAGTGACGATCCCTACATTGATTTTATATGGAAAAAAAAAAAAACAATGCACAGACTCATTTTTGTTGCACCAAACCAAACCTCCTTGCAGTTCAACGCCAGTTCAATTCTAAACGTATAAACCTGGTCCTGGAAATATGGTTCAGATAATGAGTAGTAAATAAACCGAAGGCTTTATTTACATTATTTCCTCCTGTGGGAAATCCCTACCTAGTTTCCCTGTATATTAAACCTCACATACTCTACGAGCACTCTTCCGTGGTAATAACAGTGGTGCAAAGCCCATATCAGAACACCATCAAAACTTTTCAAATTCCTTGCCTTCTGCAATTTGTACTTCAATAGTAATCATTCTAATTCTAATCTAAATCATTCTATTCTACCTAACCCTCATTACCCAAAGGAACCGCAACAGAGCGCGAGATATAAAAGAAAACAGATTCCCAAAAAACCTTTGTCTAACTAGAATCATTGTCAGTTTTCCTCTGTCTGATGAACCCCTCTTTTTCAGGCAAGAGTGGAAGCAAAACCGTCAGAGAAAAAAGGAAGAGAGTTCAACAATCAAGACAGCAAGAAAAGTTTGGTTTATTAGTCAAAAAGCACAGCAAAGTTTCGAGATGTCCAACAAAAAAGTGCAAAAAAAAAAAAAAAAAAAAAAGTGCCAATCATTCTAAGAGCGTTATTTGTTGGACAACTCTTTACTATAAAAACCAAGCATCAATGGAAAGCAAACAGAGAAATGCCAAAAAAAAAAAGGTTTGAAATGCATCAGGAATTAAGACACCAACGCCACCAGTGCTATAGCTGTATGTATATATATAACACGTTATAATAACCTGTGTTTACATGTAATTGAGACACTGTATTGCTTATGAAAAGTGTATTAAATAACCTAATTATGAATTCTAACGTCAAATATGTATTCTCATGGTGTCAGAGATCTGTCATAATGTTTGTCCATGTAATCAGAACTTGACGTTTTCCCCCCACCCCCCCTCGCTCTTTTCCCAGTGGACTAGATCATTATGCATACGGTGCATTATACGGCACAGATAGCATTATATTATAATACATACCTATTGCCCTGTCATCGCTCCTGTGCTATTTTATACGGTTACACACACACTCTGCGTACAGTTAAAATCCTCTCTCTCTCAGAGCTAAATTGAGAAAGCAAGCATGTGAAAGGGATTTAATTAAGACCATGATGCAATGACTGATACCAAACACACCTAACAGCCCAAAGAACCACCCCCCCGCACCGTCTCGCCCTCAACATTTGAATCATAAAGCCTGTCATCTAACAAGCACACTAATGAGGAGTCCTCAGTGAATTACACAGACAAGACCATAATCGTCTATTACAGAATTGACTACTCTTTATCGTCTCTTTAATTTATCTTAGCAGGAGATGCAAAATGGCAGCACCGCAATTTAAGAAGAAAAGAGTAAGAAGGCTAAGAGGCGGCCAAATCAAAGAGCGGCACCAGGTTTCTCTGGCCAAAAGATAAAAAAATGCAGAATTTATTTGGCTGGAAAAGTTCAAAAAGTCATGTAAAACAAAGCAAACAATCACACTTTTAAGAAGTTTTAAAAAAAAATGGTTTGTGGGTTTTAAGAGTCTTGCTCAAAGGATTCCAACAGTGGCAAAGCTTGGCAGGGGTGGGAATTTGAAAAAACCCTTGGGACCTTCTGTCCATAGTTCCAACAGGTACTTACTTTAACAAAACAACAACCACAACAAAAAAAAAACCCAACACCCGGCAAGGCACACTACAGTCCCCAACTCTGAAATCCGCCAGTTTTTGCTTTGCTTCATATAAAATAGGCAGTGGCTGTTATTATGGGAAATGTGAGACCGAGGTGAGAAGAAATCAATATGCCAGTGAATGAGACTGGCGGCAGCAGCAATGGACAGGGTTTGGGAATCTGGAACGCTAGAGACAGAGGTGGTGTAATCGTTATTGACTTCAAATCAAACACTAATAAAGTCATATTAATGGGAATACAAATTAGAAACAAAAAAAGGCTGCTTTTTTCCTTCGCTTTCAGCAGCATCCTAAACAATTCTAAATAAAAAGGTTAATCGGGTAAAGTGAACTTAAATTTTGCATGAAGTTTCCAAAATCATATACAATTCTGTACCCTATAGGCCAACAGGGCAGATGCACGGAAAATGTGCTGCCTAAAAGCCCCAATTTCTGACTATTTTCAGGTGAGAACTATTTTTTAAAAAGAGGGGAACAAATGATACAAAAGGTTTGGATTTGAATTTAAATTGGCATAATCTAACACACAAATAATTTTACTATAAAACATAAATGCATTGTAATAAAAATGAATATTTAATGCTATGTGTTTACTGCAATCACTGCTCGTGGGAGCTATTAATAATAAATCTACAGTATCGTATTGTGTGTCCTTCAAAAAAGCGCAAATTAAATAAACACAAAGCTTTCCGTTTCTGTTTGTGGCTCGGTACGATCAGAATTTCTGACAACATATTTATATTTCAGTACATTACAAATTAATAGTGCAACATTTACATGTGGAATGTGAGATTCTGAGGCATGCATCATATTTTAATATTAAAATACTATCCCCTAGACAGTCAAAGCTCAGGGGAAGCTCTCGACTAAATTAGCATTTAAAGTCCCTTCCTATTAATCTGTTCACAAGAAGCCAGCTTCTGATCCTGAAAGCAAACTCTGTTCTTCTGTGAGGCCACAGTGCGGAACAGAAGCGTGAATAATCTTCACAACGTCCTGAAGATCCAACACTAAGCATGCAGCTTCTCCCCCCCGGGTTTAATACAGACTATGGGAGGAGGCCGCCTGGACTGGGGTGGATGCCACTAACCAGTCCATCGGTGTTAAGGATTGAGGAGGGGGGGGAGTTTAAAACAAATATTAGGAGTCCCGTGTGAGAATGCAGAGGGAGGCAGAGGAGATTAGGGAGGGTGAAAAAATAATTTACTAACTGCGGCCGCAATACTTGCCATCTACAGGAGTAACATGTGAATATGACAGAGAAACGCCAAAGAGGGTCCAAATTAATATAATTGAATGCTTATAAAGTGGTAAGAGTGCGCAGCAGCTTTGTTTGGAGTGCCAATACGTTTTGACTGAAAGTAATTAACAGGTCTACAGTGGTGCTTGAAAGAGTGTTTGTGAACTCCTTTAGGGAATGTCTATTATTTTCCCCCCTTCCAGAATATGAGCTAAAACATCATCAGATTTTTCACGACAAGTCCTAAAATAGATAAAAGAGAAAACCAGTTACAACAAAACACACAAATAGACAAAGATATTATACTGGTCATTTATTTATTGAGGGAATGGATCCAATATTACAATATTAGTGAGTGGCAAAAGTATGTGAACCTCTAGGATTAGCAGTTCATTTGCAGGTGAAATTAGAGTCAGGTGTTTTCAATCAATGGGATGCCAATCAGGTGTGAGTGGGCACCCTGTGTTATTTAAAGAACAGGGATCTATCAGAGTCTGCTCTTCACAGCACACGTTTGTGGAAGTGTATCATGGTACGAACAAAGGAGATTTCTGAGGACCTCAGAAAAAGAGTTGTTGATGCTCATCAGGCTGGAAAAGGTTACAAAACCATCTCTAAAGAGTTTGGACTCCACCAATCCACAGTCAGACAGATTGTGTACAAATGGAGGAAATTCCAGACCATTGTTACCCTTCCCAGGAGTGGTCGACCAACAAAGATCACTCCAAGAGCAAGGTGTGTAATAGTTGGTGAGGTCACAAGGACCCCAGGGTAACTTTCTTCTAAGCACTAAGGCCTCTCTCACATTGGCTAATTTTAATGTTCATGAGTCCACCATCAATAATAACACTGAAACAACAAACCAACAATGCGTGTGCATGGCAGGGTAAACAAGATAAAAAAGCCACTTCTCTCCAAAAATAAACATTGTGCTCGTCTGCAGTTTTGCTAAAGATCACAGGGTGTACGAGCCAAAGGTCTTATTGGAAGAATGTTTTTTGGACGGATGAGACTAAAATAGAAACTTTTTGGTTTAAAAAAAAAAAAAAAAAAAGAAAAGCATTATGGGGGGTTTGGAGAAAGAGAAACAACTGCATTCCAGCATAAGAACCTTATCCCATCTGTGAAACATGGTGGTGGTAGCATCATGGTAGTATCAACAGCTACAGGAAACGTTTAGCTGCAGTTATTGCTGCACAGGGGGGTCACACCAGATACTGAAAACAAAGGTTCACATACTTTTGCCACTCACTAATATGTAGTAATACATCATTTTTCTCAATAAATAAACGACCACGTATCATATTTTTGTCGCATGTGTTTAACTGGGTTCTCTGTTAGGACTTGTGTGAAAATCTGATGCTGTTTTAGGTCATATTTATGCAGAAATGTCGAAAGGGTTCACAAACTTTCAAGCACCACTGTACTCTTAGTTATGGCTAAGAGTCATTCACTGTCCAGATATTTATGGTAAACAGTCATTTAGCTATCTAGATATACAGTACATGTCCAAAGACCATTAGTTGTCAGATATTTTAAGGCTAAAGATTATCTAGTTGTCCCAATATTTACGGCTATGTTGATTCCAAGGTCTGCAAAATGTCGATCCGCTTTTGAAAAGAATCCAGTACAGGTTTTTGGTTGGGTAAAACCTGAACTGGACTTTCACAAAAAGTTATCATGACTGTTAACCAGTACTGGTAATATACAGTTAACCATGGAATTAACATAAAAGCCCTAAATATTGGGACAGCTAAATGATCTGACAGCCATAAATATCTGGACAGTTAAGTGATCCTTAGCCATAACTATTAGACAAGTAAATGTCCTTTAACCATAAATCGGTCTTGTTGGACCGATCGGCCATTGAAGTCCATGACCTTGTGGGGTCCCACAGGGGCCATAAGTATTTGCACCAGTGCACGACACATTACGCAGTTTCTGCAGGAACTGCACAATCTAGTTATTAAGATTATGAAATACTGAACATGATTGAAACTCAGTGGCTAAACGTCTGCAGACAAGACGAGCTTTCTGCAAGGAAGAGCGGGAAATAATTCCTCAACAAAGACAGAGACTGTTGTTAAATTCTGTGCCAAGTAAAGTGCACAATAAAGAACTGAACTTATTAGTGTGTCAGTAATCATATAAGCAGAGCAAAGATTCGTCAGTAGAAGTGCAGATGAACGTACCATCGTCATCACATTCTTCCAGAGGTTTCTGGGGTTTGTCCAGGCACCGCGGGTCGATCCACGACGTCGTCTTTGTGTTGTGGCTAAAAACACAGAGGGCATAAGGGTACGTACGGGAATAAGATGCCTTTAGTTGCCGTTTGCAAGGCTACATGTACAGATGTTTTCTTTTGTGGTAAGTGGAACTGATAAATGGACAATGAATGTAGAAAAAAGATATATTTTATATACGTATATATTTTGCGACATTTATACGACATGTATCTACAGTTTGATGCAAAAGTCTGGGTGTCCCAGCTCACATGGCATTTAGTTAAACTGGTAATTAAGCTGTTAAGGGGCCCAACAGTGGCAGCTTTGGCAGAGGCAGGATTTGAACCCTGGTCCATCTGACCGGCCGCTGCACCGCCACAGCCCTTATTCAGAGCAGCTTACAATTGATACAGTCTTATAATAATGGTCTAAGGATCTTGCTCAAGGACCGAGGTGGGATTTGAACCCTGGACCTTCTGGTCCAGAGTCCAGTACCTTAACGGCTAGGCTACCACAGTCCTAGAAAAGTAGGATCTAGAAAAGTAAGCGCATTAGGTAGAACAATCTCTTACTCTATGAAGTAGACCTCGCCCGTCTCGGTGTAGGCCATCTCCCAGTTTTCAGGCAGAGGGCCCAGTGGGTCCTCGTCCGTGGGGTGGCTGGGGTGCGTGTGCGTGTTCTGCGTGCTCTCCGTGGTTGACGGCGGGGCTCGGTTGAGGCGGTTGGGCTGGGCGAAAGGGCGCACAGACGGGTGCTCGTCCGGTTCACTCGAGTCTCCTGTAGGTCAGCAAACACAAAGCCACTCTCAGTGCTGATGAAGGGGCTCCCTATTGTCCTGGAGCTACGTTTTAGGGGGTGGGGGCACTTATGTAACAGCTCCACCCTCTAACTTCCTGAAGCATCGAGGGAGCCATTTACACTTCCACACACACACACACACACACACACACACACACGGCTGAAACACATACTTGAATACAAATCAAATCAACAACATCCTGTCCAACGAGTAACCGAGAACCAGTTCCAGACACACACACACACACACACACACACACACACAGGTTTGTCTTGCTATCCTGAGGACTTTCCATTTACATGAATGACAATGAAGGACTACTGGAGCTAATTAATGCGACCCCTACAGCTACCCCTAACCCTAATCTTAACCTCAGTAACCTAAAGCAAGTCTTTTGGCCCTTTTGGTTTTCAAATAAAGGTTTTTGTAAAAAAGCAGTTAAAGAAGTGAGGGCTGGAAGAGTGAGGGTCAGTGTGAAAAACAGAAGCACTGTGATACATTTTCATTTTTTTGTTTTACAAAACAAATGCCGTCCTCCTTTTAGTTTTCCTCTAAAACTATGCCCCGAAATATGCTTTTCTGTATTTAAACCTGACTGACAGTCTCCAGGGGTGTCCACAAACTTTTGTCTACACAGTGTACATTTATTATCAGCATCCTAATATCCTAACAACTTTCTCAAATACAAAAAAAGGTCTCCCTGAAAATCAATCAGTCTTCCTTTACCTAGACAAGAGAGAAAACCAATTCTGAAAATCCATGAAAAAAGACCCTGCAGTTACCCTTTTAGCAGAGACACCCTAACCAGAGAGACTCGCAACGGATTCAGGCTTACAATCCAGGCGATTGTGGGATGACGGCCTAGAAGAGGTGGGATTTGAACCGAGACCTTCCATAGTCCAGTACCTTAATCGCTAGTCTAAATCTACAAATAAATAAATAAAAACACATCTCAGTAAACTGAAATGAAAAGGCATTCTAATTTCTGGGTTGGCAGGGGTTGCTGTTGCAGTGCCAGTGCTTTTGCAATCCCCCAACCAACCTCTGCGCCCTCAGACACAGGCAACTGCGTCTGCATGTGACGCCTGAACCGGCCAGAAGGAAGCTCTAACGCGCCTCTAACAGAGCCAGAAAAACCGAAGCCCAAGCACAATTTAGAGAAATCTGCCTGAATAAATACCAACCAGTCAGGCTTCTGAATAAAGCCATTCAATCCTTGTTAGTCAGAAGCTGTAGAACCAGGAGCATTTCCCTTCATAAAGCAGAGATAAAACACCTTAAACAAGCTCTTAATGTAAAATCTGTTCGGCTCTAACTGCTACCTGTACAAAAGAACAGGAGAATTATTTATACAGCACTGAGTGTATAATTAGAACGAAGCTCAGCGTTTATTCACAGAGTATGTAAATCAATAATGAGCTAATTATAACACAGTCGATATGAATTCAGATTCGAAACATGCCAGAGGTTTTAACAGGAGAAACTGTCAAATTAAATGAGGTGAAATAAATAGATAAGGATTCCAGCAAAAAAAAAAACAAATCTAACATCATTGGATTTCTAATAAAAACTGACTCGCCGTGACAGCCAGATGGTGCTGTTTTGTCTTCGTCTGCCTTCCACTCAACCACAGACACACACACACACACACACACACACACACACACACACACACACACACACACACACACACACACAGATAAACACAGACAGATGGACACACATAGGCATAGACAGACAGAGAAAGATACAGAGTGTGACAGATACACAGACACACAGACAGACAGACAGACAGACCAGACAGACCAGAACAGAGACAGAGCTCACCTGTGAAGCTGTTGTTCATCTCAGGAAGCTCGTCCTCATCCTCCGTATCAGCGGCAGCTATTCCAGCATTCTGCATTTCATTGTAAGACTTGGAGCGGCGGGGCGTGGTCTCCTGGGGGTGGGGCCTGTCGTTGGGCAACGCCTCTCCGCCTATGACTTTGGAAGTGGGGGGCTGGCTCGATGGTTTGGGTGTTCCATAGTAGTTACCTGGAAAACAAGGGCACGCGTGTGAGCCTCGATTACAACCCTGTTCTGATTTTATAACCCCAACTTTTACACTGTGCTAAACTTCTCACAGGTGGCACCAATTAGACGGAGGGACGGATGTGCTCCGAGCAGCCCGCCGTACCCCTCCTAGAGACGTGGGGCGGGAGATTCGCATCATGGATGTGCAGCCGACAAACCTGCAGCGACTGCGCGATGCTATCGTGGTAATATGGACTAAAATCTGTGAGGAAGGTTTCCAGCACGTGGTTGAAGCTTTCAGGCAGTCCTGAGGGCAAAGGGCTTTAAAAGCTGGTACTAGCAAGGTGTACCTAACAAAGTGGCCGGCTTACCTTCGTATGAGCCGATCTCGAGGAGCGTCCCGCTCTGTTCCAGTTTCAGGAATTCCTCCACTGACAGGAAGTTGTAGTCGACGCCGGGCACCTCTCCTTCACGGGGCGCACGGGTGGTACCTGCGTCAGGCAGAGCGCGTTAGGTTAGACTACCGGGTGGTATATCCCCCACAGGACCACCCCAGATCAGGTACCATCTGGGTGGTGGATCATTCCCAGCGCTGCACTGACACCGATGGTGGCCGAGTGTCGAATGGATCAGACACGGCAGTGCTGCTGGAGGTTTTAAACACCGCAGTGTCAGTGCTGGTGAAATAATCCACCAACCAAAAATGTCCAGCCGCCAGCATCCTTGGTGAGCTACCGTCTCCGACTACATCGGGACGTGAGTGAACAGTGTTTAAAACCTCCAGCAGCACTGCTGTGTCTGATCCACTAACACACCTCCACCACATCAGTGTCCCTGCAGTCCTGAGAATGAACCACCACCCAAACAGGACCTGGTCCTGTGGGGGTCCTGACCATTAGAGAACAGAGTAAAGGGGACGAACAAAGCATGTAGGCGAAAAATGGACTACAGACTGTAATTGTAGAACTACAAAAAGCATCTATATGGCAAGTGGAGGCGATAAATGGACAATGAGCGTAGAAACAAGGTGTAAGCTGCCAACATTGAACGTCTCAGCTCACACTTGGATTCGACTCTTTTTTTTTTTTTTGTAAAGGCACATTTGCCAAGTGAACGCGTGTCAATTTAAACCTCGTCACTGTCAAATAGCGCCCACAACATTCGCAGCTTTCTTACAAGGTCTGCGCTTTAATCGCACAGCACACTGTTGTTGTTGTTTTTTTTCCAGAACATAATGGAGCCAGGATTGTCGTCACACGCTTTGTAGAAGATTAAAGTGTGCCAGCACACGAGCCGAGCCAGTCTGCCGTCCTGCGGTGTGCCGGCTTGTCTCGTTCTGATAAGAACCTGACTCTCAAGCATCAAGATGCTCTTCAGCAGCCAGAGATCAGACACTGGTGATAATTCAATGCTCTGGTGAAAAATAAACAGCTCATACAGAGCAGAGCAAAGCCAGAGGTTCACCCTTGACAGAGCACCAGTCCATTGCAGGGTTCGGTAAACGGACTCGAACCCGGACCCTCAAGAACCATCACTTCCAGCAGGAAGCTGCCTGTTCTATATAATTATTTTAATTATTTAATAGAAACAGAAATCCCTGGGCTGTCTGTCTGGGCTTTGTACGTTCTCCCCGTGTCTGCTTGGGTTTCTTTCTACTACATTTCGAAGAGACGTTAGGTTAACTGGTGTATCTAAAGTCTACCGGTCTGAGAACGTTATATAATATTGTTCGCAGCTACAGAACACGGACATACCGGTACTCAATAGCTGAAGTTTTTCTAACATGAAAAAAAAAAAAAAAAAGACATTGCTATCTAAATAAGTTGGAATCGGACCGCACGCAGTAAACAAACGATCAGTCTTCTTTGTTTTCGTCCTGGAGGCTAGACGTTGTTCATCTCACTCCGTCTCGCCATCTTTCAAACATTACATTTAGTGTAGTGCCGGTTTAGCCTCAAGACCGAAACTCCAGTGCCAACAGGAGCCAAAAGTGCTGACTTGACAATAATCCGACAACAAATCGGAGCACCCGTCAGGCCCTCCCACAGGCGCGCAGCACATGCCCCCATAAAACTATTCCCAGCGATAAAAGATTCAACTTGTGTTTACATGCCTTAATAAATAACCTGCTAACAACATTCCTAATCTTAGTGCGGATGTTTTATACGTCTCGAGCTAATATGAACGCCGGACATCCTTCTCTTCCTCCGTTTGACGTACTCGTACGAACACATGATGTATAGGGGAAGTGTTTAGGTTTCCGATTAATGTGAACTCCAGCAGGAGCTGAAGGTGCTCGCTCGACAACAACACAACAATAATTCACAGAAAGTCTGAGAGAGAACTCCTGAGCCTGATTCAGTGGGTTATGACCAGTCCTAATGAGGAACTGGCAGACAGATCAACTCTGGACCAACCTGTAATTCACTCTCATTTATTTCTACTTTATCTAGACAAAGACCAAGCTAAGCATGGGTTCTTATTTAATTGTATTTAAAGGTTACCTACAGTCGTTTATATAACAATTTCTTAATAAGGACAGGAAAATACTTACAGCAACACAAAAGGATCATTAACAGCAACGTTAACATCAGTTTATTGGCTTCATTAAATGGTCTAGATTAAACAGTTTTTCTATTTACTCAACTGACTAATATACAGTCCTTTCTAACACTACAGGTTTTTCCCCCTAAGTAACGCATTCTTTTTACCGTTACATTTCCTCTGTAACATATTACCCTTGCATCCAAAGCTCTGTGTAAAATTTCACCTTCATAGCCGAGGTCCTATGTAACATTTCGACTTCATAACAGGTTCAACTTACGTTCTACGTGGTAACGTTCTTTGTACATGCAACACATTACCTTTGTAACACACGCTGTTCATGTTACCTTCGTAACTTGTTCATTGTGTTACCTTCATAACAATTCTTTAAAACCATTTGGCTTTGTAACATGTACAGTATTTCACAACATGACCTGCCAAACCTTTGTAACGCATCACCTTCACAAGACGTCCTTTCTAGCACTAGGAACACGTTCACTGTAACACGTCACCGCCACAACATGTTCTCCGTAACAGGCTACCTTCATTACACACATCTAATTACACTTCACATCTTATCCTTTGTGACATTTGAGCTTCCTGACATATTACTTGTAACACCGTAACTCCACAGCTCATTCTCGGTAACATTTTAACCAAGGCGTTACCACGGCGGGTGTGCATTCGTCATATTCCCAACACTGAGACACTACTCCATTCATTAATTACAGTTCTACATCAGTGCATCTGTTGGAACGTAACCATGGCAACAAGACAAGAACAGATCTTTATTATCGCTTCACCTTCACATCGCTAAAGAGAAATAAGAGCATCATGTGACTTTTACATTTGTTAATTAGACAGAAGGGATTCCGGAGCATCCAGAGCAGCGGGTTTGTAATAAGAACCACAGAATCCTGATCACTCAACCTGCTGCTCGGTATGCTAGCCTATGTAGAATTACGCAATAGTTTTGGCACCCCTCCTCAGATGACATGTTGCTGATTTTCCAAACTATATTTTTAGTCATAGTCGAGCCCTTGCTCAGAGCTTAATAGTTAGTAACTGCATATCCATAAAGCCGTACCTACGACAGCGCTACTGGAAACTACCAGAAATGTTTTTAAACATTGTCTGTAACTTAGAGGTGGGTCCGATCCGATCCTATATCATCATTCACTCATCAGATATCGGACGGACAGGGCCGATCCACAAACCGATCCATATTCCATTCCACATCTTACCATGAGCATGGGACAACGTCAGTCTGCAACTGAGCGAGCAAATGGTATTAGCTGCCGGTTTAACTAAAATGATTTTTGTGAGGTTTTTTTAGTCTGGAAACGACAAAAAGTAAGATGGCATGTTGTAAACTCAAACACAATACCAATAATAATCATGATATTAAAGTTAAAAAAACCTCCTGTATCGGAATCTGTATCGGTATCGATGGTTGTGCATTGGAATCGGATCGGATCTGAATAAATGTGGATCGGCCCGTCACTAATATACTGCTCAGTCTTTTTATCATGACTAGTACTTGATTTAGGTTTGGGAAGAAGATGCTAAGAAGAAGTCTTATGGTGATCAGAGACGTTGGGCTGCTGTCTTCTGCTGCTCGTGGGGTTGCCAATGTCTCATGTGATCCCTCTTGGCTGTGTTTCCTACCAGTTCTCCTCTTTCTAGCTATGCTGCTATAGCTAATGCTGCCGGGGTCTCATGCTACACTTGGCATCAGTGATTGTTAATAGACACTGCTGCTCTTAATCAATAACTAATTACATTTTCTGTTTTCTCTCCGAGTGTGTTCCGGCAGTTCCAGCCCCAAACATGATGTTCATCTGCTGTAGCTCCACTCAAGCTGCTTCCGTCATCAGCTCCAGCCCCATCATACCCGGGCCACTTAATGCCGATGTGCATACTTCACATTTTATTCGAACTTTGACTCCATGACTTTAGTTCCGCTCTTAGATTTATCATCTACGCCGCCCAAGGAGGTTGGGTCCCTTTTTGAGTCTTGGTCCTCCCAAGGTTTCTTCCTATAACACTCAGGGAGTTTTTCCTTGCCACTGTCGCACTAGGTTTGCTCAGTTTGGGATTGGACGTAGTTATTAGGAGATCATCTAAACTTGTAAAGTTGCTTTGAGACAATGCTCCATTGTAAAAAGTGCTATATAAATAGATCGGACTTGACTTGACTACAAAGCACAGATGCACCGATCGATCGGCCAGTGACCAGAATCGGCCGGATTTAACCGACGAGCATCGTAGAGGAAACATATTTAATAAGACATTCATTTAATTCATGTCTGAAAACTTGGTGGCTTAACTGGGTAGAATTTCATTGCTGGCAAGACATTTGTCATTTTTAAGCCTGGCGAGGGCGAGAGCCGAGGTTGGCGGCTTTTTGAGATAAAGTGCAGGGAGTGAAATCCGTCCTGCCATCACAGGGGCGAGAGAACGAGGTTAAACTATATAATAAACTCCTCGGTTTAAGAAGCATTCAACTTCTGCTCAGCATGACATTACACAGCTACGACGAGGCATGACGTTTTTGAAATTACACTTCATTACAACACATCGCACGACAACACACCACACATTACACATTACACACTTCATACCACTGTACTACCATAAACAATACCTTACGTGACACTACACACCTGACACAAAGACACGTAACATGAAAAAACACAAATACAAAATATGAATGCATACGGCAAACCTTGTGTAGAGTTCACCTGTATGATCTTGGCCCAGCAGGATGTAATTTGACTAAACTTTGGCACAAGACTGGATGTCCTTTCACGTTCCTGTCTGATGTCAGGAGCTCGTCTAGGAGTTCTGTAGCTCAGTGCAGTCCAGAAGCTGAAGGTCATTGCTTGCATTTCATTACAGTTCTGTTGTGACTGACCTGCGTATCTGGGGCTATTGCTAAATGAGGACCTCATGCATTTTAATATCTTATCAATTTCTATTTTAAGTCAGTCCAAAAATGTGGCCGGTAAACAGGACAGCAGCGATGAATATTAATAACTACACTCTGTAACACTGCTGCACCATAATACTACATAAAACCACCCAGTTTAATCTCTTTCACACTGGTGTGATTAGTCAGCGCTAAGCTGTGAATTCGCTGAGAAGAAGCTGCTGCCATTTTTAAAATAAAGCTCCTGTAAATCATCGGCTCAAGCACCGATACTCGGCTCACATCCTCTGCTAAATATAACCGGTGTAAAAAATCCCTTTTATTTCCTGCTTTCAGGTCACAGAGCTTGACCTGCCTTCACACATCATCAGATGCTCAGAGCGATCGGATGGAGTGATGGCACTTTTGGCCCAGCAATGTAAGTGAGACTACGGACTCCACGCCATATCCTACTGACGAATCTCAATTTGGTCTGGGCTGAGCACCAAGGACTTCAAAGTTCCGTCCACTCTAAGCAACCAAAGACGCCATGCTTTTGGAGAAACACTGCCTCGGGTTGTTTATACTTTTCAACGTGTTCAATTGGACAGAGAGAAAAGAGAACACACAAAACCATGACTCTGGAAAACAGAAGCAGTTCCTCCAAGAGATTGCACCTCATCTGTTGTGACCGATTTATTTACTGTAACTGCAGCAACTGTTTAGAGAAAAGGAGAAAATCCATGAAATGATCATTGCTCAAAACATGCAAGAGGAAAACAGAGAGAGAGAGGAAGGAGATTGCTGGATTTCTTCGAGGAGTTCAGATGCTCTGTGTTCATGAGGGATGAACAGAATAGAAAAAAGGATCTAAGACCACATGGATCAAGCAGGACCTTGAGTAACCTCATAATGTTATCCTCCGTATCATCACGTTCTGTTGGGTCTCTGGTTTGACTTCTGCCTCAAGGCGATATTCGTGTGTTTAAATTTGAACCAGTTATAAGCCAGACTGTCTTGAATGTTCTACAAAATGAAGTGTTAATAAAAACCAGAACCTCAAATGTCCCTGGATAAACTGTTCTATGAATCAAGCATGATGAAGTCTTCTTTCAGTTTAATACAGGAGAGCGGCAACCATTCCATAACCGCAAGTCCAAACTCACTAATCAGACCAGGAACTGCCAGTCCAATCCAAGAACCACCCTGATTAGAACAGATTCAGTTTACCTTGTAACCAGCTATGAACCAACAGATACACAAATCTCGAAGCAGATCACAAATCATGAATTTCTGCAAAATCAGCATTACTGCTTGCCTGGTCCTCAACACTTCATGAGGAAGCTCTTCACAGTGATGTCATACAGAAACGTATGAGAGCGAGAACAGTGTAGTGTGTGTGTGAGAGAAGAGAGGAGAGAGAGAGAGAGAGAGAGAGAGAGAGAGCATTGACAGATTGCACATCTGAGATGCAATACCACAGAGAAAAAGGGGAACAATAGAAGTAACACACCTCCCCAAAAACAGTCCACAAAGAGAACAAACAACTGCAACAAAGAGTTCAGCTGCACTGAATCTGTTCTACATTTACACAAAGCAAAATACAGCAAGTGTGAGAATGCTTAGAGTCACACCATGACGATGCAAACAAACACAAAACACTACAAAAGCATGCAAACAAATCCCAAAATTCAGCAACAAGACACCAAAAATGTAACACTAACCCAAAACGGGACAACACAACACATACCTGCAGCACAAAATAATGCAAGATGCAACAAAAAACAGACACACAAATAAAATCAATAAATAAATACAAAGCCGCAGCATGTTAACAACCACACATGCACAAGCTCACACAAATGTATCAAAAAACAAAAATACAAGTCCACACAACAAAACAAAAAACTAAATCCAGCAACAAGAAACAAGTGTCTTTTCTCTCTCTCTCTCTCACACACACACACACACACACACACACACACACACACACACACACACAAAGAAGAAGAAACGCCAACTTCAGAGCACAAAAAAATAACTGCAAATACCAAACCAGGAAAATACAGCTAACACAGGATGTAACACAAAGTAACAAAGAAAGCTCACAGGAAAAAAACACACACAGGCCAGACAAGAAAACAAGTGCAAACCCTGCACACAACACAAAATATGACAAAGAAAAAAACCGAATTGATGCAAGTGGTACCATGTCAGGACAGTAAGAACGATTCCAGTTTGTACAGCACCTGCACCTCCTCGCTCCTACTCTGTGACCTTCTCCACCCTACCTCTCTCACTCTGTCTCCAAACTGTCCTATGGATGCTCCCCCTCTTACACTCCCCCTCCAACATCTTCAACTCCGCTTCCCTCTTTGGTCAGCTCCATCGCCTCCAAGCCAACTTCCACTTCGTAAACTTTCCATTTCGCCCTCAGAGATATTCTCTCATCGCACATCCCTCTGGCCAGCCTTCGCCACTCTGCCTGCACTCTCCATTACTTTGAACACTCGACCCCAACTATCTAAACTCATCCACCTTCACCACCTCTACTCCATGTAACCTCACCATTCAGCCGCCCTCACTGGCTCGAATTCAAGCACATGTACTCCGTCTCTCCTGAACACACGTTCCTCTGTTCCTGTTTCTCATTCTTGCATTGATTTTCCTCATATTACTGCTTGTTTTTTTTCTTCCTCGCTTTGTAATAAAATAACTCTTCCATGCTGGCATCAACAGAACATTTTTTACTTCTCTCCTTATGAAATATTGGATTTTAGAAGTTGCTGCTTTGGTTCCTTCTCTGTTCATTATTTGGTATTCGTTAATTGTACTAACTCTTTCCCACATGTCGCCATATTCCCTACAGTTTCCTCCATTTCCTCACAAACTACAGTTCCTCATGGCTTTCTAAGCAACCCCATGTTCATTATGGCTTCCTACTCCATGCCCAACACCTCGAGCTGTTGAGTCCCAGGCTCGAGCTGACCTATGGAGTTTGTAAGTTCTCCCCATGTCTTTGCCAATGTGAATTTTTCTTTTCTTTTCTTTTGATAATGTTTAACATTTGAGCCCAGTCATGCTCAGGCACTTTCCGTACTCCCATAATCCAACTTCGAGCATGGGATGGGGCTTAACTGGCAACACAGGGTGCAGACAAGGCACCATTCCATCCCTGGGCACACACACACAGACACGGAAGCTTAGAAAGGCGACATTTTGGTTTTGAAGCTTCACGTGTAAGTCCTGCCGTCTGAAGGAGTTGTAGTGCTTGCTGCAGCTTTATTTGTTTCATGACTTAGACTGATGCCATGGCCTGACTGCTCTGTTTTCTAAATAAGTTGGATGAATCAGAAGTGTGTGAGGGTTGCTGATGGTGGACAAAGGTCAGTCCTGAGGTAAACTTTCGGGGGTTTTTTTGTTTGTTTTACAAAAGATTGTATTTAAAATGTTTCTCCTTCCTTTGTTTGTTAAAAAGAAAATGCATTTTCAGCTTGTTTACCATTGGCTTTTTTATTGCATTTTGGAGCATTAGTTTCAGGGACACTACAGACTCACACCCAGCTGTAATTAGCAGTTAAACTCTCTCTGCTTATGACGTTACTCTCCATGTCAGTGTCTGTTTTAAACTAATTCTGCTTTTGTATCGTTTTAGAGAGCATTACCAATCTGCTTCATGTGTTTCATCTACTAGGAATCACACAGCATTAAAAAAAGCTAATCCCTGGAGTCGGCACCATTGGGCGTGTCTTAAATCGCACAATCTCGTACTGCTCAGCGTGACATTAGCGCAGTAGTGTGTGTTGTCGTTTTGACACACTAATTAGTACATTCATTCACGATTTGAGACTCAACCAAAGCGTCTACTCATAAAGCAAAATGACAAACTTTTCTGCATAATAATGGCAAAACCATGTGAATATATAAAGTTCTAGAATGAGACCAAACCTGAACCAGACCTCGGGACCGGACGTGAGTACTACAGCCCTACTTCTGGACATTTAGGCAACAGACCAGCGTCAGGCCTTGTGCTTTCAGTGCAGCTCCAGATCTATTTCTAAAGGGTAAAGAAACCAAAAACCAACCGATTTTTTAATATCTGAATTGTTGTTTTAATGACGCATGAGCCGACATTGTCAAGTATCTCACTCACTTTGTGTTCGACCTAAAAATGCAAAAAGTTAAAAATGAGTGGCTAAGCTGCAGCAGGAGACAAAATGCAGACACCACCAGCCTCGCAGTCTGCACTGTTCGATTTCATTCCTAGATGTCAAGTCAAGTCAGATTTATTTATATAGCGCTTTTTACAATGGAGCATTGTCTCAAAGCAACTTTACAAGTTTAGATTATCTCCTAATAACTACGTCCAATCCCAAACTGAGCAAGCCTAGGGCGACAGTGGCAAGGAAAAACTCCCTAGTTCTAGTAAGAAACCTTGGGAGGACCAAGACTCAAAAAGGGACCCAACCTACTTGGGCAGCGTAGATGATAAATCTAAGAGCGAAACTAAAGTCATGGAGTCAAAGTTCAAATAAAATGTGAAGTATGCACATCGATATTAAGTGGCCCGGGTATGGTGACTCTTCCTCACTCGCATGTCAATATCACACACCCCTAGTAAAGGGTTCAGCTTTGGAATTATGCAGGTTCAGTCTTCGAAGCATCTCAGACACTCGAATGGCAAACCAGGATCGAAATGCCAATCTTGATGGCAAAACACCAAACACCACGGTAAAGCTGTGCTCATGAACAGTGCACAGACTTATGAGTTTGAGCCAGGCAAGTGATGCACTTTAACTAACCACGTTTTCTCTTTTATCTCAGAGCTGGTTTTCCAGTACCAGTTCCAGCACCACAATTTAAGAAGTTCATCCTCATCAGCTCCACTCAAGTTGTTTCCATCATCAGCTCCAGCCCCACCATGCCCAGGCCATGCCAGAGGGCAGTAACCTCTCTCCCTCCTCTGGTTGGCTGGGGACGACGTGCCGCCAAAGATCTTCCTGCTGATGAGTTCAGATCCTAAAGTGAGTTTGTGTATCAGACTAAATAATGCCGATATGCATATTTGTATGTTATTTTTTGAACTATTACTATAGACTTAATTGACTAGATAAATTATTTTCATCCTTACATTTATCTACACCACCCAAGCAGGTCGAGTCTCTTTTTGAGTCTTGGTCCTAACAAGGTTTCTTCCTCATAATGTTTAGGGATTCTCCTTTCCACTGTTGCCCTAGGCTTGCTCAGTTTGGGATTTGCCCTAGACATCGGAAGATAATCTAAAATTGTAAAGTTGCTTTGAGACAATGCTGTAAAAAGCGCTTTAGAAATAAATCTGACTTCACTTGACTTGCTTTCACAGACTGAGGGTTTCAAGCTTTTTAAATCTGTCTGTAGGCCCCAGATAGATCGTTCAGCGTCTCAAACCTGATGCCTACGGAGGATTAATGCAAGAAGAATTTAACCAAATATCTCAAAACGGTTACCCAGAGGGAAGCACAGTTTATATTCCGGCTATGTTCACCCAAATCACGAGCTCTGTTCCCCGAGGTCCTCCACGTTCTCTCTTCTTATATGTGCACAATTCTACGCCATCTTCCTCACATCTCCCCTACGACGCTTATGACCGGTTACAACTTAACATGTTCCATAAACGTTTGTACACGTCCCACGGTCCCCACGGTTCTTTACAGTTCCCAATAAAGCGTAAGGTTTGTTACAACTCGAGCTGTCCCGTACGCTTTCTTATACTTTCTCACGTACCTCATGATTTTCCATGTTCCCTGTGGTTCTCCACAGCTCCCCATAAAGCTTATGAGCTGATACAACTCCTGCTGTTCCACATCACTTTTATTTTTCCACACTCGCTACACTTCCTTACCTCTCTCAGTATTCCCAACAGTACGCTACCATTTTCCATAAAGCTATGGTTTGCTCCATCTAAAGCTGTTCCATACACTTGCTCATGGCTTTTCCCATGTTCTTTATGATTCTCAACAGTTCTCCATAAAGCTGTGAAGATCTGCGCTGTGTTTATCGTGCTTTTCTTTATTTTTACATCTACAGCACGGTATTCCGTGCAAATAAATCTCCATGGATCCTAAAAAGGTTTGACATAAAAGCCAACCGGGAAACACAGGCTGCAGTTAGCTTAGCAGCTTAATGTCGAGAACTGAGGTACCGCTGTACTTTAAACAACAGATCTTCATGCTAAAAATAGAAGGAAAAAAACACAGGCAAATGAAGACAGTAAAGTCTAATTTTTTCTGTCAAAATCTATTTTTTTCCTCTTTCAGCCACAGACTTGTGGCCAGAACTTCAGTGCATCTCTAGTAACGTGAATGGAAGCAGTGATCCATGGTGCTTCATAAGATCCTGACTCCAGGCTGCCACAGATTAGCTTAAGATGATCTGACGCGACCAGCATCAGCAACTTTCAAAGCCGGAGTCAGACAAGGAGCTTATTCCACCTAACCCTAACATCTATTCAACAGTCATCTTCAGGCAAACAAACCACAAACCCACGGACAAACAAAATCTCTTCTGCAGGAAAACACAAGACCACAGTTTGGCACGGTGCACTGGCCCGAGTGTTACCCATATTTGCTATAAGGAATAACCTCCAAGATCATCTCACATCTATGGCTTCGAGAAGGTTTACCATAACTGATGAACCGTTCAGCAAAAACCTCAACCAGCAGGCAATTTCTACGACAACAAATGTAAGACGATCTAGTGCTACAATCCAGACGTTAAGACCCCACAAAAATCTGTTTCAAAACAAAACCCGATGAGGGGATCCAGATCCAGAGTCAGACAAGTTTTGGCTGCCTGTGCCTCTCATGTTTAGAAATTTGTAGAGGGAAAGACTGTTGGATGGAGAGGCTTTGGCATGTGAGCCCATGTTGACTGTGATAGACAAGCCTTCTGGCTCAGTCAGGGGAAAGCCATCTGCCTCAGCAAAGGGTTAATCCATAAACAGCTAGCCATCACTAGAACCCAAATATCCTTCATCTTATATACATGGAGCTGACAAAATGGGTATCTATAAAGTAATGAGGCACGTATAACAATGTTAAAGCCGGATTTTATTATAGACACCCTGTATAGCATAATATTCACTTACATACAGATCACAAATCCATAATTCACAAATATTCTCACTACACCCCAGGATTCACTTGATTTATCGAAACATTATGATATTCCACCAAATACACACCAACTACCCATAATAAATCGAAGATACCCCCACGAATTTCCGTCTATTTACTTATGGTGGCGATACTGTAGCAATATTATGTATAACATGTTAAATAATATACCAAATGTGTGACCTGTCCACCAAACGGATCCTAAATATGCCTGTTCCTTCTCACATACTGTATAAGGCATTACATGCATTAATGGAGTTGTACTGGACAGGTGCTTGTTGGGTCCCAACACACTGCCCAGTGTTCAGCAGGGTTACGTCTGCCTTAGCATGTTACATCTTATTCCAGTGAGCACTGTGGCATAACCAATGACCATTCCACCAAATTCACCCAGTACATCCTGTACAGTCCCAGCATACTGCCGCGTAGACATGCCCAGTCCCCCCAACATGTTTTGCTTGTTGTTTTGGTGAGCATACGGCCAAATAAACTCTAGCTATTGCTATTCCGTGCACATGAACTTCGCCTCTGACACACGAGGGTGAGCCAGCGCTGGAGTATACATGTCTGTGTTCAAATACAATTTGAATGCAAATATAATTCGCTTGAATACCCAGGCTTTCAGACAGCAGTGGGAGGAGACAGATCAGACTACGAACAGACCTGTAGGCTAGGAAAATACTCAATTACCCAGAAAGCTGGCTAAAATGCAGCCGGGATACAAAGATGGTGCTTTTACCCCACTGAATGCATATTCTCTGGAGGCAGAAAGGATACCAAACACGAGCTACAGACAGAGAGCGCGAGTGCTAGCCAGCTGCAGGGAGGTAGTACGAGGCAGCGGGGGGTGGCGGCGTTGTAAGATGCCGACATCCTTGAATCTGTCCTGATCTCTTGCCACCCGGTGACAACACGGACACAATGGCCTCCAACATGTCAGCAATCAGAGTTTCAATCCCAGTCAACGATTTGCCCATCAGACCTGACAACAACCCCGTGCTCAGTCCGTGACACAGCGACCGGACCGCCTTCCTACACCTTCCTACATCTGCATCCACCTCGGTGTCTGTCCAGTGTATCCACACCCCTTCCTTCTTGCATCCTTCAGTATCTCCATCTTTCCATCACTCTCTATTATTCCAGTCTCCCCACCCCCACTGCCATACCCCGGAAGCCAAATCATCAGCATCAGAAGACAAAAGGCTGAACAAATACCTCCAGCGAGCGATTTCCAGTCACGGGGATCCAGAAAGGAGAGAAATTCCAAATCCAACAATGATCTCCTTCACCCGAGAGCATCAGACGCTCCGATCTAGCACTGCCCAGTCGTCCCTCCTCCTCCCTCTTTTTTCCTCTCCAAGTCCAGCGCTAAAGCTCAGCCAATGTTGAGAGACTCGCACAGCAAACACCATCTGACGAACGAGCCCTCGCTCGCTCACATACGGCCGCCCCCCTTCTCTCTCTCCCCCTCTCTCTCGTCCCCCACCGTCACAGACAGAGACACATGGTGCAAGTGAGACCTTCTCATAAATCTCCGTCTCGCACTTGGACGAGGCACCTGACCGAGCTAATCAGCGCCGAGATGAAAAACCGTGGAGCGGAACTATGATCTGGGGTCTAGCTGCTCATACACACCCTGGCTTTGTTTTCATTGAACACAAGCAGGCCAGTGGGGCACAAGCCAGAGGGACGGCATATGTGGGGGAGTGAGGTGGTCCCTTTGAACCTTTTTGGATTAGTCAATGATTAGTGTGTCTTTTATGTGAGACACACACTGTATAGTCTGCAACGTTGTCTAGGCAGCAGCTACGTTAAGTTTAACCGTTGTTTAAATACAAGAGGGACACCTTTTCAGCGGCTTGGATCGTGAATTAAATTTGGCCACAGAAAGTTATTTATGGTTGCCAGATGTTTTGTCCGTGTGTCCCTCAGACAGATCTGATCACACATGGAGCAGAAATTATATTAAAACAGAGACAGTCCAGCACAGATTAGACTCCTCACCCCAAATGAACGATCCACTTCACGTCCCTCTTTGGTCTCCACAATGACACCAAACACACTGTGAGCTACCGTGGGAAAAACTAGGCCACCGGTAGCTACAGATAGAGCATCAGACTCTCATCAACAATTTCCGAATCCACCTTACCCTGAGACCGAGACCAAAAATCGAGTCCAAATGAGGTCCAGACTGAGACTAGACGGCTCGTTATAGGCTCGAGACCGAGTCCGGACACAAGCACACAGCACTATTAGTTAGTTTAGTGGGTTACAGTGACTGAAAGCAAAGGATCCACATTTTCCTTTCCTTTCCTCCCCAAATTAAATAAACGTGATGTGTATTTTTTGTTTCATTGGCTTAAGCAGGTTCTATTACCTACTATGTAAAAACATGTCCGAACAAGGGTTCACAAAACTTTCAAGCACCACTGTAGGTGCTCATCTCATCTTAGGTTCTAGTTAAATAGACGTTCTGAAACCCTCTGGCACTTGCATGACTAATAATGTGGTCAAACCAATTCAGAGCTACAGCATAACCAGCACTAATGCCGTGTTGATCCCAATGGGCATCCGCAGCAGATCTACCAGCCACAAAACCGACTCCAGATTAGCAAAGCTAGCTGGTAGGACTGTCAAGTGTGCTCCTGAAAGCCTTCTAAGATTTTATCGGATGCAGATGTCTCTCCTGTGTCTCTGACAGAAGTAATTGATCATCATCATCATGAATGCAGGTCTCACTCTGGGAGGTTCAATACAATATCTGTGCGGGTAGCTCAAGAGGTCTGGAGAAGAACCACTGATCTCAGGCCAGTTTCCAAAGCCTATTCACAGGACACAGTCACGACCCCACCAGGACAGCCCCTACTATGGACGGGGTGGCATTCCTGCTCTTTTGTCCTGCAAAGATCTTTGTGTATGGTCCAAATTGGTGCACCGACTCCGTTTTTCTGCTTGCTTTTCAATTGCAAATTATTGTTTTGTGAATGGAATTCAGACTTAAGAATGTCAGAGTGACAGACAGAGGGTACTACGGGTCCAACACAGTGGAGAACCACTTGCAATAGAAAGGGATGACTTCTTCTGCTTTTTAATTTTGCTTATACAAGTTTACAACCTTTAAACCGACCTGCTTTCGTTGCCATGTAGGGAATACAACTGCCATACACGGGTGTTCTTGGTCTAATGGTATGCATCAAAGAAACATTCACTGGTTTTACCAAAATAAAGGCATGGTAATCTATAAACAGTGGATTTATAATCACCTATCGAGTAGTTAAGTTAGATAGCGTCGGCATCTGTACTTGGTATCGGCAGATACTTGAACATCAGGTATCGGTATCAATATCACAAGGACAACAGTGGCACCGGTGCAACCCTGCTAGCCAGAATGATCTCCAAAATGAGACTCACAGCATTATACATACACAACAGCAGGGTTTAGCTAGCACAGAAACCGAAGACAGAAAAACCTTACACGTTCATTATGACAAAATAAAATCACAAATAAATGACGTAAATAGTAAAGAGTTCTGCAGGAGTCACTTGATTCGTTTTTGCTTGTGAATGATTCACTTTAAAGAGTCGTTCACTTTAAAGGTCATTCCTATTCCAAAACTAATATCCTGATACCTGAATGCAAAGATCTCCCGATTACAACACACACACACACACACACACACACACACACACACACACACACACACACACACACACACACACACACAAGATCGTGAGCTGTGCCGAGTTTGATTTGCAGTCCCTGGTTGGTCACAGAGCGCTATTGTTCAGGTGACATCTGGAGTTGATCACAGCTCACATACCCTGTCACCATTCCATCACACACTCACTCTCACACACACACACACACACACGCAGGCTTATACACACCCATGAGGCATGTGCCCTAACAGGACGGCGCACAATAGCCGCGGGGTGAATTGGATCGACGGAAGCCCTGCCACAACACGCAGCCAACGTAGCCATCTGTCTTTCCGCGCCTGATTCCATCCCTCAATATATACACCCCCCCTGAACCCAACCCCCAAACCACCACAACCTAACCACCATCCCACCATCCCCCACACCCCTCCATACTCGCCCCGTCCTTTTCTATAGCCTGTGCACAAGCCATGAAGTCGCTCTGCCCTCCCTGACTTCACACACACAGCAAAAAAGGTAGACAAATCAGAGACTTGCCTGGGTTGCGGACAAAAAAATGGAGCGCTCCTGAAAAGCAGCGTTACTCCGGTCTGGCCGCGACGGAGCCGTGGCAACCAGAACAGCGAGACAGATGAGTGAAAGAACCCCCCAAAAGAGAGAGAGAGGAAGGAAGGAAGGAAGGAAGGAGGTGGCCAGAGGAAAATTTCGGACTCAGTCCAGTGAGGAGTCTGAACCTGGCAATGAAACGCTACAGAGCAACTCATCAGCCATCATCCCGATCCTAAGCTGACACAGGGACCCCCCAGTGTGCACCTGTTCTAAACAGGAAGCAGAAGAGAGGGATGAAGGAATCCGAAGAGCTCCAGTTCACACTAACAGGCGAATTCAGATCAGAAGCTCGATGACAGACGCTAGGAAAGGAGGGCTAGGAAAACGATTCAGATTCATGGCAACCATGTTGTTACTCCTTTCACAGACAAACAGCTGTTCATCCTTAAAGAGACAGTGCGCTCCTTAACGAAGGAATACATCGAGTACGCAAAATCAGCAACCAGCTACGCGACGTGAGAGAAATCCACAGAAGAGTCAAGTTGATTAAAAGCTGTTACACACCAATGCGACCTGAAAATGCAAAAACGCTACACATTGACCAAACACCGGATGTGACGGGATTTTTTTCCCCACCTCATTGAAATTGTTATTCACAAAATCAAATCTCCTGCCATTAAAAGAATTGTAATAACTAGTAATGTCACTAATTGCTGCGTTAAATTGAAAAGGACACTGTTATCATTCCCAGTGTATTGAAAACCTTTTTGTATCAATTTATGTGTTAAACATCCCAAATCATTTCGGCTTCCATGACCTCATTACCAAGTAACGAGTGAGATATGCCGCATATGATGATCGCGCCCTCTGGTGTTCAAAGAACGCAATGATGTTGTTAGACGCGCATACAGAGAAAGCATGTGATGGTCGTGACATTTTTGCATCGTTACACCCCTAATATTCACACATCAAATTGTTTATTCTTCTCACACATCTTACTTTCGTAATCTGATGAGTCTAAGATTGGTTTTCTCTACAATATATTGTTATAAACTAAATTTCAGAGGGGGGGAAACCTTTTTACCTCATCATGTTTGGTATTTCGTCAGCCCAACCTTCTATTTAAACCTCTGTGTAATCAATCCCATGAAATATACAGTGGAACAAAAATACATAAAAAATTTGGGCACGTGGTCCACGTTTTTTCTCGGATCTCGGAAAAGGACGGACTTGTTAATGGATCTGTCTTATTTAAGTTTGGTCCTGGAGCAGGTTATGTAACTTCTTTCAATTTAGAAAATCAACAAAACATGTTGTTTGACCAGGTGAGGATCAGTTGTTGAAACAACTCCAAATGGAGTCAATCAGCCGAGGATTCTAAATCTGTCTCCAATTTTCTCACAGCGCAGAAATTCGACTTTGCTCCAGGGTCACGGATCCTAATTGTAATCACTGACCTTCTGACCTGCTCCTTCACACACACACACACACACACACACACGCACACACACACACACACACACACACACAGCAATGCAGCCACTGGCCACCTGGCACAGAGACTCACTGCTCAAGCCATCAGAAAACAAAGAAGCAGCTGCATTCTCATGCACAAACTGACCCAAAGACGAACACACACACACACACACACACACACACACACACACCCCCAAACCAAAACCAGGCCACCTGATCGGCACCGATGTATTGGTAGGGATTACGTAACACTACTATGGTCAAAAATATTGATAAATGAACAGAGTCTTAATTAATAAAGCAGCAGGAGTGATGTGTGGAAACTCTTTGGCTTCGAATCAGATAAGGACTGAAAACCAAAGGACCCAAACAAGCCGGCAGCTTCGGCCCGCTGCTGCGATACGTAAACGCGTCCGCCATATTGGTCCAGGCAAGAACAGACTAAACAAACACAAATAAACGAGGGACCTGCTTTATCTGGGTAAAAAGCAATGGGTCATTTTTATATTCAACATGTTTTTTACTCTATGTGGAGTACAAAAAATAGTTAACTACCCATACTTGAATTTCGATTTCCGTGTGGAAACGTCCCTTTATACTTTAATGTATATGAAATGTGCAGAAGCTTTTTATGTGGGGGAAATGCCCTTTTCTGTCTACATCCTCATTATTTGAGCTTTCCTTTTGCTCCGGGTCAGAACTCAGCTCATTCACTTTGAAATACTGAAAGAAATATGCATCTTTAAATTCCTATAATTGGCTGTCATTGAGAAAAAAAATGCAATTAAAGAGTTAATGATACACAGATGAAGGTTGGACTCAATTTGTGATAATCTGAAGGACAACAGAAAAACATGATGACAGAGAAGACAAGAGGAAGAGCCAAAGAGAAGAATATAAGCAGAGAAGGAAGGACAGGAGGGTAGAACAGAACAGATCATTCCCAGCAGGGACGAAGATGAGGAAGACTCACAAGGCACAGCATGGCGGTACAGGTTGTCTCGGATGGTCTGCTGGAGCTTGTGATCTTCTGAGGACTTCTGGAACCTCTGGCTCAGGTAAATCTTCAGGTCCTTATTCAGTTTATTCCCTGAGGGAGAAACAGAGATGAATCAACATCAGTCAAATGTGAAATAATCAGAAGAGACAAGCTAACATGGAATCGGATCTTCTGACCAACACATGTCCTGATGTAGTGATATTTGAGCTTCTCAGGTAGCTGTAAGGATTCTCAGTGTACCACAACATGCATCTAAACATTCCTAGATATATGACCCAAAAACTAAAATATGGCCTGGGACTTCCTACACCATGTCAGAGTTCAACAAAGAATGCAGTTTAAAATTGAAACAGCTAATGCTCATTACGAACTTAGTCACTGCACTTAATATTATGATCATAACACCCAATGCTCTAATTCCGCCTTCCCAATTCTGTTATTCCAAGTCCTCTATTCCCTTATTCTAGCTCTCCAATACCAATTCCTACTCCTCAAATCTCTTACTCGGGTTCCACATACCTGAGCCTGAACCAGAGTCTGAATCGGAAAAAGAGAATCATTCATTCATTCACTTTCTTACCTGCTTAACTCCTATTCCGATTCCACATCAGTGCTACTGTAACTCCAAATTCTTGGTTCTCTTCTTGCAATTCTGACCCACCAATTCTCTTATCCTGACTTTATTTATAAAATAAATAAAAACACTTTGGCTAATGCCACGTAGCTCTTGATGAGACCTGAGTGGGAGGTGACTACATGCTTTTAACACGTAGTAGTAATACATTTGCTTTCACACTGATGGTGTTACCTGGCTGCCATCTTCACTGTTGTATGTGTGTGAGCCGCACTGTACCAAGCTGTGTAAAGAATTTCCCACCCTCAGTTCCACCATCTGCTTCTACAGCACAGATCGCTCACCCGACGAAGAGATGGCAATGGCCAAATGGTGTTTGTGTTCATGCCAGTCCCCTGGGTGCCCACTTCAAATCCAGTGTGGAC
Organism: Ancistrus triradiatus; assembly: GCA_025084515.1. NCBI lineage: Eukaryota > Metazoa > Chordata > Actinopteri > Siluriformes > Loricariidae > Ancistrus > Ancistrus triradiatus. The sequence goes on along the minus strand of JAJAGP010000067.1, from coordinate 519,500 downwards.
AATAACACACATAACACGGCTCAGACTGAAGCGGTTAAGAGAAAAAATAAAGGTTGGTTATAGATGGGTATGTGGAGCACCAACCCTACTGAAATCACTTTCAATTATTAATGATGGCTCTTCCAGTTCAGTCCTGTCATAATGGCTCTGTGAGCATAAAATTCAGAGTAGCCATTCACGACATTTTGGGGAGGCAGGAGAAATCTGAGTGGAGAAGATGCCAAACACCATACAGACCCAACACTATACACACAAACACTGTGCCTTCCTACCAACCAGAATGTGACCATTAAATAATATGTATGTAAACAAAACTCTGTTGAACGAATCGGTTGTGGAACAGATTCCATGATATTTTCAAGCATAAAATCTTTACTTTTGGGTGATTATACTCTGTACAGATGACAGCATCTTCCTCAAGTGGAACCAGCGTGAGAGTGACTCAGGAAGAACTATTTAAAACAGTGCTGAAACGCATCAAATTCATCTGTACGGTTAAATCCCCAAATCCTGCAGGGTGTAGCAACATCTCAGAGGAACAGGTGGTCCGCCGGAGTGAAGGCAGAGGATGCAGTTGCCGTGGCAACACCAAGAGCCGGATAAGTAGTAAACAAACCAGTAGGCCTTATACTGGTTGATAGAGACTTCAGGTTCCAGAATTCCATCCGCTGGTGTGAGCACAAGACCGAAGCTTCTAAGATAATGAGCTTCTAAGCTTTTGAGATATGAGGGTATTGGGAATCAGATTCGCTATGGATTAAAGCAGCTTCCAACAGACCAGATGTAAAATAATATTACCCAACACTTTATGCTTACATGTGGAAAATCAGGCAGTTTTTGCAGATATAGGAATGATAAAAAGGGTACAAGTGCTTCTTATTAACCGGATTAACAGAAATTTCCACCCAGAAAGTGTGTAAATCATAATAACAACTGATAGCTCAATCAATTCAATCTTATCTGTATCTCCTTCTGAGTCCAGGCCCTTATGATCGCTCGTTCCGAGTCCAGGCCTTATTGAACGCTCGTTCCGAGTCCAGGCCCTTATGAATCGCTCGTTCCGAGTCCAGGCCCTTATGAATCGCTCTCTTTCCGAGTCCTGGCCCTTGAATCGCGCTCGTTCCGAGTCCTGGCCCTTATGAATCGCTCGTTCCGAGTCCAGTCCCTTATGAATCGCTCGTTCCGAGTCCAGGCCTTATGAATCGCTCGTTCCGAGTCCAGGCCCTTTATGAATCGCTCGTTTCCGAGTCCAGGGCCCTTATGAATCGCTCTTTTTCCGAGTCCTGGCCCTTATGAATCGCTCTTTTCTTTCCGAGTCCTGGCCCTTATGAATCGCTCTTTCCGAGTCCTGGCCCTTATGAATCGCTCTTTCCGAGTCCTGGCCTTATATGAATCGCTCGTTTCCGATTCCTGGCCCTTATGAAATCGCTCGTTCCGAGTCCAGGCCCTTCTTAATCGCTCTTTCCGAGTCCAGCAGGCCCTTATGAAACGCTCTTCCGAGTCCAGGCCCTTATGAATCGCTCGTTCCGAGTCCAGGCCATTATGAATCGCTCGTTTCCGAGTCCAGGGCCATTATGAATCGCTCGTTCCGAGTCCAGGCCATTATGAATCGCTCGTTCCGAGTCCAGGCCATTATGAATCGCTCGTTCCGAGTCCCAGGCCATTATAATCGCTGAATCGCTCGTCCCGACAAAACAAAACACAAAACAAAAGCCCAGGCCATTATGAATCGCTCGTTCCGAGTCCAGGGGCCATTATGAATCGCTCGTTTTCCGAGTCCTGGCCCTTATGAATTCGCTCGTTCCGAGTCCTGGCCCTTATGAAATCGCTCGTTCCGAGTCCTGGCCCCTTATGAATCGCTCGTTCCGAGTCCTGGCCCTTATGAATCACTCTTTCCGAGTCCTGGCCATATGAATCACTCTTTCCCGAGTCCTGGCCCTTATGAATCACTCTTTCCGAGTTCTGGCCCTTATGAATCGCTCGTTCCGAGTCCAGGCCATTATGAATCGCTCATTCCGAGTCCAGGCCATTATGAATCGCTCGTTCCGAGTCCTGGCCATTATGAATCGCTCGTTCCGAGTCCTGGCCATTATGAATCGCTCGTTCCGAGTCCAGGCCCTTTCGACTCGCTCCTTCCAAATCCAAGCTGTTCGACTCGCTCGTTCCGATTCAGAGTCTTTGATTCTCTTCTTCCTATTCACTCTCTTCCATGCTCTTACTATGACTCAGACTCTGTTTCCCTTATTATGAATTGATTCTAACTATCTCATTTTTACTCTGGTTCTTGTTGCATTCACTCATGGACCAGCATATCCAACGTCTGAGAAAGCTGTGAGCTACTTGTGCAGACGCAGAGGCGTCTCCAGGCGTCTGCTGAAAGACGATACCCACCAGAACAAAGATTCAATCACAGTCTGGACAGAACGAGATTAAGATTAAGGAAGATTATGGAATCAGATCAGCCATTTTCCCATAAAAGTCCTATTTCGAGAGCAGGTGTGTTCATCCCTCCCTCCTGGAGGCTCACATCGTTCCTTTTGCTGAATGACAGATTATACTGTTCACCCTTCTGCTCCGTGTATGAATGCGGTTAGGGTTGTAGGGATAATAGCTGCATTTAGTTAGCTACCATGGAAATGATCAAGTCTTACAAATATGGATGAAGATGAGACAAATATGCAGGATGCACTGGCAGCACCAAACCAGGACCAACCAAATCTAATATGGATCCAATACTGGCACGTTCTCTAAAAGACTCTAATAAACTAATAAATTGTTCAAACCATCACAGGCCTGACCGTGCCATGATGTCTTTTCTAGCCAAAAGCATGCAGACACCTCTACTAATTGGAGAGGACAAACAAAAAAAGGATTACTATCATTAATTGTAATCGAGGTAAAGTGTTCAATTAATCGTGATATTGATTCGAGGTCATATCGGCCAGCCCTACTTGACACCAAGTGGTTAATAATTGGTAAAGTTGTTCATGGAAAATTATTTATAACAAACTCTCTCTTTCACGCACAGAAAGTGTAGCGCTGCGATCACTCTCTCCGGACCCAATTAAGTGAGTACAGTAGGACAGAATGTTCACCAACACTGTCGTTTACACGCTCTCCGACCACAGCTCTCTGGAGTTCAGCTCCACCATGCCCTACCAACCCTTCCACCGTGAGCTGGAAACAAACTAAGCAGGTTCCTCATGTGCTTCTTTAGCTTTAGTTGTGACTCTGGTAAAAGTGTAGAGTGCATATCATGCTGGTCATGGATGGATGTTTAGATAGACAGCCCGTCAGAATGATGTTTGGAAGAGATGTTATAGACAGATAAATAGACAGACGCATACAGTACTGTGCAAAAGTCTTAGGCCACCATTAGATCATAGGATTCAGGATTCACTCTTTCCGCTGATCTTCATTCCAATCTTTGAGCTACATCACCCTCTTCCCCTTCCGAAAAAGTAGCATCTTGGCTGCTACCCTTCCAAAAAGACCATTCCTGATCAAGCTTCTTGATCTACCTGACACCTGTACACACCTGCGTCTTGAACTGTCAAATACAAAAACGCATGCGCACACCATCGCTGCATCACAACCGCCACCTCATCACCATGGCAACCAGACTTCATCCTGTCTTTTGACTCGCCGAGCTTGAGTCTGCTGCACCCTGCTGGTGAGTATGATCATAGCACAGATCACCGAAGCTTATGCTGAGATGTCGGTAGGAAAACAACAAGGAGCAAAAGCAACACCAGATACAGGAGTCAGTGTTAATGCAAAGGCACATGAGAAACGCACAGATGGTGTCAGTCGTGTGATCTGGCAGCTTCAGTCAGAAAGGCCAGGACATTTGAGACACCGGACACTCCGTCCAGATGTGCATGGGAATGTAGTGCAAGATTTTAGAAATATTTTTAAAACAAACATGATTTTTTGAATGCTTACTGTTTTTTGAATGCTTACTAAGTGCTATCTGATTGCTAAAATTTACAACTATTATTATTATTATTACTACTACTACTATTATTGTTGTTCTTATGTTGTTCTGATGTTAGGACAAGCTCAGCTTCAGTCTAAATACTTTAAAACAACAAACTCTTTTTGGAAACGACAAGACTGAAAGGTTTAGAAGCACTGATTTTGGTGCTGAACACACTTACATAAGTATGATTTACACAGCAAAGCAGCATTGATTTCTCATTTTATGGAGCGTTTAATACCCAGGAGACGTTTCCTGGTCAGGAAATATGGTTTCTGTCAAACAGCCGTCGCAATTATAAGCAGGATTTTATGAAAAGCATGTAGTAAGTGAGGGTCAGGGTATAAACAAGTTAATTCAGTTCATGCACAAAGCCCAGAGCTCATCCCACCGGTACAGGAAGTCCAGTTGCTGTGGAACTTGTGGTCTGATTGGAGCAGCAGTAAAACGATTCATCTCCTGAAACCTGATCAACAGCGAGAGTGAGACTGCGGCTCTCTAGTGGCGAGGGAAATTGTTTACCACTCTGCAGATTGCTTTTATCGACCGTCGGCGATCGCGGCAGAAATATCGCCCAATGCATTCGCCGTGGACAAGCAGACGTGTCGTTCACACCGTCTCACATGGACCGGTAATAAAGCAATAGTGGACTCTAAACACACAGTGGTGCAGAAAGGTGGTGAACAATTTAGAACGTTCCATATTTCTGCATAAATATGGCCCAAAACGTCATCAGATTTTTCCTAAGTCCTAAACGCAATGAGAACCCAATTAAACAAATCGTAAAAATCCCTTAATAGTTCCTTATTGCTGTATTTGTTGGTTTTACCTACATCAACCTCTAACTAGGGGTGGATATTGGAAAGGACTTCATGATATCAAAGTCCCCTGCCCCACTATTTTATGCCATCATTGATAAGTAAGGTTCTGAACATGCAGGAACCAGGTAAGGATTTCTCAGCAAGAAATAATGGATTTGCTCCCGGTATCCAAATCCATTTTACACAAACCACTGCCTGGAACTAAAACACTTCTCAAAAAGGCACCACATTCTATATTCTGTACAAAAATCAGTTTTGCAGGTAGAATCGACTCAGTCTGCACTGCAACAATATTCACTACATTAGAGAGGATCATTTCTGTAACTTATACAATTCTACAAAGACCACATGAGTGTCTTATCCGGTTACAGCAAAGAACCAGCTTTTATTCAGCATTGACAAAGGCATTAAGTAAAACTCATTAAGCCGGTCCTTTGTCCATCTATCAGCACTGATGTGCTTCATTAAGGAGTGATAGGATAGCAGATCTGCACTCTATTAGCAGATCCTCAGCTCTTTGGGTGACTAAATCAGATGCAGACGTATTGATTTGGGTATTTTAAAGACAGAACGTGTGTCTAATAAGCATTTATAATCGAAAGCTGGTTGGAAACAGACCTTGACGTTTATTTAGTCAGGGGTGTGCGAGACACAAACCATATTCAAATATCATAACCAAGCCAGGATGTGTGGAACGCCTCAGAAAACTGTGCAGGCTATAAAATCCTGACATACTATAAAAATAAATGATTTTTTGTAAATGTTTATGGTTCCTCCAATGCTTTGGAACATACCGACGGCTATTCATCATAGCTCCAAGCTCTGAAAGCCAGACGTCTTGCAGTTTGTTTCACCATGGCTGAAGTGAACAGAACTGACATGAATTAAATCAAATGAGTTTTGAGGTTTTTGCAGTGAATGTGGACAGCCAATAAGGTCACTACAGACTAAATACACTGCTAACCTGTCGCTGAGCAAAATAGGAAAGGGGATGGCTCACTGATTAAGGATTATTCATTTGAAGGCTGGGAATTCAAATTCCAGACACCAAGCTGCCACTTTTGGGCCTTTGAGCAAGACTAATCCTTTCTGCACAGATATCCGTTAGGAACAGGGAGCATGGAGAGCCAATGTGGTCACAATGTCAAGCTCAAGTTAATAGTGGCATATAAATGCACATACGCACTTATTTTATAATGGCCTGACGTACAATAGTTCGACATTATGCCAGAATTCAACGATTAAGGAGCACGTCCTAATACTTTTGTCCATATAGTGTGTGCCAACTCTAGTGACAGTTACAATACACATGCAGCCAGAAACCCAGTAACCCAATAGAGAAGCATCCACAGTTTATAGTACTGTCTCCTCTCCCCCCTCTCTCTGTTGTGGTTCTCTGTAGTAGCACTGGTGATATTTAAAGCCTGTTTGATCCAAACCCCATCACGTCACAGCCAGATGCCGCCGTCTGCACTTCACACACAGCATCACGTCACCGTCACCAGGGGGATTCTCTCTCATCCGTCCATAACGCGGGCAATACCCGAGCCTTCCACCAGGGGGCGTGATTTATTAACGTCACGAAACGCACCGCATTAAGTCTCGTCACTGAGGGTTAGAATCGAGAGGTGGGAAGCGGCTGGGGACTGTGTAGTTAAAATGTGTTAGGAGGCAAAGGTCTGATTTAGACAAGCGAGCTGGAATCCCTGCTCGTGTGAGACAGCAGTCATTACATGGTTTTATTAAATACAAAAAGAAAAAGTATTTTTGTCTGGTCCCAGGAGTGTTGGAAAAACAAAACTACAGCAGCAGCAGCAGCACACACACACACACACACACACACACACACACACACACACACACACACACACACACACACACACACATAGCCCTCGGCTGACTCGGATACGGATCATGTTTTATGGAGTGTGACACTTGGGATGAACCACATGCCTGAACCTCAAAAACAAAATCCCATACAGAAATGCCAGTTTGTGCAAGTGTGTGTGTGTGTGTGTGTGTGTGTGTGTGTGTGTGGCTCTGATATCATGGTGATCTGACAGTGATTAACAAGGCGTGTGTGTACATTAGGGGTGGGTAATATGGCGATATTTTATCGTATTGTGATCATTTTGTTAGCGTGATAAACGATATGCTTTTCTGAGTCTATGGAGGATATCACCAGTGCTTATAAAGAATGCAATTAGTCCTGATAATAGGATGACGTGCAGCACATTTTGACTAAAAATCACTTTACTAATTATGGGATAATATTTGAATAGTTGTTTTTAAGAATCTGTCCCTACTGATGCACTGTGTATCGTGAAAACTTTAATTATTGTGCTATATTTCTACCCCATCGCCCAGCCCTAGTGCAGATTTGCTCCTTTCGTTGCAGCGAACGTTCCTAATAACAACCCCATACACACACAGGTATGCATCCCTCAGTACGAGATCTTCCTAAACATCCATCCAGCTATCCTCCGCTCTAAACACTCATCTAAACAAACATTCATCCAAACGTCAGTCTACTTAAACAAACATCCGTTCATCTATCTTTTTTACACCCATCTTAACAACAACCCACATCACCATCCATATATAACATCCATTTATTAGTAACAAAATATTCCCCGTTCCCTCCCTAGCCTCCAGCTGCATTAGATGTTGATTTACAGTTTGCAGGCGGCCTGTGCTGATGCCGACCCAAAAGCTGACTCACCAGAAACAGAATCCTGACCGGAGATCAAAGCAAAGCGCAATACCAATTACCTTTATTAATTTGGCAGGAGTGTTAATCCGAAGGGTCTTAAAACCCGAGAAGCATCTAACGTATAAGCAAGCATTAAATCTTCTGATTAAACATACAAGCCGCTTTTGTGGAGGAAAACTGATGGGTCCTGAGGCGAGCTAAAGGTCTCTCCCTCTCATAACTAGAAGCACTCGGGCCATGGGAGAAAGTTCTTAAAGCTAGCTGCTTCTAAAGGAAGTGGGTTTTGACCCTACAGATAAAACAACCCTCCCATGTACAACACGCCATTACCCGTTAAGATTTAGGAGAAATCGTCACCCAATTGTACTTCTTAAAAGAATGCAATGTGGTGTCCATATTTCTCAAGCCACTGTTTACCACCAAATACTGAAACCTTTTCCGTCTTAGGCTTTAGAGTCCCAACAGGGTCTTTATAACAAAAGTGCAATACGGTATCCCACAAGCTTTTCTTTTACTGTTCCACTTTACATTTGAAATATGAATAAAATTCAAACTGTAACTTTTCTTTTTAAATTTAATTAGATATTTTAATGTAATATTTAATGTAATTTTTTTAAATTAATATTTTATGAAGAGAACAGATTTCAGACCCCAATTATTATTATTACTATTATTCAGAATGTATTGTTAATGTAAATATTCATTTATATTACCATTATTAGTACTAGTAGCAGCAATAATTGTTTTATAATAATAATAATAATAATAATAATAATAATAATAATAATATTATTATTATTATTATAATACAACAACTGATTTATTATTTGTATATTCTTATTTTGGTTTACTAGTTTTATATATTTATATGTTTATATTAGTAGTAGTGGTAGTTGTATTTCTATTTATTTCTAAACAATTTATTATGTATACACAATATATAATTATGTACAAATTATATTTCTTATCGTAATATTGATTTTTGTTTTATATATATATATATATATATATATATATATAATATATATATATATATATATAATATATATATATATATATATATATATATAGGATAGATTAGATATTTTATATAGAGATTTTTTTTTTTTTAATTTATAGCTGAAATTGCATTTAGTATTGTCATTATTTATTATTTATTATCATGAAGATGAAGAAGAAGAATGAGTCCAACCATGCTCTTCTAGCTTTTGTCCACAAGTCATACATTACTTTCTCTAGTACATGTCAGGAGGAACATTAGGGCCGTGTGGTTTGATCCATGTAAATGACGACTGACAGGTCGATGTGTCTTTTAGCTCATTTGAAGACAAAAGCAGGAGAGTTCATTGCATTCAGAAGATTGATCTGTGACCTTCTACATGCTTAGGAATGGATGACTGCAGGCGGAGGCCGAACGCTGTAGGACAGGAATGAAATGGAGAGTCGCTGCTTCATTATTACTCGTTCCTGCCCTTTCTTCTTCTAATCGGTAAATATCTGAAATGTTCCTAATAAATCTAAAGAACCTGCTGAGACATTCCTGAGAAGCTCAGCTACTGGTGTACAAGGTAATTTTCTCAAGCCTTTCTTCATTTTCTTTTCCATCTTCAGCTCACCCTTCTTACTCCTGCAAGCTTCACATTTACATTACAGCATTTAGCAGACCCCCTTATCCAGAGCGACTTACAATTGGTACAGTCTGGGTCCTTGAGCAAGACCCTTTGGGTTAAGGGTCTTGCTCAAGGACCCAACAGTGGCAGCTTGGCAGAGGTGGGATTTGAACCCTGGACCTTCTGGTCCAGAGTCCAGTACCTTACCCGCTAGGCTACCACAGTCCCACCTCACCTCAGTCCTCCATCCACCCACCCATCCATGTCAGAGTCTCAGGCTTTACTGCACTTCACAGCGAAAAAATGAATTTTACACAAACCCGGAGCGAGAAGGCTTCAGCCGGAGCAGACTGATGGAAAGACATGACGATACTCTTCAAAGTTCATTACACTTCAGCTCTGGAGACGTTCCCCATCATGGAAAGCCAATGACTGCAGATTCCTCAGAAACGGATTTAATGTAAATTCAGTGAACGTCGGCCCAGCTTCAGGTCTGTGAGCAGATGCAGACGTTCTGTACTAGTCAGAATGTTCTACAGCAGGAACATCTGGACTGCAGAAACAGAAAGCTAGGCTTAGCTGTCATAAGTTGAAGTCACTCAGTTAGCAACGTAGCATTCGTTAGCTCAGCTCGCCCTTTCTCACTCGGTGCTGTCGGCCTACGGCCTTCCTTTGTCTGCTCATTTAACGCCAGTCTGTGGACTGATGACTCAGTTGTTCATTAGCTATATTCTGCATTTACAGGAGAATCTGCATGTATTTAGCAATTCATGCATTTGCTTTCTTTGTTAGCGCTAAGCGTCTGTTTGCTCAGTTAGCCTTTGTGTATCAGTTTACACACCGCGCTGTCTCATTAGCTCGGGTCGTTTAGTCAGAGCTACTCTTTGTTGGCTCACTTTGTTCATTCTGAGCTTTCAATTATCTTTCAGCAGCTCATCTTGCTCAGTTAGAGCTACAGCCCTCGTTAGCTCATCTCATTCCGTTAATGTCCTAGCCCTTCTCAGCAGAGGCAGCAAAGTCAGCACTACAGCATCCAAGTGAAATCCAAGAACCATCAAATAACCAGTCGATTCGAGTGGAGGAAACCGATATGACAATCACACTAGCACTGTAACCTAGCTGCAGCAACACCGCCTTCATTGGCTGATCTTGCACCGTGGCCTCCGTAGGAAATATGTCTCTCGTTACAAATAAGGAAAATGTAAAAAATCCACATATGGGAAAAATAAGAGAGTACAATATTCTGCTGTTCTGCATGACGTACAAATCAGAGCGCTGGCTTTATTCAAAAGTAAATGATGGATAGAAAGTGCAGGACTGTGTGAATCCGTTCCTGATTGTTTATAAACTCGCTCTCTCCGTCAGACCACAGTGTTATTGCAGAACGTCTGGATGTTCTCCAGGAACGGAGCAGACTCGCACCGAACTGAATCGGCATTTGAGAAGCTGGCGAAGCATCGATGGCTTCTCACCGGCGAGGTGAGGTTCAAGGTGCACTCCATCACACGGCTGTTAAATGTATGGAGGTTGGAGAGAGGAGAATGGTCTTTGGGCAGCACTGTGACAGCTGCAGTTTAACCCAGAGACAGAGAGACGGACAGAGAGGGACGGTGTGGCCGAGCCTTCTTTTATAGCACTTTCTGTCACATCTCCAACTTTACATCTAACACGGCTTGTTCTCTAGCTAAGCAGCAGATGCTACAGATTTACACTCCATTTAGTAAAGTTATCACGTTACAAAAGCCTCATCCAACCACCTAAATAATCTGTCCAACCGCCCATCTATCCATCCATCCAACCACTGATCCGGCAAATAATCCAACCATAAAGTCAGCAAATGATTCATCCACCCAAAACTATCCTCTCATCTATTTATCCGTCCATCCACCCAGCTAACCATCCAAGTTTGGAACATCTTGCATGGCTTATTCCCATCTAAACACTCTCTATTGCAACAGCATTTTTAAAATAGTGCTAAATTTATTGCAAAAAGCAACCACAAGCAGTATTGTTCAGCCCTGGTATTTATCAGAACATACGGATATTGGATATTTGGTCTATTTTTGGTTTCCTGCACATAATAGGATGTTTTGTGAGCCACTAAATTTAGATCTGTTCCATTCAGGACTAAATGACATGCATATTCAGGGCATTACAGGATCAGAACATGGAAAAAAGAGAGGAAAACAGTTCGATTAGGCCTGAGAAATGACTGAATGTGGGTTTTTTTTTACTTTTACAGATATAAAATATAATACTAAAGTAATACAGCATCATTTTTCATAATGGCATTGTAAAATAATGTATTCTGTGGAAGTGCAGCGGTCGGGGTACTGGATTAGGGACCTCAGGTAGGGGTCACAGTGCGTTTCAATGCTCTTAATCCAATAAAAAAGTCAGATTTCTGCAGTTGTCTGATTATTTAAGTGGTCATGTAAACAGCGTTTCTCAGTCTAGTGTAACCGCCATGGTTGCCAGGTCCGCTTATTCTAAAGATTTGACTTTAGTATTTGGTCTCTTTTTCCATTTTTCCGTGGGGTTTTTTCCTCACGGGATCTGGCAACCCCATCACAAAATTAAAGGCAGCGAAACAGCCATCAAACACTTTGTGGAGACTCTGAAACACAGGAGGTGAATTGTGGACTCATTCTAAATCTTTAATAGTAAGCAAAAGGCGGCGTTAACTTTCCAGACTCACAAATGGGCAGTCCTGCGAGAACTGATACGAACAGGCCTAAAAAGACAATAAAAAAAGACTTCCTGCATTCTTATGTATAAATAATCCAGCCTTTACTACAACAGCATTTAACAGATTAAAACAGATCCTTAGACCTTAGAAGAGCTTTTCAAAGAGAATGATCATCTAACTGGGGCTTTGGTACAGCAGTGAAAAAGCCCACGAAGAACAGGTCGTGATGTACTGCAGAGCGTTTGATCCTCTGGAAATGGAGTCTAGTGAGAATAAGTTCATGGATTATGGAGTCGGTCCGACCCCCCGTGTGAGGAAGACGGTGCATGTCGGAGCTAATGCCAGCCATGTGTGAGACTGTGTTTTACAGTGCTAGGACACCACCCAACAGAAACAGTCCCCTCACGTGTTAGCATTCTGCATCAACATCATTTCTGTTGGATACAGCAGGTCTAGCACACACACACGGAACAGCACGGTCGCTTTATACCACATAGTTATTTTAATTGATCAAGCATCCTGAGTCAGAGCGAGTTCCTTGGTCTTGTATTGTTTAGGAAATAAATCATAAATGTGAAGCTGGAGGTGCAGCTCAGCTGGGGCTCAATTTTTAATCATTCATATAAACAGTACTGTACACCAGAGCACTGCACCAGAAACGCAGGAATAAAAACAAACCGAGGGAGTAAACAGGAATCCAATACACACACATATCAGATACCAGGACTAACACGTGGCACAACAAGTTCAACCATATTCCTGGAAAACCAACCGGCTCCCTCAGGCCTGGGTTACATCAGGACAAAGTTTATCTGTACAATAGATGATATGGCTTATATAGGAGGCTGTATATAATTTTAAAAACCTTTAAACCTACACAATGGAACCTCGGAATACGGACTTAAGTGGTTGCAGAAGGCAGTTCGAAATCGGAATCAGATTTCACGTTAAGAAGCAAAAGAAGTAGGATGAATCTGTTCCCGACTCCCAGATGACTGTTTGTAACACCTGTATTCATATGGAATTAATGATTAAAAGCATGAATTAAGCAAAAGACATGTTAAACAAAAATAATAATCAATAAAACATGCAATAAGTGACTTATAAAGTTTAAGTAAAACTTTGTAAGTCACGTCTAGACTGAGGGGGTGTCTGAAATCGCACCTAATATAACATACATATACATAATATGCCCATGGTCGCACCCTAGTGCTTCTTCTTTTGGGTTTCATGGCAATTACTAAACCCTATTGGTGCATTATCCCCATCGACTGGACTGGATTATAGGAACCGTCTTTGGAAGATCTAACCATTGAGTGTTTTACCTATGGTGCCCATGTTCAAAAGCTGAAGATTTGTTTGCATTTGGGGGCAAAAAAATACACACAGCCCGTTTGACATCTGAAATATTCGAGTGAAGAGTCGTTCGAATTCTGAGGTTCCGAATAAAAAATAAAACATTACTCAATTCATACTCCAGATGTGCAGCCAAAAACTCTAAGACACATTAGGAGAAATCTAAAGAACTCTCTTCTGGTCGCGCCAACCACTCTGTTGTGGTTAAGAGGTTTGAGAGAGAAAAGCAGGCTCAGCCTAAACAGTTTCTAATCTCCAATCACCAGTGTGTGACCGGGCTCAAACTTGGTAGGAACTACACAAACACACAGCTTCATTTCCCCTCTCTGCTTCATCATTTGTAGGTCACATGCCTGGCATGCCATTCAGAAGCTCCACCCCGTCAGATCAGCTCTAAGTGGAACCGGTGCGTTATCTCTCTGACACGACTCCCATCCTGCTTCATGTCCATAGAACGCTGCCCTGATGGTACAAACGCTGTAGCTTTAGCCATCACTATAGTATCACACTATACGTCTAAATAATAGCCACTTCTCTCACAATTATTGATCCTTGTTCATTTCTGAAGTGTAAACAATCCATAACAACGCACATGTTCTTGTAGGTTTTAAACAAAAAACTATAGTGCCCTGCAATTAACAGAAAGGACTAAAAATAGGTCTAAAATTGTAAACAAAATGCTCTATTGTAACATAAAATACAGAGTCATTTACAGAGTGTTTTTTTCTTATTTCACTTCCAAATAACATGTACTTATAAAGCAGCACTGCAGGACCTTGTAGTAGGTCACCTGTTTTGGGCTTCTTTTTTAACCAATTCACTTCTTTTAGGCTTGTTCCCATAGATCTGGTTGCTTGTTTCTGTTGCAGGATCTGGCAACCCTGGAATTAATTTCGGCACCCATGAAATGGCTCCTTCAATAAAAGCTCAGAATATGAATAAAGTGATTCATTACAAGTCTTTTTTGGCGAAGACTTGCAGTATAGCAGTATAGCATACTAAATAATGGTCACAAATGTAGTTCAGAAGGTAAGACGATGTGTTATGAGGCGACACAGCTATCGGGTATCTCCCAGTGAGGAACAGAGAACAGTAAGAGTGAGGAAGGATTATTAATTAAAGGGTTATTCATTCAAATCCAGAAGTGCTCACACACTGGCCAAGTTCCTCTCTCACAATGGCAGGGTGATAGTAGAAGAACATGCGCTAGCCCATAAAGTCATTATCTAACCACTAAATCGATAAGGATTTGGAGACACACCATGGCCTGCTTTCTCTATATTATTTTACACTGCAGTCCATATCCATCGCCTGCTGCTGCTGCTTCATCGCGATCCTACTAAGTGAGGGTGTTCGGCCGCAGTAATGGATGCCAAGAAAACATAAAATGTGCAGAATGCGTGGGGCGCGTCTGCGTTTTTGGCCTGGCTTTAGGGCTCAACACAAACTGAAGCAGGACCACCCAGTCCAAAGGGCCCTGGCAGAGCCTCAGACGAGCAAAACTGCCAGCTACAGCAGGGGAATGCTGGGGGAACATGTCTGTGTGAGCGTGTTCCTGTCTGGAGGTGATCAAATTCCCCTTCGTTCTGCTCCAAAGTTGTTCTTCTTATCCGAACGATACACAGCATAAAGCGCCAAAGCTCGCTGTGGTCCATGTGAATCTCACAACGTTCGGCAATGGCACTAGTCTGTTACTGAAACGAGCTGAAAAAGTTCATCCAGCGTCACTGCCCGAGGCCTGAACATCCCACATGAATGCATCACGAGGAACAAGTGGAGAATTGGAATATTTCAGTCCATTAATTGCCAGTAAACAATGCGCCCTGTGTGTTCGTCTGCACAAAGCCTGCAGAATCACTGAGCATCTGTTCCTGCTTCGGTTCAAACAACGATACAGCAAAAGCAACCGCATTTACTCACAAGCTGACTTACCCTCTGAACTGTATGTAAAGATTCAAAAAGAGCTGTGTGTGATGTTCAAAGAGCAGCCATGCACACCAAGTGTAGCGCTGCTGATGTGCACAGTGCTAACACACCACAAACAGCTGGAAGAGGAAAAAAAAAACTCTGATTAATAAACAGATTCCTCATGATGGGCCTTTATTTATTCAGGACACTACACAGACAGGAAAGTAAATGTGACCTCAAGGAACACGTGACACCTCGTAAGAGTAACATTTCCTCGCTTCTTAATAAACTACAATCACCGGCCGTTTTATGTTCCATCTAATCAGCCAATCCCATAGCATTTAGGCACATGGACATATTACATCATTCAGCAGACGCCCTTATCAACAGGACTTGTGGGATTTGAACCCTGGAGCTGATCTAGAGTCAAGTACCTTAACTGCTGGGCTACCACAGTCCGAGACCTCCTGCTGAAGTTCAAACCAAGCATCAGAACGGAGAAGAAAGGTGACTTAAGTGTAATTTAAGTGGCGTGGTTGTTGGTGCTAGACAGGCTGGTCTGAGTATTTTAGAAAAACAGCCATTTCTAGGGTTTACAGAAAAAAAGTGTCTGGCCTGATGAGTCTCGATTTCTGCTGTATCATTCATCATGGATCCATCCTTGTACATTTTTGGATATTTTCTTGGCACACTTTGGGCCCTTATTATCAACAGAGCATCGTTTAAACCCCACAGCCTACCTGAGTATTGTTGCTGACCCTGTTCACCCCTTTATGAGCACAGTATATCTTCTGATGGCTGGTTCCAGCAGGATAGCGCACCATGTCACAACTCAAATCATCTCAAACTTGAACATGATAACGAGTTCACTGGACCCAATCACAGACGTCACCAAGCTCTTCTTTTGGTCATTAGTAGTACCGAGGTCCACGGCATAATTTAGCACTGCGGAAGTCTGGATTCAAACCTTTCTTATAAAAACCGCATCATGAAACAAATATGAGTAATGCAGACTTAAGACATCGGTACCATGGCAGCACTTCCTGTAGCTCAGTCATGAAGTGCTGGGTTTGTCTCTCACAAGGAGGTGTGATACAGATAAGCAGAGAGGTTAAGCAGTGTCTGTATCTGGAGAACGTCTCTGAAGAAAATGATGAAATACAAGACGGTGAATAGTGTGTGTGTGTGTGTGTGTGTGTGTGTGTGTGTGTGTGTGGACTGATCACACCAGCTAGAGCAGAGCGTTAAGTGGTGGAACAGATGAATGCCAACGACTCAGTGGGAGTTCATTACATCCATTTTGTGGAATTCAGCACACTCAGCACTTTCAGGCCACAGGTTTCTGGTGCATTTTATACAGGCTTATGCAAAAGTTTTGGCACCCTCGCTCAAATGACGTGTCGATTTTCCATATGCGGGGGGAGAAAAAAAAAACAAACTTCACGCAACCTCTGCAAACGTGCAGATTTCTGTGAATGCACAGCTTTTAAAACAACCACAAAGTTTAGCAAACATTTCGGCCCCTTTCCAGGTGCTCATAAAACTATTCCAGGATGTAACCTGCATATTTAAGGCAACCACAAACTAAAACAGCCTGGGGGTAGTGATCATACCCATAATAGTTTTGTTTTTTGGTCAGACTGAGCTACAGTACAGAGCATGACTCAATGTGTTTGCCACTATCTAGGCTTAAAATCTGGCCTTGGATAAACAAAACAGTGGCTGCAATATCTGGAGAACTGTTTTGATTGGTTGTATTTATTTCTCCACCTTTCTGTAATTCTCTCTGGTGAGATTAAACCACACTGTGACCTCTAGAACGTTACACTGGATACGCAGGGAATAGGAAAACTGTAACATTCAGAGCCGGTGAGTTTTTGTCAAGGCCAGTTTAGTCACTCGGGCAGTGAGCTGAAGCTGTGAAAAGCTGCCTGGCTGTAATCCTGCAAGGCTCTATAAAAGCCCATGAAAGCACCAGCATGGATTCAAAAAGCATACCAGAATCTACAATGCACAAATCATGCCATTTAACAAAAGTATGGATCTAAATACGGACTGGACGGAAATAAAACCAGCCGACAGGATCACCGTGGCACTAATTTTGCCCTCTGCAGCTGTGCTTTTGGAGAAATGGATACTGATAAACCCTTTGATTCGCCACTTTAATCAAAAAAAGGCCAGCGTGTCAGCTGCAATCTAATTAAAAACAAGAACAGAAGGCCATGAGGAAATTAATTAGCCTCAGAGCAACGTGGTATGAAGCAGTGTGTGTAAATCACGCTGTCAGTAAATAAAGTGTAGCCTATTGTACCTAAACCTCGGCGAAGGGAGCGCTGTGTGTCAATTTCTGTCCTCACTGCATGTCCTCCCTCGGGCAACGTTACCAAATAGTGGGGATCAGGATAACTTCTGCTTAACCTGCCCTCCTTTGTGGTGTGTTTGTTGTTGGAAAGCTCATTTGTCTCATCAGACCATTCAACCATGTTCTAGTATTCAAGAGGTGTTCCTTAGTTTTAATACTTAATTTATAGAAACTAAAATAGTATAATTAGGACTCCTCTACAGCCGTTACCTTCCACCTCCTCGCTGCATAAACATGTCTGAGGTCTTAAGGTAGATGTCGAAACCGCCAACCCATATCTAATGAAACACCTGATTAAACACACATCTAGGAAGCTGCGGAGTTTTAGCCGCACAACTCTGAGAATGTGGGCATATCAGCCGCGAGTTAAAAATGTATCAGGCAGCCTTCTTACTTCTGCAAACGAAACGTAGCTGCTATGACATTTCTCAGCGTGGCAAACACATTTGAATTCAGCCAGCATTAAAACTAAGGTGTACCGGCAATCCGGGATGTGAGGATTAAGCACACTAGGACACTTTGTTCAAACTGTGTCACTCAGCTTCTTGACCAAGACATGGATGGGATCTGAAACATCTTCTCAGTCTAGGATTAAGCTCATAAAGCTTTGTGTAGCCATATGATGAACAATGAAGCAAGACAACATCGTGGCATGACCAATTACAGTGCCAGGAGTTATAAAATGAGTCCTTCAAAGAGAATGACAGGAGCAGAGAAGCTTGGCAAATGACACTACTGTCACATCCAATCATTATTATTATGAGATATCACTAAACTTTTGAAAGAGTTTAAATTAATTTAGCCGTACCTAATTGCAAACCAAGCGGTTAATAATTTTGCTCTCAGGCCCAGCTCAGCAGTGCTTGGACTTGAACCCATAACCTACTGGTCAATGGTGCAATGGTACCTTAATTTCTAAGCCACTATTGCTCAGGCTTCACTCCAGATCCAGATGCTCCAAAGAACCACCAGAACATAAAACGTAACCCTGCTACACATCCTGCCTCAGGAGCTCTGGTGTCCTGGCTGGGTTCAAACCTTCTGGATAAACAACAAGAGGAAATCTAATTGAAAGTACAAGCAAGTTGAGACAGAACTGGATCGGGTACTTTAGCCGAAGTTGATCCAGATACACTCAGAATAACATGACGAACAGCAGAGGGAGAATGGATGGACGGATGGTTTCCTGGCTGCGTCCCAGCCAGAGCAGGAGAAGCAGTTACTGAAGCTGGAAACCCATATACACTTGTTAGCTAGACTGATGGACAAAACTGTGCAAAGGTATTGGGACACCATTACAGCTGGTATAATGACCATATATCATATTGTCAATGACTGGACCCCAAAAATTTCAAACAACCCTGGTCAAAGGAGTCCACCAATCACAGCAAATCATAGCATAAAATAATGTACTTTTTAGTTGTTTTTAAAGCCAACAGAAGCGTCGACAAAAGCCCTGAACATCTTTACACCATTACCCTCATTATAGTATTGTGCAGAGCGTTACAGTGAAAGTGGAGACGGAGGTGACACATGGTTAATTAGAAACACACAGAAACTGAGATAAGAGAGCAGAAGAGCCAGAAACTGGCCAACTGTATTCCTAAACCATGATCTCAGCGATCAGGCATTCCAGCAAAGCAGGTTCATCAACATTTTCATGCGTGTATCCGGTTTCTCTGTTGCCTTACTCACACAGAGAACACACATGGTCTGCAATCACTAAAACACGCAAGCTATGTAATCACCTGGTTACATCTTCTGCTTTCATAAACATTACTGCGCAAAAATGGCCTTAAACCATTCAGAAAAACCACCATCTTGGCCGACATCAAACAAATCCACCAAACTGCATCAAAGCGGAAACAAATTGAGCAAACGACAGAAAAAACAGCATCGAGAGGATTTGTAAAAATACAACCCCATCTTCATTCAACACGTAGTATCAAGGTTAATGTTGGAGGAAGGAGGATGGAAAGGGAAAAAGAGAAAGGACGAGAAAAAAAAAAGAATAATTACAGAGAAGAAATTGAGAAGCAAGTAAGAATGAAAGGACACAAGAACAAATAAGGGAACGATAAAAGGGGAAACAAACAAATGTGACACCGATGCAAAAAGAAATTCCATTTAATTCCAGGGTTGCCAGATCCTCGGAGTGAAACAAGCTACTAGGTCTATGGAAATCACTCCAGAGGAAGCAAAGTCTCTTAGAATACATGGACCTGGCAACCTTGTTTGATTCTACCAGCCGCTTTGGAACTACAGTCGAATGAAAAAGTTTGGGCACCCCTGATAATTTTCATGATTTTAGTTTATAAATCATTGGTTGTTCAGATCAGCAACTTGAGTTAAATATATCATATAGCAGATGAACACAGTGATATTTGAGAAGTGAAATGAAGTTTATAGGATTTACAGAAAGTGTGCAGTAATTATTCAAACAAAATTAGGCAGGTGCATAAATTTGGGCACCCCAAACAAAAAATGACATCAATATTTAGTAGATCCTCCTTTTGTAGAAATAACAGCCGCTAAACGCTTCCTACAGCTTCCAGTCTGGATTCTGGTTGAAGGTGCTTTGGACCATTCTTCTTTAGAAACATCTCCAGTTCAGTCATGTTTGATGGTTTCCGAGCATGGACAGCCCACATTTTCAGTAATATTCATGTCTGGGGGACTGATATGGCCATTCCAGAACGTTGTACTGGTTCCTCTGCATGAATGCCTTAGTAGATTTTGAGCAGGGTTTGGGGCCGTTGGCCTCGGAGCAACTTTGTCACTGATTCTAGAACATTGTTCTCAAGAATCTGGAGATATTAACTACAATCCATGCGACCCTCAACTTTAACAAGATTCCTAGTACCTGCACTGGCCACACAGTCCCACAGCATGATGGAACCACCACCAAATTTTACTGTGGGTAGCAAGTGTTTGTCTTGGGATGCTGTGTTCTTTTTCCGCTCCTTGTTATGTCCAAATAACTTAATTTTAGTTTCATCAGTACACAGCACTTTATTCCAAAATGAAGCTGGATTGTCCAAATGTGCTGTAGCACCCTCAAGTGACTCTGTTTTGTTGCCGTGTCTGCAGAAAAAGGCTTCTTCTGCATTACTCTCCCATACAGCCTCCTCCTTGTGCAAAGTGCGCTGTATAGTTGAACGATGAACAGTGACACCATCATGCAGCAAGATGAGGTTGTAGGTTCTTTGGAGGTGGTTCCTGTGGCTTGACTATGACTGTTCTCACCATCCTTCGCCTCTGCCTATCTGAGATTTTTCTTGGTCTGCCACTTCGGGAGTTCCTTAACTAGAACGGTGCCTGTGGTCTTCCATTGCCTCACTATGTTCCTCACAGTGGAAACTGACAGCTGAAATCTCTGAGAGAGCTTTTTCCCCTTTCCCTGAACCATGATGTTGAACAACCTTTGTTTTCAGGCCATTTGAGAGTTGTTTTGAGGCTCCCATGTTGCCACTCTTCAGAGAAGATGCAAAGAGGAGAAAAACTTCCAATTGGCCACCTTAACACTTTCTCATAGTTGGATTCACTTGTGTATGTAGATCAAGGGTCAATGAGCTTACAAAACAAATTTTGTCTCTTTGTCTCTTTATCAGATTTCTGCATTTGATTTGAACATTTACACACTGTCATCGGTGACTGACCGACACATGTTCGGCCAGCTTCCTGCACTGACTGAGCCGTGTAAGCTCCTCACCAGCAGATCGGGTTGTGAGCGAGGACATGAACGAGCCGAGACGTCAATCCTGAGGTGTTAAGGACACGGCCTACAGCTGCTAACACCAGAGGTTTCCAAATACCCAAGTGCCCGAGGCTCACATCATACCAAATCCATCACATCCTGAACAACAGGAGCTGACTCACAGAGGCTAAACTGAATCAGCAATGCTTTATGCAATGAAATATGACACTGCAAATATGGAGTGTTAACAAGCTGATTAACATCTGAGGCTTTACAAATATGCTAACTCTTCCAAAAAACAACTTTTACTTTGCATTTGGAATGGTGCCCAAAGTTTTGCACTATTTAAGCTTCTTTTTTCATTCATTCATTGAGTTTCTTATCCATTTACTCCTGACCAGGGTCGACCAATTTAAAGAAAAGATAAGGACACAAATAATGCAAGACAATGAACATTAAAGACCAGATGGACTCAACAGAAGAACTAAATAGAACAAGTACAGAACTAAGAAGCTGAGAAATAAAAAGGAAAGACTGCAGACTGAAAAAGTAAGAAAGAAAGAAAGAACAAAAGACAAGTAGGGTTGGGCAAAAAATGCACATGAACTTTTTTTCTATTTCAACTTCAAACTGTTTTTCCTCCCATTTAAAAAAAAAAATAAAAAGTTTAATGTGGCTTAATGTACTAAAGCACTGACTTTGGAACTCCAAACTTCTCTTTAGTAGAAAAAAACACAGTTGCCAGGTCCACTTATTCTTAGAGATTTCGCATCTTCTGGGCCTATTTACATAAAGCAGGTGGTGGATTTCTTTACTGGGATCTGGCAACCCTGGAATTAAACACAGCACGCTCTAAACGGCTATCGAACACTTTGGGGAGACTCTGAAATGCACTATATACTCACGAAGATGGAGAATTTATTACTTAATATTAAAAATAGAGGTGTGAGATGATTGGCTGGTTGCAAAGAAGAAAACCGATTATTGCCTAGCTCATGCAAAGCCATAGGTATATCGTATATCTGATTACTCAAGGGCATGTTAACTCATTGATGGGATTACTGACATAATCAGATGTCTGCAGTTACCCGATTGCTGCAGACCAATCACAGCCCTGCATAGTGACAGGATTCCCTAATGGCACTAATGGCACTAACGGCAGCGGCCTCTCAGCAGGCAACGGGTGCTCAGGAATGGTTTTGAGGATCGTGACGGAGTTCAATGTGTTGACTTGACGAACATAACATTAGGCAGGTGGTTTTAATGTTCTGGTTGACTGGTGTGTGTGTGTGTGTAGGGCTTCCGGATTATGTAGCTGGAACACACACCAGTCCGGAAACAGTGAAATATTACAGTAATATCTAATACAATGTACTCTAAGCTCCAACAGTAATGATCTCACCCAGGCCCATTCACTCTCTCTCTCTCACTCTCTCTCTCTCTCACACACACACACACACACACACACACACACAAACTCTACATTTCCAATAAGCTGTATGACATACAGAGATGAAAAACAGACGTTCCCCCAGACCAGAAAGAAACAGAATTAAGACCGTTGCAGAAGTAGGAGTTCTTCCAATACACACCTGGTCAAACAACGTTTTTCCATTGAACCTTTGAACCAAGCATGCAATTTGCACAAATTTCCACAAAGGTTTCTGCAAATCACTGCAACGCAGACGTCACTTGGGCTATAGAGCCACTCTTGTCCCTCATTTCTTATAAACATACTAAAAGAAGTCATTTTGTTGTCAGTCGTGACTGAAGCTGTCCAGGGACGGTTTTAAAATAGCCCTATTTATACTTTATATGACAAACTTACCATTTTATCTGGGTACGCGTTTGGATGGTTGTCCCGCCTGATCTTTGGACTTTGGAATAAAGAAAGACCATTTCATTTTTTTTTTTTTTTGGTGCATTAAAATTGTGTTTAGATAAATGCTGTACATTTTTTGTGTTTGCAGAACGTAACAGCTACAAAATCTCTCCTTACTCTCTCCGTTTGTAGCTTTGGACGAACCTGTACATAAACATTTCCAATAGCTTCTCCTCCCTACATTACTCTTCCCACCACAACTTCGTTTCAAACCCATATTGTTTCATTTAAGTTCTTTACACACACACACACTAGCGTAGGTATCCGGGGTGTTCCCTTCATTCCTTCTATTCTCTTCCCTTTAATTATGGGTTAGCCAAAGTCAGGGCCACATAAACAACCTGAGGGCAAAACGGCCAGGGGAAGGGGTGAGGGGGTAGTACGAACAGGACACACAGAGATAGGAATAAGACTTGGGAATCGAGTGGCTGGATTACATTTCAAGAATTCCCTTTGTTTACGCTTGTGTTTTTTGTAATTACTCATTTTCATTCAGACTGAAGCTGTGCAGTGGTTGTTGGCCCTTTTTGTGTTCCACATGTTCTTACGGTCTGGGTGTTTGTTCGTTGCCAAGTGTCCATGAAATAAACTGACAGGTAAAATAAAAGTCTGGTCTCCAGCTTAAAACGAGAAGCAACGTGCCTTTAATTATGCAGAAAATCTGACACCCATGTTCTCACAACGAACCAGCCACTGCTGTGAATAAATACGACTTTATGATTTATGCACATTTTATTCGACTAGTCCTTGTAGAATTGAACATTAAATGGAAAAATCCAATAACATTTAGGATTGAAGATCCCAGAATAATACTGACTTGTCAACTGTATGCTAAAATATGCAGAAGTAGATCATCATTTGCTTTTAAAGTTCTTCCCTGGTGAGTCAAGCGTGCTAATTTACCAGGAGTTGTCCGAGTACACTGGCGTCGCCATCTGGGTTTGGGTTTGCGCCCGCTCATTTACTAGGGCACCCATCAACACCTCTGTAATTGCGCCAATCATCCGTCCACTCATTCATTATCAATCCCGTTCAGTCGCGCTGCTCAGACTTGTCAGGATGCGTCTCCATCACTGAGGCTGCTGATGCCATGACAGTGTGACACGAGCGGCGGTGATGTGGCCGCCCCCTGCAGAGAGTTTCTCTCGAGCACATATACATGAAGCCCACGAACAAAATGGGGAAGCGTATTCAATTAACAACATCTCTTACCTTGCACATGCATTTTGTAAGGAATGTTACGCTTAGTGCAGTCAAACAATTCAAATATGTGATCGTGTTGTAATCTTTATGCGGCGTCTATGATTTATACAATCTTATTTGGCACTAAAGAAATAGTTTTCCTGTAAAAAGCATGTCACAGCCATATGTGCACACCACACAGTCCATGTTTCGCTATTTAGTATGGGTGGGACTCTCTAGGCGCCTCGTGATTTGACTTGATTCAAAGAGCTGCCACACGATTAGCCCCAAACAGGACATTTTCTTTCAAACGTCCAACCAAAAGTCAGATTTCACACCCGTATTCACATCACGGCTAATCTGAGCATGTGCAGTAGAGTTTCAGGGGGGTGGGGGGAACTCGATGCTATTCCGAACCGTCTCATGTGGTCTTGTAAGTGTGTGTCGGTTTAAATCAGACTCTAGAACATAAACCTGCTGACAAAGTCTGCAATTCCACCATTAGTTCTAACACCGCCACTCCTAGACCTCTTCTCCTCCGCCTCGCTGGGAAGAGTTTATTTTTAAAGAGGTACAGCTGGGCCAAAAGCTCACTCTTTTACACCCTCTTTCTCTGGGAGGATCTTACTAGGGCGAGTTTTATTTTTCCTGTATTAATGGTGTAACGGCAGAGTTCCTGCCTCCTCCGTCTCCTGGCACGAGACGCTCAGAGGCAGACGGCATGACAAATCCGTTCGTCTCACACACTTTGAAGTTCTTTATTAATTATCATTTGGTTTATTTACTTAACTTCACACCAGTATCAATGGCTATTGCTTTGGTTGAGACATATTCTCAGCCAAGAGTTCCTCACGGACATCGAGTAATGAACCACAGACAGCCATGGTAAAAGACTTGTGTCCCTCAACCGTTTCAAGGACCGGTCTGGACTCTCATCCATGACTTTAATCCCAGAGAGCCAGGGCTGGCCCCTTAGGTAACACCCTTAACCTGAAAACCAAACACCAGACGAATAAAACCAAACGCGTCCAGGTTTGAATGACGAGCAGAAGTTCCTCGCCATGTCATGTGACACGTGCTAAGATTAAACAGACAGAGGACGGCTGGAGAATGTTCCGTAACATGTTTATGTCCTAGCTGACCTGGAACGTCGGGAATCCGGTTCTGCTGGTTACCAAAGATCAGCCTTTAATTCCACCGCGCCTGTCACGGCTTCCTTTGTTTACTTTACCTACCCACCTCCCTCCCTCTCCTCTCTATATGTCTCAGTCTCTCCTGTTTTTCATTCTTACCCGTACGAGTGCCGAAAGCTAAGCAAACGTCCAAACAGGTAACGGTAAGATCCTGAAAACCTCGGACACCGCGGGTCAGATCACTTTTTGGGATAGTTTGTTTGGAAACTTGACGACAAACTGTCTACTCACACATCTCCTGGCAGAAAGAGCTCGAGTCGTTGAGGGAAGACGTCTCTACCCACCTCACACTTTTGTAAGGAATGCTGAAATAATTCCGTGGAAGTGCCTTTGCGACTACTAATTAAAAGGCCTAAATTGAGTACTTCAGTGACCAAGTATTTATGAAATGTGCTTGTTTCGCAAAAACTTAGCTGACTTGATAATGGCTGAATTTGAACAGGGTTGCCTAAACTTTTCCAAAAGACTGTTTCAGGACATTTTCTGTTGATTTAAACTGAACTTTACTTCCTAAATAATTGTGATTTCATGTAAACATCAGCATTAAGGCCCCCTGTCCAATTTCACATTGGCACTCGGGTGTTCTGGTGTGCAAATCCGAAATTTGCATCCTCTGCAGCTGAGCTGAACGGCGTGTCTCTTCCGACTTCCTATTCACATTGTTCTACAGTTCTCATCCTAACAGAACTGACAATGCCCACATGTGTCGCTGAATTAAGAGAAAATTAACCCTTCATCCAAAAGGGGAGAGACTTCTGTTCTGTGGACACGATCTGGTTTTACAAAATGAAACACGGAGCAGAAAGACTTCGCCTGTAAAGTTAAAAGAAGTTATAAGAATCCAAATATCAATCCCTGCAAACTTGCTCAAACTGTGCTTAATATAGCCTTCATAAGAGCCAATTAG
This sequence comes from Ancistrus triradiatus, assembly GCA_025084515.1. Lineage (NCBI taxonomy): Eukaryota > Metazoa > Chordata > Actinopteri > Siluriformes > Loricariidae > Ancistrus > Ancistrus triradiatus. The sequence continues at coordinate 493,201 of JAJAGP010000067.1, read as the reverse complement.
AGCAAGGTTACAAGTACAACTCACCCCACTCACTTTTACACCGCACCACTACTGAAATTGTGCTAGCAATAAGAGAAAAGGAAACCAAAATTAAGTCGAGCGCTAGCCCTTAGGACCGGGAACCAAACACGGACTGGCTGAGCATGAACTGTTGAAGTTGTAATAGTACAATATCACAGTTTCACACGCCTAACCTTTACTATCGTTTCACAGGGTGTCAGCGATAACCAAACTATTGCTAGCACAATTCCACATGCTATTTATTATAATACCTGCCATTCATCAGAGCAGGATCCAAAGCTACACCCTCATCCATTCACACCATTTTATTTGGCTAATCACTGATAAAGGGGGTGTGTTCAGGAGTTTCGGTTTTGCAGCGTGACCTCAGCTCATTCAAATCCAGTGTCTGCCCATGTGTAGGTTTTATGTCAACAGGCATTTTGCTCGGTGTAATTATCGTCTATGGTGATCACACAGGCATTACGGCATTAAACTCAGAGCCTGGTTTCAGACACGCCACCCTATCCATGTAGTGTCACACTGGGGTTTGGGATTACACCACGATATGAATAGCGTATGAGACGTTGGCACAGCCTGTTCGACAGGTTAGAGAGAAACCAAAACACACACACGGCAATAGCACCTGCTGTTACACAACGGGGGGAAGGAACACGGTTTCCGAGATAGTAGTTTTTGTGTGATTGGGAATACATGATGTCTGCTCATGCTTCCTGATTACACCACTGCATACATCTTTAAAACCTAAACTAGTTCGATATAACCAACGATTTTGTCCATTCATGCTTCATGCTACTGTGTTAACCAAAAACCAACAGATTTATCTGGGCTTTTATTGGTTGAATCGTGGGTCTGTCAGGGAAACTGCCAGTAATACAATCTGTTTAGTACGATGGTTCTCATAATCTGTTAGGGTACTGTAGATCATCCACTCTGTCCTGGAGGCAGAGATGAAGTCCTATCCCAAACCAAGATTTGAGTCGTGGTAACAAATACTAAAGTGCACTCTATCCCTCGTCACACTTCAAGGTCATCTTGAGCTCGTTTCCTTTTCTTTGCTGTGTTTACAGTTACTGTGCTGTCTGGAACCCATCTGCACGACTGTTTCTGCTTTCAACAATTTGCTCGCTTCTCAGTTCTGCAAATCAAACGGACTGGACCTGAACGCTGTAGACCGATGTAAACATGGGTGCTTATGGAGAAAGCAAAGCAGCAGAAGGGAAAGTCTGGAAATTCCTGCTGTGTGTGTAAGTTCAAGAAACATGAGCGGCCGAGATAAACGCATCCATGCCCTGACAGAGGCTTCATACACTGAAACGGAGAGCCAGTCAGACTCCACGTCCGATAAAGGCACATACACGAGCCAAATATTGAGCAAAAGGGTCACGCTGACTACAAACAACAGCGGGGCGTTAATTGGGGCAATTGTAAGCCAACAGGATCTTCCCAGTCCGACACTCGGCGAGAGTAAAGAAAGACAAACGGAGGGTCTGCTCTAAATCTGTGAACGTGTGAAACTTGCTCTTTGCTGCTTAACAACCAGACATGTTCCATTACGCTCAACAGAATAAGGACTAACACTAGTCATTAGTGCAATGAGCAGAACGTCAAAGGATGGACTCTCTCGTGGTTTTATGGTTTGTTTGCTTAGACAGGCCTGTCCATTTTATAGAAACAGATGTGTGTCGGTGTTAATGGTTCATTTCTGATCTGTATTTATTCCTTTCATAAACAGGTATAAACCGAGCACACTAATAATGCTGCTACACACTATAAACTATACACAATACAATACCATATAAAGACCTTTATATACACAAACACAAATGCCAATCTTACACATATACAGAAACAAGGATTCATGGCCAAAACTGAAATGATAAACACACTGAGCCAAAAACTGCACCTAAAACACTTGTTTATTTGTTTTACTTACATGACATAGGCTCACGTGATCAGAGAGTACAGATTCACTTGTCTAATGTCTCTGGAGAACGTAAAATGATTCCATAATCCTCCGATAATAATCCGATCATAATCAGATTGCTGCTGTTACACACTTATTCAAGTGGGTTTGTTTCTTTAGACCTGTTCTAGAATTAAATGCAGCATCCGTCAAACGCCTACCAATCACTTTTGGGCAGGATCTGATACGCTGTATAAGCTGGAGGAAATGAAGAGTTTTGTTATTTAATTATGGGTTAGGTTACCTAACCCTATCCAGCAGCATGTCCGCGGTGTGGGATTATTCCTCACTTGAGACGAGCAGTAGAAAAACACCTGCAGCAAAATCTGTAACGCCGGTATTTTGAGAGGTGGCTGAAATGTAAATATAACCAACCGTTAAAAAGCTTAGTAAGACTACACTTCCCTACTTGTGCTCGTTACTGCATTAGGACAACATCTGTATCTTCATGGCTCTAAAACTTTTCAAGCTCTACCAGTAAAGACTATTATTTCAAGTTTATTATATCTTATTTGGCATACAGAACACTGGTTTTACCAAGCTAAAGGCACGTCAATCTATAAAAAGTGGAACGCTATAAATATCAGGACCCATAGGCACCTATCGGATAGTTCATTTAGACAGAGTTGGTATCGGTACTTGGTATCATCAGGTATCGGAAGGAAAAAAGTGGCATCGGAGCATCCAGGGTTAAACATCTGAAAGGTCGAACATCTCGTATGGTCTCCGAAATTAAACGTAGCTGGATCTTTATGGATAGTTCCAGAGCGCAAATAATCATAATCCAACATCCCATCATCACTCCAAGAAGGTTTAAAGCTGCACCGAGGGAAATGTCGACCCTGATCCTTATAAGCTCCTTAATATTAACGCGTGTTCCAAACAAAAATAAGGGCCGTACGTGAAGAATGAAAAATGAACTCTTCCACATTTCAGGTTGAACCGAGCCAAGAGGAACTGCACGATTTGCCTACAGAGAGCCTGCGTCTCAATCTCACCGCAAATCAATCAGACACAAACACAAATAAAACCTCACACACACACACACACACACACACACACACACCACCATGTACCAACAACCTTCTCCATCTGCTTGTCTGCTTCACTGTAAGTAAACCGAACAAACACCTCTGGGCAAGTTTATTCTCTCAGTACATTGCATCATGTTCCACTAATTCCAGCGCTCACCAGTCTGCCTCTATGCATGTCATTAAAATACACTTCCAGTTACCAGTAACTCGGCGAGCTAACACTATTCAGATGTTCACTGTGACCCCTGACCCTCCTATAATGACGTTTCTCACCGCTGCATCGCCTCATGCAGGGATTTGCATGATCCCAGAGTAAACAGAGGAATTGCCTAATTTAAATAATCCCCGATGTGCATCCCAGACAGCGGCACATCCATACCAGCCTACCCTGTTGACAAAACCTGGCAAAATCTGCCACGAACGGTTATATCGTCATATAAAACTGATATTAGGTCTATTTTAATGGCCGGAGCAGACGGCTAATCACAAACAGCTATGTTTGGCTTCAACAGATCCATGTGTGGAACAGTGGTAGCTCAATGACTAATTCTGTGGGATCTTAATCAGGAAGTTTGTGAGTTCGGCGCCTTAAGCAAAGCTCTTAACCCTAGACCACTCAGCTCTAAGTTACTCTAGATAAATGTAACCGGTACATGTTGGAAAAAAATGGTTACCTTCCATAGAAGAATGGGTCCAGTTTGTTAATATTTAAAGGGAACAAGTGGATCAGAGGTTAAGAGCCTAGACTGGGTTGCAATTTCAAATCACGGCTCCACCAGGCCCTTAAGCAAGACCTTTAATTTTCAACTAATGAACTCAACTGGAAGTCTCTCCGGAAAACCGTTTATCATCCCTTATTTAAGAGCCGCCTTCTATAAATCTAGGGACTCGTTCTGATGATCAGACATGAATTAATATGACGGCATGCTGCAGTGCAAAAGTAAAGAGGCAAACGCTGACTTTGATTCAGGTTTACACGTTTGCCATAAATACAGTGGTGCCTGAAAGTTAGTTTTTTTCAATATTTCTGCATAAATATGACAGATTTTCACACAAATCCAACAAATGAGACACAAATATTATACTTGGTCATTATTTATTGATGAAAAAGATCCAATATTACATATTAGTGAGTGGCAAAAGTATGTGACCCTTTGCTTTCAGTATCTGCTGTGACCCCCCCTGTGCAGAAATAACTGCAGCTAAACGTTTCCTGTAGCTGTTGATCAGTCCTGCACACCGGCTTGGAGGAATTTTAGCCCATTTCTCCGTACAGAACAGCTTCAGCTCTGGGATGTTGGTGGGTTTCCTCACATTAGCTGGTTGCTTCAGGTCCTTCCACAGCATTTCCATTGGATTAAGGTCAGGACTTTGACTTGGCCATTCCAAAACATGAACTTTATTCTTCTTGTAACCATTCTTTGGTAGATACGGCTTGTGTGCTTAGGGTCGGTGTCTTCTTGCTGCATGACCCACCTTCTCCTCGTTGAGATTCAGTTCATAGACAGGATGTCCTGACATTTTTCCCTTAGAATTCTCTTGATATAATTCAGAATTCAATGTTCCATCAGACGAGCAGCAATGTTCTTTTTGGAGAGCAGTGGCTTTGTTTCCTTGCAACCCTGAGAATTGCAACACCATTGCTTGTTCAGTGTTCTTCTGATGGTGGACTCATGAACATTAACATTAGCCAATGTGAGAGAGGTCTTCAGTTGCTTAGAAGTTACCCTGGGGTCCTTTGTGACCTCACCAACTACTACACGCCTTGCTCTTGGAGTGATCTTTGTTGGTCGGCCACTCCTGGAGAGGGTAACAATGGTCTGGAATTTTCTCCATTTGTACACAATCTGTCTGACTGTGGATTGGTGGAGTCCAAACTCTTTAGAGATGGTTTTGCAACCTTTTCCAGCCTGATGAGCATCAACAACGCAAGAGCAGACTTTGATAGATCCCTGTTCTTTAAATAAAACAGGGTGCCCACTCACACCTGATTGGCATCCCATTGACTGAAAACATCTGACTCTCATTTCACCTTCAAAGTCACTGCCAATCTCAGAGGGTCACATACTTTTGCCACTCACTAATATGTAATATTGGATCATTTTCCTCAATAAATAAATGACCAAGTATAATATTTTTGTCTCATCTGTGTAACTGGGTTCTCTTTATCTACTTTTAGGACTTGTGTGAAAATCTGATGATGTTTTAGGTCATATTTATGCAGAAATACAGAAAGTTCTAAAGGGTTCACAAACTTTCAAGCACCACTGTACGTGATTAGTTTTCACTGAAGAAATATTACAACAGCTGTAGTCAACTAAAAGTGAACAGATTCAGTGCATGACAAGTTCGATACTACAGAAGCTTCCTATGCTAATAAATCTCTTACTACAGGTAAATACCACGGTGTTTACTGATAAAAACTATTCTGCATTGGTTATTTTAAAGTCAGAATGTTTACATCATGCGATGGTGATTGTTCTTTTCCACTTTTAATGTTTTCCTACCTGTGTACGCTTTGGCAACGCCGTACCCTAAGTCAGGCTAACGCAGCATTATTAATGAAATAAGATTAATGCCAAAGAGAGAGTGAGCAAAAAACTAAGGTGGAGAAAGAAATTAATGCAGTGTGACAGAGAGAGACAGATAGATTCAGGCAGGGAGGGCTAAGGGAGCGACACATGGAACAATGACCAGTTTGAGGAACTCGGATGATGCTGGCTGGCTCGTTTCCTGATATTGTCTGAAGTTGAGCAGTGACTCGGGGGCCGTGTGGGCGGGGCAATTCGGCCCTGAGCCCGTTCCATAATTTAAACCATGTGATAAGAGAGAAGCCTGCAGGGAGCCGTCAGTGCGGATCAGCACAAACCTCCAACCAAGCACACTGTACTGTTCCCACCTGAGACTTATACCTCAGAATCACCGACATCCGTCCTGCAGCCACACCGACTGGATCCAACTCCGATTCGGTCATCATCAGCTCTGCCTGCCTAAACTCCAGTTCTACTGATGGACTGATCCTCTGCTGGGACTAACACATTACTAAAAATAAAATAACTTCACCATGAAACATTTTCCCCCTCATGGAGAAACTATGAGAAGCAGAATGAAGGACCAAAGAGCCTGACAAAGAGAGAAATATTTCAGAGGCAGAAACTGCAGTGTGCTTGAGGAAATTGGATAATCACTGTAAAAGAAAAGTTGGCTAACCTTCTGAATCCTGCCTCTCATCTCTCTGATCTTCATCCAGCTCACCAGACCCGCAGGTCGTCCATTCCTACGTCCTAACCGACTGGTCCGTCTTTAAGGCCTGACACCTTGGCCGTGACCCAATGACCCAAATAATTGAGAAATATTTGTAACAAAAACACTGATCAGCCATAAAAAAAATCTACTGACAGGTGAAGTGAATACACTGTGACACTCTGCTTGGAAACCTTGAGTCCTCACAGTCATGTGGATGTTAGTTTGACACGTAGCACCTACCTAAACCCTGCTGCAGATCAAGTACACCTCTTCATGGCAACGCTATGCCCAATGGCTACAACAGAGGGCACCATCAGGACTTTACCCGGGTCACTGCTTTTGGTGGCTAGGGTATTAGACCACCCTAAACATATCCTACAAATCTTAATGTTGGGTCTTTAAACGTTCTGAGAGATAAACATACGACTTGGAACGCGCAAAAGTTTGGGCATCCTTCCACTCACGCTTTCTGTGAGGTTCCAGAACGTATTACCGTGGAGAACATTAACAAAAAAACAAAACCAAGCTACTCCTGAGAAAGAGAACCTAATAAATAAACAGACCGGCCAGAGCCACGCTGCGTTCTTACCTGGCTGGACGGTTCTGAGTCTGACCGCTCCGGGATTGTTTTTCACGGCACTCAGCACATCGTACAGCGGTAATCCAGACACGGGCACCCCGTCCACTTCCAGCACGAGCTCACCCTCGGTCACCGCGCCCTCGCAGTACTGCGCAGCGTTCAGCTCCACGCGCTCCACGTACACGAACTCTCCGCGCTCCGCTCCTCCGTGCAGTCGCACCGGCACGTGTCCGCGCGCGTCCCGCCGCACGGCGCACTCCCGCACCGCTGCGCTCCACGCGCTCTTCCTCTGCGCCGCTCTGGACATGCTGAGAGATCCCACGGGGCTGCGTCCCGGCGCGTGCCCTCCGCGCTCTCCGCTCCTGTGCCCGACGCAGAAACTTCCCGAGCCGCTTCTGTCACGGGACGCTCAAACAAACTTTCCTCCGAACATGAACGCGCCTTCCAGCTCGCGTTTCCTCCACAATTCAAGCCATTTAATTACCGCGCGTGGAATTCCTCATATTTACCGAGTGCGTTACTGTTACCAAACGGTCCTCGCGCGTCAGTGTCACGTAATTCCTCCCTTTTCCTCAGTAGTCGGACTGAGTTCCTCTTCTCCTGAAACTTCTTTACCCGTTAAGAATCCAAACGGGAGACTTTTTTCTTTTGCCGGCTGTGTCGGAGCTCGAGCTCACGGCTCCTTTAAGCAGATGCGACGCGTTCCTGTGTTTGTTTGTTAGCTTAGCAACATGAGCTCGCGCTCTGCCCGCTGCGCTCCGGCTCTATCTAATGAGCGCTCTATCGCAGGGAGCGGTTGGGGAATCCGCACATGCGCATTGTGTCACACTCCAGCACTAATGGGAAACCCTACAGAGTGTCAACACAGTCACAGGGTCCTAAAGAGGTTCTACCTCATTCCAAAACAATGTGTACAGAAGTATTTCAGACTTTTTTTTCTTAAAAAAAACACTTTGAACTTTTGTGATTAATCCAGAAAATAAATAACTAACAAGGTAGAGATCATAGTGTAGTGTATTAATGAAGAAATGTCGAACCACTGTTAGTTATTGGGGGGGGGGGGGCGTGTCCTCCTCAAAGTTTGGAGGGGAGTGAAATGTCCCTCTTAATAACTCAGCATCCTTATGATTTCTTTTTTTTTTTTACAGTGTGATGTGTGTTCTTCTGGTTGTTAGATTTGGCTGAAATGTTTATTTAATTTAAACTATTATTTATTATTAAATAATAAGAATTATTTGTTATTATTAATATTATTTTCTAGTATTCTAGTATAGTATTCTACTATTCTATTATTATTTTTAATGTTATTGTTGCTTTTGTTGCTGTTATTATTATTATTCTTTTATTTTATTTTTTTTCCAAATGTGTAACTGATAAGATCCAGATTGATAAGCAAAATGGGAAGCAGTAAAATTCAAATGATATCCAACATTACTGAATAAACACCTATAGGAGGGAAGTGGAGCTGCAGGTAGAGGAATTTGGAACGTCATCTACACCTTTCGGATTGTCATAGGTTAGAGCAGGATTTGGAATAGATGGGTCAACGATACTCCAGCATGTTCAACCCTAATGCCAGCGACAGCTTCTGTATTTTATATATTTATATAATGCATTGACATTAACATGATTGAGAGACTTACAACTGATACAACCTTAAAATGCAAGTTATTATGGGTTAAGGGCCTTGTTCAAGGACCCAGCAGTGCCAGCTTGGCAGAGGTGGGATTTGAAGCAAACTATATTAGAAGTAAACTTCTATATAACACAGCTTTACTAATCGGAGTGCGGTAAAACGTGTTAAGCGACCAGATTTTTCAGCAAGAATAAACATTCCTTCCATCTTTACATATTGTAAAATGGTGACAACATCGTTTGCGGTCACGGCCCTGAAAACATGCTGGTTTCATGGAATCGCCCATCTGTGGATGAAACCTGTTACACAGGATAGTTTTGAGGAAGAACTCGTGTTAGCAGAAGCCATGACGATCCGAGACAACAATCAGGTTGAACCTGAGTGGCAAGAACACACAGGGCTAGATTTACTCAGATACTGACATTTAGACTGCATTCCTGTGAGAAATGTTAAAACTGGCTGGATATATAAGATCCGGCATTTCTGTTTCGTTACATCAGAGTGACTAAGCTTTCCAAACAACTGCGTTAAAAGTTCTGAGAGGAAAACATGGGTTGCCGTATTAGACCACTGCACCATCAGAGCACTCTTACTGCTACCATGGAGGGTATAAGTATCGCAAACAGGATGCTGTTATGGAGGCTTATTGATCAAGGCTTGTTAACGCCCACTGCAGGAGGAATCAGGTGTAGCTCCTGCATGCTTCGTGGGAATGATTTATGGCTTTGTGATCTGTTACTCAGTCCCTCTGGCACCACCAATAGGCTACATCTGAGAATACACTTTAGAGTGGATCATTTGAACCTTTATTATAGCTCATTATCCTCCAGTGTAAAATGCTCAAACCTAGAATAATATTCAATATTCTTTGCTTCTTAAGATAAATATGATTTTATTTGGCATTTACACGTGATGTACGTAGTCATTTGGTGAGGAGAACTCAGCTAAGCAATAAGAGGAAAGAATAAATAAGAAAAGAATCAAGTGACTGATTTTCCTAAATGCACAGGAAAAATGTTTTTTCTCTGTCATATAATGGTGCTGTTTGTAACATTTATTGGTGTTTTTCTAACTCTTCTTATTTGGAATTTGTAACGTGCCAAAACTTCCTCATCATTACAGAGTGCCTGACCCTTCCCGGTCATTGTGGGGCATCTGACCCTACCTGGTTATTACAGGTGTCTCATCAGGAAAATGGTAGGTGTCAGTACTCCTTGGTCAATTTACCTATGTTAGGCCAATTTTACAAATGAAAACAAGTGAACACAGCTTCTGCAGGTAACAGACAGTTTGACCTACCAGTGACTGCAGCGGGGGACAAAAGTGGAGTCCACTAGAGATCTTTTGGACCATTGTGGAGAAGGCGTCATACTGCAGCAGGAAAATTATCCAAAACACACTTCAAAGCAACGGCTATTTGAAAACCAAGGAAGATCAAGGCGTGCTAATGAGTCTCATGGACTTTCCTCCACAGCCACCCGACCCCATAGAGCATTTATGGAGGAACTTTTTAGAAGGGTAGCAGTGTGAAGAGCAACAGTGTGAAAAGCTAAGATATGCTAAAGCTCACACAGACTGGAATGAAGATCGGTGTAAAAGAGTGCTATGGAGTGACGAATCCAGGTTCGACATGTTGACACCATGTTATACGTATATGGGCATTGTAGCATTGCTAAACAACAAATCTAATGGCCTAAGACTTTTGCACAGTACTGTACATATAACTTAGTATTCAAATAACCACAACACATCAGTAGGACTCCAGCTGCTCTCGGTATTTTCCCTGTATGTCTCCACATGAGAGAGAATCCAATTCTATGGATGTGTTTTATTGTCCCATGTCGTGGCCTACTGCACATTGTCCTTGCAGATCAGCTCAGATCCAGGTGTGCTCCTAAAAATACTCTAAAAGTTGCCCCTCTGCCTGGAGACGCCAGCCGTTGGCCCAAGTGCAGCAGAGGACAGAGTGCTGTAAGCCTGGGCCGCATGCTTTCCCACTTTCCTGAGCCATCAGAGTCATGAAGCATGCACATTCTGCCAGGGCTCTGCATCTGGCTCTGTGAGCGGTGATGTAACACGTCTAACCCGATTTCCTTTCCGAACCAAGCAAGCGATGCTTAGTCAGCCTCGAGACAAAACCAGAGCGAGACTGCCTCGCAAACACACCCCATCCCCTGCAGATACATGGTTAGTTGCATATTAAACAGTAATGAGAACACAACCGCCCCCAAGCTCCTGCTGTTTATTTAATAAACTTGTTTTTACATTTTTCCTCAGCTCTGAGTTGGATCAGGATTAGGTCTCTATATCTCTGTATATGCACATAATGATATGGGTACACTTGTGCAAATATAAGACACATTCGTGCCCCCGTTAATTAGAATTAATATATATCATTCATTCCTCTCCATTCACTGCTGGTCACCATCATGGTTAGGGGTGGGGAATATGACGATATTTTATGGTATTGTGATGAATTCTCTTATCGTGATAGACAATATGGTTTTCTGAGCATATTGAGGATATCATCAGTGCTTAAAGAACACTGACCAACTTCATGTTTCATTATAAAGATTGTAATTATTCTTGTTGAAATGAATGGAGTGCAGCACATTTTTCTAAAAATCACTTTACCAAGTATTGTGATATATATGCCCACGTTATTTGGAATTGACCCGAGAACGTAGCTGTCCATTTAATTTGTGTTCTCCTGTAACACTTCAAGCTTTTGACTGGTCAAAAGTAAGATTTAGGTTTATTATATATACCTATTTTATTTACAAGAAATACAGTTGTGTAATGTTATCTGTGGTGTTCAACTTCTGACGAGAACCAAGGTACCACTGTACCACTGTTTTAGCAATGGAGTTATGGCCATCTATAATCATTTCTCAGTCTCTTTATTAGAATACGACCAAAAAAATACAAGAAATGTGTATGCAGTATTAAAAGAAACTGAGAATTAAGAAAAAACAGTAGGCTACAGTGGTATTTACAATAGCAGCATTCGGTAGCTTGGTCGGGATGCCAAGTTGGCCAGGATTGGTCTTTGTGGAAGAAAAATCTCAAGAAGACTTGAATTATACAGGAGGATGTGTGTAGAATAGATGTCGGTACCATGCCATTTTATATAAGGGACGTGAGGATCTGCGGATTGTGGTAACTGTGTCCTGGAACCAATTCCTGTGGACACAGAGGGCCACTTGTACAATATGGTTGCATTTATTTTTTTCCTCATAGTTGTCAGAAAGCTGCAGTTTCATAAACATCAGTTTTTTGGATTCTCCAGCTGCCACAACCACAGAAAGTAACCACACTACCCAGGAGGCTGGTTTGAATAAACCAACCACTCGTTCCACATCTAAAACACTACCAGGAAGATTTGGAGCACTGAGAGTCTGCACTAAAACACACACACACACACATTTGTGTATATTACACCGGGGCAGCGCTAACTGTCATTCAGCAGGCAGTGGGGGTAGAATAACCAGGTAGTGATGCTTTCAAAGCTCCAAGCTTGCAGACTGTAAATGTAATTTCACTATAGCAAAAAAATGACCCACATTAAAGACAACACAAGGAAAGTCCCTGAGATCCAGCAAATATTCTAGTGGTTATGGGAATAATAATATATTTCCATGGTGAAGCTCTTTGTACATGCAAAAGTGAGTATATAGTCTTCCATGGCACCAGCTCTGGGCTGTTACCCCGAGCTTCCGAGGCTCTTTTCAGTCGTGTCTGATCTGTAGGTGCATGACATTGGCTCTTGTTCTGAGTGTGTCTCATTCAAGTGGAAGCCCTGTGGTCATGTCTGTCTTCGAGATACAGTATTAGTGATTCCCAGTTCGCACCACAGGAACTGGGGATGACTGTAGTTCATAGAACGGCATGTATAGGGACTTTTTTAGCCCCTATTCCAGATAACATATACTTGTATTCCACAACTGTATAAACACCAGATCTTAAAATGTACAAAATAAAACAGACAAATGGACTGACAGTGAAGTCCAGGCTTTATTGAGCCTATATGTGACAAAGGAGACACAACGCTATGTTTGAAGCATGGAAGCGAAATGACATCACTTCAGGGTCACACAGCATTCCTAGTGCCAGTGCAAACAGAAACTAAACAAAGCCATGGAGAGGCCCTCCCAAATTTGCCCCTAGAACTACAGAACAGTTTTGTTTTGATTTCCTGTCCTACCCTCAAAAAGTTAAAAAGGGTTTTTTTGATGGACAACTTGACCTTAACTTAATCAAACACCTTTGAGATGCCACCTGTGAGGCCAACCTCACCGTCACGTTCTAAAATCTAGAAGACAGCCGTTTCAGAAGAGTTAAGACTGCTGCAGTTCTCTCCAAGCTACATACTAATACCCATGGTTTTTTGGATGTTTAGCTATACAGTGTAATTGTGGTTTCTATTGCTACTACCAGTGGGAGAAAACCATTATGACTCCTTTGGCATCAGCTGATAAACGCTGTTGTAAATAGGGGATTTTAATGTTCACAGCCCCTAAGCATGCAGCCACTGAAGTAAGAAATTAAACACTACACAAAGTGGAAAGTCCCTGGAATCTAGTAAGTAGGAGTTGTTTTCCCAGATAATCCTGTTACACCAGAAACCAAACACAGATTCCAACATCCACACACCTGACCTTTCTTTCCCTCTGCTTTTGTCAGTATCACACAAAATTCAGCACATGGGAACCCTGCAACCTCGTGACCTGACTCCACCCCTCAGCTGTGATCTCCTCTGTGTACGTACCACTGGCTACAGAGGTCTGTCTATATGGAGGACAGAAACACTCTTACTCTAACATTGGCCCTCTTCTCGAGGCTGTAAACATTTCACTGATGTTGATTTATGCAGGATTCTTCAAGGTGCTGAAAGAACCAAGAATAATATCTCCTGATCATCAACCAGCCTAACCAGCAACATTTTGATAGTCAACTAGTTCTTCAACCAACCAAATCGCAACCATTAGATGGTGAACCAGCATGACCAGCAAGCTTTGGGACTACCAGTGTAACCAACGATAATTTGATGGTGAACCAGCCTAACCAGCAAGCTTTTGATCCTCAACCAGCCTAACCAGTATTTTTTTAATCATCAACCAGCCTAACCAGCAATGTTATGATGGATGACCAGTGTAACCGGCAACCATTTAATAATGAACAGACCTAACCAGCAACTTTTAAACCTTCAGCCAACAAACTTTTGATGAATAACCAGTGTAAGCAGCAACCCTTTGATCGTCATCCACCCTAACAAGCAATTTTTGATCATCAACCAGTCTAACCAGCAAACTTTGTATGTCAACCAGCCTAGCTATCAGGTTTTTGACCAGTCTAGCCAGCCACTGTGTTACCAAAGGTGCTTGTTACTCTTGATGACCATCAAAATGTTGCTAGCTATGCTGGTTGATCAAACTTTGTTCTTTAATTAGAGTAAAACACAAATATGTTCCTATGCCTAATTTATTACTTCATTTCATCCACATCAGTAAATTCGAATGGTGTTTAAACACGACGACATGTGCAGAGGTGCCTTGAGGTCAGAGCTTCTAACAAATGCAAATACAGAGAGGATTAGCCACTTTGTGCTAGCACTTCAAATTATGCTAATGTCCATTGTAAGCATCAGAGTGGCTCTTGAGGTTTTCTCCTCACCGAGAGTCGAGGCCTCCATGTTCCTCTGGTTGAGCGGAACAGAAAGGATTCAGTCTAAATGCAGAGAGTGAGAGAGGTAGATTAGAGAACGTAAAGGAAACTAGTGAGAGGTTGAGAGAATAAGGGAGCAGATAAAGACCATGATGAACCGCATGGCCCAAGGTGAAAAGTAGCGTAACTGTTATCATGTTCAGCTCGGGTATTTGCTCGACCTATAGAGTTTCAACCCCAAATTGCTCTCCAGGAGCCAGAATAATTTAAACCAGGTCCAGAAATGGTGCTGCTGAAGAGCATGTATGATACAGTACAAAGTACATATTGGGAAAATGGAATGCTTTGTATTGTAAATATTCTCCATTCCTTTCTTTATTGTGTTCATCTTTATTTTTTCTTTTTGGGGGATTTTTGTGTAGCCAACATGAATACTTAGCTTAATGACTCAAAAACGTTTTATGTTCACATTTCATTTGGCAGACGCTCTTATCTAAGGCAATTTACAAAACATGCAAACAGTTGAAGATGCAAATACTTGATGATCTATAAATATTCATTACCAGTCAGACCACAAACTAATGCTACTCAGAGACTACCAAGCACGTTCTCAGTTTGAAGCTATATGGACTGCAACACAGAATTACCCATCATTACCCATCAGTTTTATGGCTGAAAGGAAATGTAAAATCTAGTGAAAAGCCTTCACAGAAGTCTTGAGGTACTTGAAGTAGAGGCTTCATACGCATGGTTTTGGAATGAGATCTTCAACAAGGCCATATGGATGTGATGTTTGAGTGTAAGCCATTTTTTGGCATGTGTAAAGTTTATTCGCTGTTCTAAAGTTGCACCTCGAAATTCTGAATTGACTTTCCTTGAATTGCATTTCTTAATTTGTAATCTCTGTGCTTGGCTCTACATAAAAGACCCAAGCGAAGAAAACAGTAATATAAGAAGGCTTTGATCTGAATGATGGACTGAAAGTTGGTCTTGTTTTTTCCCCTTCCCCTAGAATGTATCTCAAGTTTTGAGCTTGAAGTTGTAACAAGTATCACATGTCTTATATCAACACAACCCTACATTTTGTCCAAACAGTCCTTACCTCAGGTTCTGGAACCTTCTCACAGGGTCAGATTTGATATTTCCGTACCCGTGAGACACCATGCTGTCTTTATTCTAACGATAAAAGTGTTTTTTTTTCCTTTTAGACAAGTTCACGTTGGATCCATGTATCATGAGGACATTTAACTGTCTCAGTTAAGAGTATCAAATGTTTAGGTTCATGGTGGTCTCTCGTTACACTCGCCCACACGCTCTTGGCCTTCGCAGCTCTGTGGAAACAGAACAATCGGACTCGGGGAAGAGCCGGTGAGGTGTAATCAAGACTCTTCTGTGTGGGATGTGGAAGTTCAGACCATACTGTTCTGTTTAGTCAGAACGACTGACTAAAACAGCAACCGTCAGGAAGCACCATCTATAAACCGATATATTGTCTGACAATACTTGTACTTGAGTAAAAGAAAACATCCCTTTCCAAGAAATAGCTTGAGTAAAAGTTAAAGTAAGCCTTGAGGAAATAAATTCATGTAGAAGTTTAAATACTCATTGACAAAAAATATCTCACCACGGAGTTGGAAATGAATGAAACCTTAAATATTTGAATGTAAAGGTGATATATGTAAGTGATTACAATATTAGAGGGAAGGGATAGTTTTACTGGGGAAAACTGTACAATTGAACGGAGGCTCTAGTACCCTGTTGGACCACCTCTAGCCTGGACACAAGATGAGATACGGTTTGGGCACGGGGGCATACAGGCTCCGTATGGAGCCACAAATTGTAACACAAGTAACACAAGCAACACAAGACTAAAGTCACCAGTTCCCCATGTTTAGGTATAAGAGACACATAGTCAATGCTAAGACAGTAATCTAATGGTAAATGGAGGAGACATAAGCCATGGTTATCCATGGAAATACAAGATAAACTGTAGAGTAACTAGCGAAAGGTGAAATTACACCAAGAAGTTAGAGAGGTGACCAAAGCTCACTCTGGCCAAACTTGGGAACAAATTATAAACAAGTGAAAAGGAGCTGAAAAGACTTAAATAAATGTGGTACTGGAAGGCAGAAAGCTACTGGATCCTGTGTTGGGCAGGGGCATTTCTAGAGTACTTGTTGTACTGGAGCACACAGAATTGACAGGGGCACAGCTGTTCCCTCTGCTCTCCAATCAATCATAGGGGCACAACTGGACATAAAAAACAAGCCTGTTAAACACTTAATAGATGTATGTTGTGGTTAGACAGAGGGAAGGGCTTTCTACTTATATGCCTTTCAAATAATTAGCATGAAGGTGGAACTTCTTAACAATATAAGACAGGGAAATGCTCCTAAACCTTCAACTGTAGAAATGTTTTCCTCTCTAACCCCCCTCCTCATAATGTGTTAGGATAAAACACACTTGCATCGTCCTCTAAACAGCTTAATTGAAGCGTAGGTTGACAGTTATTACGCCCGGTGTAGTTTGGAAGCTGGTTCAAAAACACTTCAAATGCCTCCATCTACTGGACATAATGTGACACCACAGTTTGTTTGCACCAGCTGTAAAAGTAGAGGGTCTCTATATTTAAAAAAACCCTCATTTTGTTCATAAACTAAATGTGAACTTCAAACCCCAGTCGAATTTGTGCTGCTTTTCAGTCCCACACTTCTACTTCAGATGTTCGACACCTTTATGATGCGTGACTAAATAAAGAATAAATAAACAATAAAGAGTTTCTTTTAATTAACTGTATTCATTTAGTTTATGCTAACGTAACGGATGCCCTTTCTTTAGTGGTGTTAGATGTACTTTCATATAGCTGCAAACTATCATTACCTTGCCTGCAGCATGGTTGACTTTCTTTTAAATAAATATTTTCAGATCCATTACTCCATGTGAAAAATTGAAAGAAACTGGCTCTGACTGAATGCGTTAGCCATTCAAGCTTTTGGAAAGATGCTGGGGGCACTATGGGAAATGTGAATTTGAGTGGCGTTTCCTGTAGTTCTGCTTAGCATTTGTAACTTTTAACTTTTTACCTGCATGATTTTTGCAGCGGGGGGATAGGAGTTGCAGTGCCAGTAGATAATCTCCAGATCTGCCTCATCTCCCTCAGACACAGCCAATCAGGCCATTATATGATGTCCGACATAGTCGAAAGGCACAGCCGGGACTTGAACCCGGGTCACCATAATGGTGAGTTAGCATTTAACCACCCAATTGCCAGTTTGGTATAAAAATGTTTTTTTCTATATCTCGTATGCCTGGTTATGGTAGCCTACAGCACTCAAGTTCAAGTCCCAGAACTGCCACACTTCCATTGTTGGACTCGTAACCTCCAATTGCTTGAACTGTGCTGTGTAGGAGTTTATCAGTGTTATGTTGCTCCGGGAAATGGCGTCTGTTAAATGCTAACTGCTTTAATTTGTATAGTATTATTGTTTTGATTCCTTACATCTGAACCGGTTATTTAAACCATTAAAATAATGTAATGCAATCTATTTCAATATCCAAAATGCGTCTTTAAACCGCATTAAACACACTTAATCATCTGTATATCTGTTTAGTCAATCTTTAAAAAAAAAAAAAAAAAAACACATTCTTCGTTTTACTTGGTATAGCGGCTAGTCTATCAGAGCGAATGTGCGGGTGTGAAACAGAAACTACAGCAGGCAGCTATATAAAGGACGGTGTGGGTTTCAACATGGCGGCCTCCTGGAATCTAACGATTTGACAGTTAACGCGGATTTTGCGAACATGAGTCCAGCTCTGGGACTCTTCCTTCAGGTTTTTCTTGCTGCTGTAATATTTACTGAGCTGAGGTGTGGATAAACATGGAGAGGAGAGAATATATCGCGTCTCTGTTGGTAATGATGTACTTTCCGATCTTGAACACTGTTAAAAACACCATTTATTAGAGACACCTTTGATATTAAAACGCGCTGTTATAGTGCTTCAGAGTCTAGTGAGTTCTCAGGAATCAGGTGCAGCTTGGAGTTTTATTTTCTTATCATCATTATTAGATCATGCACTCATTGTGCACTTTATTAGGAACACTATAATTCTGGGGAAGTTCCTCTATAGTCCATCTGCCTCAAGGTTCAGTGTCCATTCTGAGATGCTTCTCTGCTCACCTCAGTCGTACAGAGTGATCATCTGAAATGCCATTTTCCGTTAACCTCTTTCATCAACAAGACTTTTCCCTTAGCAAAACTGCCTGTCAATGGAATTTTTTAAAATGTAATCATTCAGAGGAATGGCCAGAGAATTGTCTGTGAAAACCCAGAATATCAGTGGAAGCTGCTACTGAAAGATGAATCTATTTAGCGTTTAGTAATAGGATTACATTTTTGCGGTTCTAGATCACTTTGTGAGAGTGTATAACCATAAAGATGATAATTACACATAACTATGAAATGTGATTTTCTGACCTCGTACGTTTCGCCTTACCATAATATTGTAATGCACTGTAACCTGGCAATTACATAGAACTATAAAAATGTGACTCTAAGTTCATATGACTGTAAAACAATGACTTACTGACCAAGTTTGCATAATCTAAGAAATGTGATTTTTTGTGACTTGATGTTATATAATCATAGAAATGTCACACTTTATGACATCGTAATCACATCTAACCATAAAAACGTGACACTTTCTGACCTCATAAGATTATATAACCAAAAAATGTGATACTTTCTGACTGTAAGTGGATATAACCATATGAATTTGACAGGCTGTAACTTTAGGTTTATATCACCATAGAAATGTGACATGATAATCACACAAAACCCTAAAATGTGACTTTGTATGCTTGTTGTACCATAATCAATTTGTGACCTGTTTATTGCATATAACCATAAAAAATGTGACACTTTCTGACTTCATTTGTTTTTATTACAAGACTATTTTGACTCCTAATTTTAAAGTTTTGAAAATTATACTCTGACTTCATAAGATTAGACACAATGTGATTTTGTAATTTTATATATGACCATAAACATGTAACTCCTTGTGTCTTTGTGTGTTTATATGATTTAAAAATGTGACCTTGTTTATATAACCATAAAAATATAACATTTTGTTAGGAAGTGGTATTCGTTGATGCCCTGATTTTCAAAATTCCTTTCTGATTTGATAAAGTTGAGGCTGCGTGACAGAAAAGACGGACAATGTTTAATTTATTAATAAATATATTTAATATCTTGAATGTACAGAATATGTTTCATTGTATTTAACATGCTGCATTTTAGTTTATGGATTTGGATTGGGTTTTGTTTTACTTCTCTCAGGCTGGAGGTTGTGCAGGTATGTGTGTGGATCTCACGCTTTTCCCCCTGGACACCATTAAGACTCGCTTACAGAGCCAGCAGGGCTTCTACAAGGCTGGGGGCTTCAGGGGCATCTATGCCGGCGTGCCCTCTGCTGCCATCGGATCCTTCCCCAATGGTACGTCATTTATTCAGATGGAGATAAAAGATGGATGAATGGGTGCCTGATTGATATGTTGTACACTTGGTGCTGGGAGGTGACAAAGCTGTCTGGTTGAAATCCTCTGAATTCTCTCACAGACGTAACGCAACAGTGGGTTATGTTGTGGTGTTATGACATCATAATATGGCGTAAAAGTATCCCTGGTTACGTTTAATACCTACTTTAAAATCTTCATTTTATTCACTAGTTGGTACACTAGTTGAATTTCCTACAGAAGTGCAAAGGGTGCAAAACGAGTTTTCTTGAAGTTTTTTTTAAACAAAAAAGCTTTAGTCCCTTGCAATCAAAATAAGTGACAAGAAATCTCTCATGTCCACTGTATCTTAAATAACATTCCTGTGTAAATGTTCCTCTAAGAATAACAAAAGGATAACTTCATAATGATGTGTACATTTCTTGTATAAAAACTGAAACAAAAATAATCTGATTGAGAGCATGTATGATGCAATTGCATTTAGTAATAAACAGAAGGCATGTGTCATCGTCCTTTTTCGTTACACCCCTAGCATACGGTGTCATTTTGGTGCCGTCTCAGACGTGTCAAAACAGTGTATGCAATGTCGTTTACTAAAAATAAGCACAAATTCTTTCCTTATCGGCGATGTCCGTCAGCATGATTACTAGCCTTAGAGTTTTTGCGTTTTGTTCCAGCGGCGGCATTTTTCGTCACTTACGAAGGAACCAAGTCTCTCCTCGGCAGCAGCTTCTCCTCGCCCATGGCTCCTGTGACGCACATGCTCGCCGCGTCGCTCGGAGAAATCGTACGTTCTACTTCTTTCATTTCATTTGTAGCCTTTGTTTTGGCTTCAGCAGACCAGTTTAGCTGCTTGTGAGATATCCAGCTGGGCCTGTACTGGTTTGGAATGTGGGATGTTTGTTAGGGCTCGACACCTGGACTATGTAGACAAAAGTTTGTGGACGCCCCTACTAATTATTGAGCTCTGCTATTTCAGCGACACTCATGCACAGATTTCCGCTTCCGAAATCAGATGATGAAACTATTAGTAGTAGTCATTCTAAAATGCTTTTGGGCTGTTTTGGGATGTTTGCATATGTAGTGTGGTCAAAAATCCACCGGGTGTGGGTGAGCATGCACCCTGATCAGACCTGGGTATGGGTTTCTGTTGCCTCCTCTCCCTAAAACCTGGCCATTTGTGCCTGCGTGACGGCCCAATATAGTGGCTATGAGTCCAAACCGGCGACACCTCGGGGTCGGGTTTGGTGAGGGAAGTTGGTGCCGTCTCATTTTCTCTTTTAGTTTATAGTCTTTCTCAGCAGGACTCCAAACTTCGGTCGGAGTTGCTAAGTGCAGCTTAGTAGCTGGTTTAATCTCCCCCGAGTGCGAGGTCAGCTCTCGGTTTAACCCATTCACCGGTCTCCGAGGGACCCGCACACTTCAAAGTCTGGGTTTAGCACTAATCTTATATCCCAGTACACACTGAAGAATCCTCAGAATCCTCTAATCCGAGGTTTTAGG